>VZTF01004051.1:652871-744641 GCA_013397755.1 Cnemophilus loriae
AAAAAAAAAAAAGCAAACAAAAAAGAAAAGAAGAGGGAAAGGTGAAACCATGTGGTCTGGATACAGCATCTAAGAGTAGAGAGGTTGGATTTCCACACTTCTATCAGTCTTAAAATGGCAACCCTATTTTGAATAGAATAATTTCTTCTACTGTTCCCATCACATAATTTGCCTCGTCCTGTGTCAGATGGGGTATTCCACGAGAATGTAGTGATTTATTATCATAAATGTGTATTTATTATAATAAATCAACATTTTATTGGTCTTTATGCAGACATAATTTAATTCTTACGTTATTTCTGCAACGTATGTCACAAAACCAAATAGGGAGAATGAGACTGATAAGTGGCTCTGCTATCCACTCTTCCTGGCTGACTGCACAATGCCTCAGCTGTTTCCTTTTCCAGCACTTTTCCTTGCAAATAGCTTAAACTCTGCTGAAAATGAAGTGAGGGACAAACAGGATACACCAAACACCACATTTGGCAGAAAGCTGGGTGCCACATGAAAACCTGTCAAATAAGTTATATTAGCAAACTGAAGAAAACCCCAAGTGGCAAGATGGTTGACTCTGAAATACAGTAGTGGTATACAATCTCTTAAAAAAAGAGGAAAAACCTCTAAGACCGTTGTATGAATCTGGGCAAGAAAAATAGTAAAAAACATCATTGTCACCTTACAAACTTACATTCAGCCAACCATGTCTGAAGATTGATAATAGTCTTTGTACAGTTTTATGTTCAAAAGTCAGGCGCAAAACCCTTCTATTACAGCTAGGAGTATTTACAGTCCTAAACGGAAAGCTTCAAAATGATTGTTGGTGTGGAAGTGTGAAGACACTGACGTGGGTGCCTTCAGAGAGTGAAGTAAGGAGAGAGACTCCCAATTCATTGACCCAGTCTTTAACCTACTTCTGTACATAAAATATGCATATTTTTCTGTAAATTTCAAGGTTATTTCTTGTGTTTATGAACACGTACTGGTAGATGTGGACTCACTTACCTGGGGACTGTCCTGAGCTGCAAGACCGAGGCTACTCCAGAGGGAAGCTGAGCTGGCAGCTAAGGGTGCTCCCAGAACAACAGGGCAGTAATCTCCATAATCAGAGTGCAGAGGGGCAGAGCAAGGCAGTGAAGTCAACCAGTCCCATTGGTGCCTCATCAGACAGAGGTGAGGTAACCTCAGAGAAATCTTTGAGATCAGTTCAGGAAAGACAAATGTAAATTTAACAGCAGATGACAAGACTGGATCTGGTTACACTGGCAGTGCACCCCAGGCCAGCCCAGACCTGACTGTTGATAGACCTCCCGGACCAAGGAAAGCATGGAGTTCTGAGGTCTGTACAGGCAGCTGAACATCTGGGTGCCTTTAGGGCCCTGACAGGGATTTACTGTAGAATGATTTGGAAAGTTTCTATTTATTCTGCTAGCATGGGTGGATAAGAAAAGAGTCTCTTGGATATTACTGGAAAATACATCAGAACTAACCATGATATATGACTTCATTAGAAGAGTTTAATTATACGTAAGCATCACAAAAAGCTCACAAAAAACTTTGTGGTTTGCCTTCACAGATGGAGGATACAAAGGAACTTTAGGGATTTCTGTTCCATCTGCAAACCTAAGAACAATAGCAAAGTCATCACTGTGACTTGAGAAGAGCAGAAACCACAGCAACGTTAAACATTCTCTCACAAACCTGTGTGCTCCAGAGTACCACACCATACAAGAATGAGGTCCATCCCACTGCAAAGCAAGGATGGATAAGTAAGGCTGGGGAAAATAGTAAAAGTCCTTCAAAAGTCATAGTAATATAATAATTTCTAGAAAGACAATTATATATTTTGAAATTTTATTACTGGTTTAACTAGAACTTGGAGCACACAATAACTCAACTTTTTAAAGAAATATTAAATTGAGCAGAATTAAGCACCTATTCAAATTGACACCACCTTTGGCACATCAATGGAACAGAGTACTTTTCAATTGATGATAATGAGATCATAAACACTTGGTTTATCTTAAACACCCAGATATCTACACTGGAATGCTTAAACCAAAATTCCCAGTTCTCCAGTCAAGTAAAGTTAAAAGTGACTGCCATATCTCAGTCTTCACATTGGAACTTGTTTCTCCACATATTTTGGCTCTTTTTTGGATAAGGTGTTGGTTTTTTTTTTTTTTTTGTTTTCAGAAACAGAACACACAATCACAAAATATAGTTTTAAACTTGTACCTTTGGCCAGATTTGGACTAAGGTTCAGTTTTGGCTCTTTATCTACAGCAATTTCCTATCTATAGTAACTTCCTGAAGAATGTGCATATTTTTCTTCTCTTTCACTTGTGAGCTTTGTCCAAAGCAAACTTACATCATCCCTTTATATTCTGAAGTTTTTTGAAGAGACAATGTGAGGATTTTCTGACACCTTGCATAAATTAATACATAGAGCAAAATTCTGGAGCTGTAGGATTTCTGTTGTCTTACTCCTCAGTAAGCATAAAACCTTAACCTGAGAAAAATTATCTGTATGAAAGAAAGAAACTCCCCAGTCACACAGCAGATCTCTAATGCTCATTTGTTGAGGATTGTGAAAAACTCAGAGAATGTATCTAAAAATTAGAGGCTCCATTTACAAAGAAAATCTACTTTATTTCCTATTTCTGCAATGCTATAACAATTTAGATAAGAGTGTTTCATTAAGTCCTCTGTTTATCAACAATCACCTTATATTTCTGGTGTCTGGTGCAGTTATCAGTACCAGTGTGTTTTGCAGTTAAGTCATAGGTAGACAATGTAGCACTTATCTTCAGAACAGAAGTTTTTATATGAAAATTATAAATGTGCAAGGCAGTGATTTCTTTACCTGTCACATGAGAATGGGAATAGGCTTAACGAGAAACAAAAGGCTTGCTGTTGAAAACATTATAGGCTGTTGCTTCCAACACAAAAAGTCCTGGTATCTCTTTCATGCTACCAACTCTCAGTAATCCAACCAGTTTTCAAGAGGCTCAGAACAGAGATCTTCTTTCATATGGGTGGATTTACTCAGAAGATTTTGCTCTTTATTCCAAATCACTTTATAATCTTGGAAAGTCTGCAAGGTTTAGCTGAGGGACTCAGTTGAAGGGAATGAATTTTAAATCACAGAAATGAAAAAAAATCTCCCCTCAAATAACTAAGCATTTGGTCTTTAATTCATAGTTCTGTTCAGCTGCTTAAAATGTCACTGGAGTCATATAGAAAAGAATTGTGACGTTCTGAATGAAAAAGCAAAAATATCATCATCACTTGCATGTCCATTCCCACATCCTTCATTTCAAAATGTAGGACAATCTGTCTTGGCAAATATGTGTTACCTATGAAAATAAAAGATTTCCGTTCCATTCCTTTCATACATATATTGAACATAGTAATTTCCCTGGGTTAAAGTGACTAGTTAGGAATTTGTCCTAATTTTACAGAAAAATCTCAGACATTGAACTAAACAGTATGAAAATATTTTATGACCCCTGAAGCATTTTCCAGTTTGAGTACTCCGATATCTTCCTTTCCCTCATTTCTCTTTTAAAGCAGTGGAATAGGAAAGACAGACACAGAAAATACAAATAAGCCCCAAGTAATGGTCATAAGAGGTTTACAAAGTTGTGAATAATAATTTAATTTATAAAATTCAGTCTTTTGAAGATAATTTGTATATATGAAAAATAATTAAAAAATGACTTTCATAAAAAAATCCTGAGTTTTTGAAAACAAATAGAACATTTTTGCAGCTGACAGCAGGAAACCTGAGAACTCAGTTTTTGTAGCTAAAATATTGGAGGAATGAATCTTTGTGAAACTGATATGTATTTCTGAACATATATAACCCAAACTTCAAGCTACTGCAAGGGAGTTTCAGATCACAGTGTGTTCCAAAACAAATTCCAAAAATCCCAAAACAAAACAAAACAAAACAAAAACCAAAAAAAACCACAAAACCCATGCAATCTCTAGATAACTCTCTTCTTGTTCCTTACTGATGTTCATTGCTGCCCTGAAGTGAGACAGAATGGTGAACTAGTTGTGATGGCCACAAACTGAAGGAAAAGAAATCTATTCCTTTCTGTTTGAGTTACCTCCTGCATTCTGCTTGATGAAAACCAGAGGCATCAGCCTCAGAGTAGAGCAGAGATGCTGCCATAATTCATAGGAATACTCAGGGTATTTACAAAAACTGCTGTTCTTAAACCTGGACATTAGCTAGAACTTCATTAATGGCTACAAAATGGCAGTTTCGGGGAGAATCTTACACTCTTTCTGAAGTGCCACTGCTGCAGATGTTGAACTACATGGGCCATAGCCTTGAGGTCTGTGATGCTCGGCTACAAACTCTTTGCTAGCTCATCAGAAGATGTGAAACATGTCTCAAAAATAATGAAAACTAAATCTGTAGCTACAGCTTTGTAAGGGAAAAAAATAAATGTTCTATAACCTGTCTTTGTTCATATGAGTATCTCCTTGGTAGATCTCTTACCCATATAAAGAGAAAAACAGAAAGAGAAAAACTCTACCACATGACTGCATGAAAAAGAATAATATGTCTTGAGTTGGCTGTTGTTAAGTTCTTATTTGTCTGTGTTTTTGTACAATGTATTGAAGTGGCACTTTTCAAGGACTAGTTAGGGAGGCGGAAAGTTATTGCTGTCTTCTGACATGAAACTATGTTGGGAAATTTTGCTTTGAGGAACGTTCGTGGTGATGGCTTGACCACAACTACAGGGAGCTCTAGACTGAAGAAAGAGGGTGGGGGAAAAAAAAAAAAAGAGAAGAAACCAGCTAATTTAAAAAACGTTGTGTGGTAACCACATCACTGAGTTATAAAACAGACAATATGATGGGAAAGCAGGTTTGAACATACAGTGAGTTACCCTTTCGCAACAGGGTGATTGTAGTGGGATGAAATTTAGTAATCTAAACTATACCTTACTATAAAAAAAGACTGAGGCTTTAAATAAGCTGTTGCCTTAGTCATCAATTAAATAATAACCACTAAGTAAACCAGTTGACATTTTTGTTAAATAGGAATTTAATTATAAAACTTGAATCTTGGCAATGGTGCTTGAAAAGACACTTTAAACTGTGATCAGAAGTGTGTATGTTCTTATCCTTCTCACTTACTAATAACACTTCTCTTAGTGAAGGAATTACTTTTTCTTAAGTAATTTGCGGATTTGACCTTTTATCCATTTTTGTATGCACTTGAGAGAAATATGTCCAAAGCAGTTTTAACATTTGTGTATTACCAAATTAGTATGATGTTAAGTAAAACTGTAGGAGATTACTGGATTTCTAACAGGAGAGAAAATAAAGAAAAAAATTTTTTTAAAATTTTTTTATTCTTTGTATCT
The DNA here is from genome assembly GCA_013397755.1 of Cnemophilus loriae. Lineage (NCBI taxonomy): Eukaryota > Metazoa > Chordata > Aves > Passeriformes > Corvidae > Cnemophilus > Cnemophilus loriae. Next base: position 658,259 of record VZTF01004051.1, read on the forward strand.
TTCTATTTATATGTGGAAATACCTTTCTTGGTCATATTTCTCTGAACCCTAAAAAAAATCTTTGTAGAAAGACCATTACTTTGTAGAATGTACAGAGTAATAGAAATATCACAGCCTTGATATCCATTATCTTTCTTCTCAATCACATTTTTCTGTCATTTGTTGTTTCTTTAAAGTTTTGTTACTGTATATTAGAGTCTATTATGTATTTGTTCAATAAAATAACAGGCAACATACTGATATACATTGCTGTATATAAACAATATAACAACAACTAACAATATAATGCATTATTTAAATTTAAATATTATATAACAATTTCAATCTTTTAAATTTTACTTTCATTTCTTATTGTTTATAGTGCTAAATAAAAAAATAAAATTACTAGAAAGGCAAAAATCCAAACTGATGGTGCTTTTTCTTGAAAGACTTTCTGCCAAGGATAGTAAAGTTTGGCTGTGTCAAAATTCCAGGGTTTCTACGATACTGCAGTACTGTGTGATTCATTCATGTTCGTAGATAAACATCCAAACTGAAGAAAACATTTCTACCAGAGAAAGGCATCAAAGCAAGACCTGACTTCAAATCAAGCGCAGACTGTATCCACAGCAGAAGTTCTCGCCTTACTGTCTTTCAATTTTCTTACACCAACAAAACATTTCTAGTCTAAAACAGAAGGAATTTTCTCACTTTAAGTAAGGGGCATGTAGGGAGGTGTAATTGCCAGCACCAAGAGAGTGCCACAGCCTCTGCTGTCAAAGGTTCTGTCTGAGTTTAGCCTGTGCCTGAGGGACCTGTGCAGCAGAGGATGGGCCTGAAGGCCAGGCTGTGTGTGCAGCGCTCGTTAGCTCTGCTCTGGATCCCTCGTTCCTCTGCGGTCAGAAACTGCAGCAGCTCCCATGGCGTGGTGTGGAAATATCTCTGTTGCCTTCAGGTCAGGCCCAGAAACTGTGTAGATTACTCAGCTTTGCAGAGCTTTGAAGCATGGATACCATTATTCCCACAAAATAAAGCAAATTCCGATTTTCCAGCAGTCATCATGGTCAGAAATAATTTTATTTATTTAAGTCCTCTGAAGCCATATAATACCCTCTTAGACATTCCTGATTGAGGAGCTTGTGATTCAGAATGAAAAGTTAGGAAAATAGCTTGAGGTAAAATTATTACTAGTAATTCAGTTTATTCTTGTCATTCCATAACCCTTCTCAAGAAATCCTTCAATTTGACCAAGTTTCATTGAGCAGTTTTGGATGAAGAAGTAGTACAAGAACTGCAGTTTTCCCTTTTTTAAAAAAGTTTATACTTAAAATATTCACGCAGCATCCAAGAAACTATATTCTGTTCACTCTTAATTTTATAGAGTATTTTTTTTACGTATTTCTTTCCTTGAGCAAACTCCCTAGCTACCACAGTAAAAAAGTGTTCTCGCCTCTGCTGTTAACTATACCCCATTTAGTTTAAATACAGATTAAGGACTGGAATGTCTATGCTTCATTAAACTTGGTAAATGAACAGTTTACTTTAAAATCCCCAGACTTGAGAATTTTTGCTGCTTTTGTCCACAGTTATTTCTTGTGACTAAAGTGCAACCACTCTTGGAAGAAGTCAGGATTGCTGTATTTCTATAGTCAGTATCTCAGAATAAGTTTGGGGTCTTTATAAGGCAAAAGATATAGTTCAAAATTTCAACAAGCAGTAGAAGTGGCATTTCTCCAAAAGTTTTGTCTTTTTTCCTTCCTCACCTTGCTACCTTCCCTCTTTTCCTCTTATGCCCAATTTTTAAGCAGAAAAATTGAGTTCAATGGCTGAAAAAAAGAAATCAGTTAATTGCAAAATCAGTTTACACATCCTTAGACCTGTTTTTCAAATTATGAAATCAAGATCAGAAATCCATATTGATAAACACTACACAAACACAAAAATACAAATACTTTTTCCAAATGATGATGTCTGTTGTCTGTTGAGCTGTGAAAGAAAGATTACGTAAGCAAGAGGAGATTTTCCCTGTATATCACTTTACTTGCATAAAATGGGATATTAAACCACGGTTTTGGTTACTGTACACATAATATATACTGTACACCAGCATCTTTTCCCCACAATGACTGGCATATGAAAATCAGAAGGGAAAAAGTAAAACCAGTATGGTTTCCCCAAGATCCTCATCCTCAAAGCGCAGGCTCTCTGAGACTCAAAGAATGGAGATCTCAGAACATCTTTGATATTCCTGTGCCTTTGAAGTGTTGGGCAGTGACCAGGGGGCCATTCCATATCGATGAGCAATGGCTTTGACCTGATTTGGGCTCCAGATGGGCAACTTTCTTCTTTTTCATAGTTTTCTGAAAACTTACACTTTTCAATGTTTAATGTATGATCTATAGCTTGAGATGTTCAAAGTCTGTCAAAGAACATTTTTATTTCAGATCTGAATACTTCCTCTACTATAGGTCTCCTATGTAATAAGATAATTTCTTGGGTTTTTTTGAGTTTTATACCATGTGTTTTTATCACATTTTCTATTTGTGGTCTGCACTGACAACCTGATTTTGTGCCCCCATTAACTTGGAATGCACTGAAGTCAATATGTCTGAAGTTGTGTCCACAATTAAATATTTCACAAAGTTTTAGTTTTAACTGATATAAATACCGAGGACAACCCTTCTACTTTACTTCCTAATACAAAACAACTGATAACCGATTATGTCAGGTCTGAAACTACCTTTTTAGGGTTTTGCTTTGAGGTTTTGGTAGTTTTTTTTGTAATTTCTTCCTTTACTTCCTAACACTTAGTCCAATAAAAAGACTTTGACAGTAAATGTAAGATTTGCTTTTATAAATGACAATTATTTTGACTTTTTTTCCCTAAAGTATCATTAGAAACAAAGCATTGTTCAGACATTTAACCGAAACGGAAAAATAAGATAGACAATAGCTTTTGGAATTCTGTAAAAAGTATAAGCACTTTAAATACGTGTTTTTGAATATTCTATCCAGTTTAAAAAAATATTATTTGTAGACTTTGTTTTTTTTAGAATCAGTTTTTCAAACATTAACTGTCTTAGTGTACTTTAAAATTAGTTCAATTTACCAGTAGAGAAGTTCTATGTAAAAATCTCGCAAGTTTGAATTGACTGATTTTAAAAGTGACATTTACTACAATAAATGCAATATGTAAAATATGTATGCAACATTTCAGAATTCTATGAAACTATTCAGGTACACTTTTTATTCTTAATACAATTATTGCTAAAAGTAATTTTAAAATATGAAGCTAGTTTTTCTCACTCTTCTGTAACAAAATGATTTAGAACTGTTTACAGAAAGTAAGGGTTTTTTGACACAGTAACATCCATAAGCAGTTTTCAGGTAGACAGGCAAAGAACTGTTCTTCTGAGCATTCCTAAAAAAACTTTTTGACCAGCTTATGACCCAAAGAAGGAGATTTTTGCTTAGACACTACACAGCTATATTATAAGTTTTGTAAATTTTCCTGGAAGAGAAAGAAATAACAGATGTTTTCAGAGCCATCCCTGAGGACTCTTGATGAGAAGGAAAACTTCCTTTCCCGAATACATTAGAACACAGTTGCATTCACATAACACATATTGACTCCACTGCTGTTTCAGTATTTTGTTTATTTTCAGTTCATTTCTGCCACTATAATTATGAGCAAAAATATGCTTACATTTTTAATAGAATGTCGAAAAACAAGAAAGAAGCATTAATATCTATTGCAGTGATTGGAGTTAAGTGACACCAAAACTATGGCAAAAACAAGATGGAAAGGCGAAACTTAGAGAGATAAGTGACTGATTAGATCAGTCAATACATTTAAATATATTTATTTCATCAAAGATAAAGTTGAGAGCCGAGCTGATTACATTGGATAGTGTGGTCATCAGAGGAAAATATGGAAAATATATTAATCTAGATAAGAAAAATATCCTAGTGTCATTGTCTGGGACCTAAAAGTAGGGAAATTAAATTCAGAAATGCATATATTTATGTATGAACATCTATCTTGAATGTTGCTACCACTGAATATGCTAGGAGAGGTAGAAATAAATTCTATATTGCTGGGCATTTCAACTTTAAATCATAATTCTCTGGAATGGAGCTAAATGCTATACTTTCACACTGGCTGAAATTCTATCATTACAAAACCAGCAATCAACACACACGATTTAAAGTTCCTGTTTGGCTGGTGAACGCTTCCAGTACACATTCCCAACTTTCAGTCTGGTCTTCCTTTAGAAGGGAAAAGTCATTCCTTTAGACATCTTTCACTGCAGGTTTTGAAACACTCCTTTTCTTCCTCTAAGTGAACAAAATTTGTTGCTATATTTTTACCTGTAACTTTTGTCTGTGTGCCAGTAAACTATTCAAATATAGAAATATCATTGTCTACCTAATTAAAACCTAAGATACAGAACCAATTAGGCAGAAAAAATCCCTAAGAGCATTGAAACCAGCCATGAACCTAGCCAAATTAATCACTAAACCACGTACCTGAACACTACATCTAAACATTTTTTAAACACCTAGAAGGGTGGTGACTCCACCATTTCCCTGGATTGTGTGTTCCAGAGCTTGATAACCTTTTTGGTGCAGAAACTTTTCCTAATAGATAATATAAAATCTCCCCAGGCACAACTTCGGGCTCTTTCGTCTTGTCTTGTCACTTGTTACCAGGGAGAAAACACAAACGCCCATCCGGTTACAACCTCCTTTCAGGTAGCTGTAGAGAGTGATAAGGTGATGAATACATGTAAATTTATATGTATGATATGTGCACTTAAAATCTACTCATATGAATATGAGTATGAATATAATGAGTATTTTAAAAATATTTGATCAGTAGTCTTTCCACAAAAGTCAGTTACAAGTTGTTCTTATTCTTTACTAGTTTTGAAACCCTATTGCATGAAAATTTTTAACCACTTGGAAAAAAGACGCCATGTTATTTGGCATGTAATTTTATCATTTATTCATTAAAATGAGAAAGGCATATCTCTAAAAAAAGGTAATATGAAGATGCTGCTATGACCTGGTAGCAAACATTTTGTATTTCAATACATAAACCTGTTGGTTGGTGGAATGAATTTTGAAAACAACCTGGAGTCTGACTTTCGTTGAGGCCAATGGACACATACATCCAGCTTTTTGAGAAAATATCCCAGGACTGACTATTCAGCCACCAAAATTTATCCAATTAAGAAAGTAACGATCAACACTGCTAAATTCTGTAGCATCTTTCTAATTTCAAAAGATTTTATGGATATTTATTCTTCCTAGAATTTTTAAGCTAAGTTTCATGGGAAATTAATAGTAATTAATTAATTAATTAATGGGAAATTAATGATTTGGGCTACATAATGCCTTACTTACAAACCTCTTAAAGAACATCACACAAGTAATTTCTGGAACAAATAACTTACAAATAAATTCTGAGCTGAAAGAAAATTAAAATTTCTGGTTTATGGCACTCTTCCAAATCTGCAAAAAGCTTACTGATTCCACCCTAAGAAATTAGCTGGAGAAAAATGTTAGTTTTCAATATGCTATTTTTTTATGTGTTTTATTCAAAGACCTTTGAAGGTCTCTGAAAATCTGATGTTGCCCTTACTGGGGAGAGTCAAAGCTTCCATACTCTAAGGTGGGTGTGACATCCAAGATCATCACAGGTTTGTAGAAGTAATAAGTTCATTTCTCATGTCTTGGTACTTTATGTTATGTCTCACACCTGACATAAAACTTCTCTGTTCTCGTTTGCAAACCTGTCTGTAACTTACCTACTGTTAGTGCCATCACTAAGCCTGACAGTAATTTTGTTTGTTAGTCATTTTAAGATTATAAATTATTTACCCAACATTTTGAATCTCATTTGGTTCCTCTGAGTCCCATTACTTTATGATTTCATATTTCTAATATTTCCTAGTTCCCTTTGCTGTTTCCTGTTCCCAGTTCTGCTCTACATTCTCTTTAGTTTAACATTGTTTGCAAACCTAATTAAAGTGCTCTTTATCTCTTCCCCCAGACAATTAAAGAGTATGCTAAATTATACAGAGTTTTTTGCACTCTCCTTGCATACTTTATTGAGGACCTCAGGTCTAGTAGCTCATAAAGTATAGGTATTGCAACTTTTCTCTTTGTTCCTCTTTGTGTGGTTTGATTTTCAGGTAAGTGCTTTTATACGCAAGTGCATACGATTAATTATACTGGTAAAGGTTTTTGACAAACTATCAAATGTCCTGGTAAAATCTGGGGTGAGGAAACAAATTGTTCTACCATTAGTTAATTTACAAGTAGATAAGGGAAACAATTTGTTTTACCGTTACTTAATTCATAGGTAAGCACTTTAAAACCAATGAATACTTGAAAACAATAATATTTGGATTGCCATTGATCAACTATGACCGATTTCCACAATCCACGTTTCGTAAGTACGTTTTCTTTTGCAGACAACTAGTGAACTACTGAGCAGTCTTTTTTGGACATATAAGAGAAATTTCTTGCACTGTATATATTCAGAGTCCTCAAACATTCCTAAACAAAGTAGAATATGATGGCTTGATGATGAATGTTTTCCTCTAGCAGATTATGCCTCACTATTGCTCATAGTAAGAACATCTGGAATCAGAGAAGCCTAGAATTAAATGCAGACAAAATAAACTATGATGCAAATTCAGCTCCTTCAAGGAGAATGTATATTTAAAATTGCTTTTGTATAATATATAAGATGCCAAATTCACCTGTTTGTTTACATATTTTTTTTTTTTTTCAGCGGGAGATAATAAGTATTAATTATTTTGGCCGTGAAAATTGTTTAGTTCTACTCTGTGCAAGGAAAGAGATTTAAAGTGGTGTCTGACTGTGGCACTAGATGGCGCTATCTCTTTGAGATGAGTCAACTCTGCTGGCAATTCAACTTCTGTTCCATGTGTATTGTACTGCAAATTATCATATAAGGCAGAAAGAAAAAAAAAAAGGGAAAAACAATAAAGAGGAAAAAATATCAAGAGATGAAGCTAAACAGGTAATAGAATTATTTAAATCTTTATGAAAATGAGTCCAGAATAATTTCAAATTAAAATATTCTTTTAACACTCTGAAAGCTTTTTCCACAGCAGTAATTTTTATTAAATACTACTGAGAACTTAAGGTCTGAAGAAGTTTTGGTAATCTAAGTAAAATGAGATTAGTTAACAGCTAGTTATTTTGTTACAACTGCTGCAGTAGCAATACATAATTCTGCTATCATTCCTCTGCTCACCATAGAGGTAAAACAACTAGCTTTTCTTTAGTTCGTATTTTGACATATGTGCTTCTATCCTGAGGCTACTGCTCCTTGGAAGCTAACAACCCAGTACCTAACCTCTTCTCCATGCACTCAGTTGAAGATATTTGGTTTTCAGAACATTTTATATGTAAACACATAATCAAAATCTGGTTCCAATTAGAACCAAAAACTGTGAGTATTTTTGGATGGAACTTTTCTTGCAAGAGGTTACTAAAGTGTGTTAACCAAAAACAATTAGGAAAAACTCTTTGTGAGAAGGTTCAAAACAAGTCCTGTGGATTATGGAGCCTCGGAAGGAATGACTTTTAGTGAGACTCATGCAAAATTTCAAAATTTTCCGTGGGATGTTTGAGTTTTACAACATATTGTCATAAGAACAGAAATAAGAAAGCTGGCTAAGAAACAAAAAGTAAGTACACATAGTAAGATTAGCTTTCCCATGGATTACACAACTCCTTTTTTTTCTTTTTTGAGCTTCCAAAATAGGCTTTCCACAAGCTGTGCCAGATGTGTTTCTCCAGTACCACATCGAATCCTACTAAATTCAAATCCACTAAATAGGAAGACTATTCTTGGCTAACATTGAGTGCTACAGTCTTTTTCAAAACAAAGAGAAAAGATAAGGAAATCTGCAGCTCATTTCTTTACATTCTAGCAGATTTCCAAAGTTCCCAGTGTGTGGCTAGACTGTCAAACACTAAGGTGTACCATGTAGCAAAATGGCCTGATTTTCATGCAGAATATTTTTTCCTTTTTGAAACGTCTAAATACGTCTCCTGTGCATCTTCCCCATACTGTTCTGTTTTCAAATAGGCACAAATTCCCAATCTCATTAATCCATTTTGCATTGGAAAACATTTTGTTATGACTCTATATTTAATTTCCCATCTTTGTGGTTGTGTAAGTAAACTGAAGTACTTGAAAGGACTTTTTCATCCACCAGTAACCAGAAAAATTGCACATGATCCAACAATATACAGTTGCAGCCCAAAAAAGGCTATCATACCCCAGGCTGTGTAAAAGGAAGTGTGGCCAGCAGGTCGAGGAAGATGATTCTTCTCTTCTCTGCTCTCATGAGATATCACCTGGACTGCTGCATCCAGGTCCAGTACAGGAAAGAGATGGACCTGTTGGAGCTGGTCCAGAAGAGTGACACACAGATGATCAGAAGGATTGAACATCTCTGCTGTGAAGAAAGGCTAAGACAGCTCAGGTTGTTCAGCCTGGAGAAAGAAGGCTCTGACAATTTACCTGGCCTTTGAATATGTGAAGGGGGTTTATTTAAGTAAGATGGAAAAAACATTTTTACCAGGGGCTGTTGCAACAGGGCAAGGGGCAAACCGTTTTAAACTGAAAGACGGTAAATTTAGCTTTGATATAAGGAAGAGATTGTTTACTGTGAGGGTGATGAGACACTGAAACAGGTTGCCCAGAGAAGCTGGGGGTGCCCCATTACTGGAAATATTCAGTGTCAGGCTGGGTGACAGGGATGACAGGGTTGAACTTGGTGATCTTTAAAGGTCCCTTCCAACCCAAACTGTTCTATGATTCTGTTATTCTAAGTATCTAAGTTTGTAATTTAATTACGAAGGCAATCCATCATGGGCACATGATGCATCTTGGTCCATGCAACAGGATTATTAGATGTTTAAAACAGTGCTGCTTGGGAAAGATGAGAGGTGAACCTGAATTAGCAGGCTTGGTGAACATACCTCAAAGGTCCATTTAATCCGTATTAATACATTTGCACAACGTGTGAACTTCTAAAAGCAGAAGAAAACAAAGCTTAATTCATCTGAACAGCATAGATTTTAGCTGAAGATTGTTGTAAAAAACAGACTAAGAATAGACGTGTCTTTCTTCTATTCACTATACTAAAAAATATGTAGGTTTTTTTTTTAATACAACATTTATACAGTTCTGACTTCTACAGACAGAAGAAAGTAAACAATAATAGTAATAACAATAACAATGTCAACAACCGTAGACATTTGTGCCCTGCCTAATCTAACAATTATATATATGCTCTAGGCTTTTGAAAAAGCTTGGAGGTGATAGATTGTAAAATTTTCAGTGTTACCGTTCATAAGGCAATGTTCTAGCCAATGATTAAGGATTCTAATTTCCCATGCTTCAGAGTAAAACAAAAGATGCTAAAATTTCTTCTTATAAAAGAAAAACTCCACAGAGTGTGATAGAGTCTGTTTTGAACATTCAAAGCCTTCATTGCTATGGAAATCATGAAGATATTTCTAGAATACACTATTGCTTTCTCTGGCATATGCCAGTATGAGACAGAGGAAGACTCTCCATTTTGCTTTCAAATAAATTATGGCTAGTCATGGTACTTGGAAAAACAAGAACCAATTCTAAGTAAATGCTGAAATTATTTTATAATGCAGAGGGAGAGAGAATTTTAATAACCCAAAGAACAAATTTTAATTTCACAAAAAATTGCTACCTGACTTCTGTGTTTCATATATAGTCTGTCTTATTTGAATACTCATGAATAGAAATTATTAAACAACTTTGTAAACTTAAAATAAGATCAAAAACTGTTCACATCCCTGACAGTTCTTATGAAAGCATAATGCATGATACTGACACAGCCCTGTGTATATAAACTGATTGCATTTATTTGCATTTGTCTGGGTTGTTAAAGATGATTTGAAACTACAATACAAATTGATTTTAGGGACTGTCCTATGTGCTTCAGTTTCAGGAGAGATCTTGATTTTTGTTAGCGCTTGTTAGCAGATTCTTGGAAGGTAGCCTATTGCAAGTCGAAAGGGAAAAAAAGAAAGGCAGTTAGGGAAAGCTTAGCTTTACTGGAAACACACAAATGAAAGCAGTCTTCTGTATTGCAAATACACAGTATTTTCTGAGGGCAATGAATAGTTGTCTGAGAAAACATTTTTGAGAGTGCAAAAAGGTTTATCTCTTTTTTTATTATTGCTATGACATTAACATAACAAGATTTAAACACTGGAAGTAGGTTAACAGGATTAACATTTAGTTTTAGGTGATTAACAGCCTATTTGCAGAGCGGTCTTATTTCTGGTATGTGAGAAAAAATGAAAGTATAATGAAGTCATGCATGAAACTGTTTCTCCTTGAGGAACTGATTTTTCATTAACCATTTAAATAGTAAGTGATGATTAAAATACAGCGCAATTCACTCACAATTCCATTTATTTGGTTCCATTGGATTTATATTCAGAAATTAAATTGGTTGCAGAGATCAGCATGGTTATCCCAGTGTCTGGCACCAGATAAAAATCTGAGTACTGGTGAGACTTTTTTGGTTCAAATTCAAAACTGAAATGAATGAGTGCTTCTTGCCAAAACTTTGTTGCAAGAACCATAAATCAGTCTTGTAGTTAAAGTCTGTTCAGAGTATTTGCTAGGATTTTCCTGTAATCAATACAGATTTACACATGTGAAATAGAACATCGCATGTGTAAGTAAAATACAAAATGGGAACACTAGATGAAGTAATGTAACTGGTATTAATTTTAATTGGGATAGAGAGGTACAGCATATATTGAAGGTAGCAAAGGAGAAACAGCATGAATATAATTAGCACTATTTTAAAATAGGTGATTTTTTCCCTTGCACATTTCTATGAATTGCCTCCCCTGCAGTGCTTATGTCGCTTATTTCCTTACAGATCTCCTACAATGCATACTGTAGCGATATGAAAGAATTCCCAGTGGTGCACTGAAACTTTTAGTTTTGTACTTTCCTTACCAACTTAAATGAAACAGAATTTTAATTTTTTCCCTCATCCAGTTCTTAAAAATGTAGGTTTTAAAATACCACCATAATTGTTTCTAGATTATCTGTATCTTCCTTGTTTTTTTTTAAATAAACTTTTATCTACACTGTTTTTCTACTATTTAGCATGAGATACTGCCCCCTTTATAAAAAAGAGTTAGTCTGCTAAGTAGGTCCCAAAAAATTATGTCTGATTTTTTTCCCAAGAACTGCATTATAATTGTCTGGAATATCTGTGAATGTCTGGAACTATAAATGAACAAAAGCCAGATAGAACTGTCAAACACTCACTGTTTCAGCACTTTTAAAAACTTGTTTTGCATTCCTTCCCAGACATTTTTTTAAAGAGCTACACCAGTACAAAGAGCAGCAATTAGTGGTCTTTTCAGCCTGGATATGAGGATATTGCTTAGTTTCCAGACATAAAACTAGCTTTACAAATAGGAAAACAGAAGATTGAAGCTGATTGAAATGGTTGAAATAAGTGATTTGTGACCGAAGCTGGTCAAACTTTTATTACATCCTTAAAATTTATGTAAATCTATGGTGGAGCAGGCAAAGTGCGGGTTAGGGACCTCCATAACTAGCGTGTTTTCCAATAATGATCCAGATGAATTCATTATAGGCGAGTTAGAGCAGTACCTGGAGAAAGTTTCATGGCTGCCATTAGCTATTTCTGTGAATTTACAGAAAGTGTAAAATCCAGGAGATTAAAAAAGGAAAGAAAGGATGGGATGAATATGTCAAATTTTGTCAGCTCTCCCCAGCAGACAGATGTCATGCAAGAGATGTCTGCACTGAGTGTGAGAACTGTTGATGTCACCTGTGTTTATCTTCTAGCACAAAAAGGAAAATTTGTAGACAGTAGGAAACATTTAGAAAGTCTAACGTCGTATTCCTTGTAGCAGTATAATACATAAATTTTGGATTTTATCTTCCGGTTATGCCCAAGATGTTTTTCTTTTTTTCTGTATGACATTTATGTCCAAACATACATGGAACATACTGCATCTGTTTTTTCTATCTCTTCACGTGTGCAAGGACATATTCCCTCAGCTACCTAGTGAGTAAGTACAAGAACCCAGCTCTTTCCAGTTTTCCTCATCATACTTTCTTGACTTTAAATCACTCCTTGGTGTCTTGTATGAATTTAGGCTTTTTTATTGAATGATAGCTTTTATTAACTGTTGTATCCATAACTTTCTGTACTGCTCCAGAGGAGCTCCAGAGGAGGCTTTTCCATCACTAACCAGAAGAAAAGGATTATGCCACGTGTCATAGAGACACCGATCTAGTTTAAGTGACCCACTGTGATATTTGTCTTTTTCACCATAGTATGATATGTACAAGTTCGAAACAGTTCTCATGCAATCCCTGCTCCAAGACACAGCCCTTAACAGGGCAGCTCGGTAACTATGTTTTGAACACCATCTAAGTGTGTTTTGAACATGATTTTCCAGTGATTTCGCATTTTTGCAGGCTCCTTACAGTAAGTTCACATTTTTATGACAGCTTCTGAATATTTGACATAGGGCAGAATCTAAATATTTACTGGAGTCTGAACATTTAAAGCAATCCCCAAGGCCTATTAGCTTGTCAAAGAAGGAAATGAGATTGGTTTTATATGATTTGCTTTTTAAGATCCATTTTGACTATTATGTGATTACACTCTATATGATTATACTCATATGATTACACTCTAGATATTTGTCTATAGCACATTTATTATTTGTTCTTCTATTGTTAGAAAAATATAGTTTTGTAATTCTAATGCTATTCACTATCTTTTAAAGTTAGACATGTTAGGATAGATTGCAGTCTAAGTTGTACCTAAATAAAACAATAAATTTTGTTGTGTACCTTGAGAGGTATCCAACTTTCCTATTATTTGGCTTGGAAGTTTTCAGTGTCTAAATTTAGGCACCTTTACATGCTCATAAATGCCTTCTTTGAGTCTCATGTAGTCTAAATTTCTTGTCAAAAACCACCTGAATGTTGTTGGAAATGTCTGTTCCATTTGTTGCTGGAAAGCATTTCACTTGCCACTGAATATTCACTACTGTCATTAAATCTGTCCTAGAGCTTGCACTCAGGTGTTATGAGAGTATGACAAGGCTTTCCATGTCTAGCTTTCTTCTATTTCCTGGCTTTTTCTGACTTAGTTCTTCATCTAAGAATGTTGCTCAGACAAATCCTTTCCACCGTACATGAACATTTCATCCAATTTGTCAGACATCTACAACTGGTCAGGAGAAGAGTCCCTGCAAATCTTTCCTTTTTTAGTATCCGTAAGAGTTTCCTATGATGACTCATTCATATGTAGTTTTCCACACTAGAGATGCTTAAGGTCAACAGTGATCAATATCCCTCTTACTTGCTGGAGAGAAATGCAGAGATGGCTGTGAACAAGGAGATTGCTAAATCCAAACACTCCTGTTCCCCGCATTTGGAATGGCATTTGCTTTATCTGCACAATTTTTTCATTCAACCTTTTCTGGTTTTGTGGTGTTGGTGTTTTTTTGTTGGTTTTTGTTTTTTTTTTTTTTCATTTTATTTCTGAAAATGTTTATGATAATGACAATAGGAAATCAGAGGGAAAAAAGAGCAAATACCTGTTTCAGGAAAGTATATTTTCCTGTTTTATATATTATGAATATTTTATAAAATTCAAACAAGTGCTTAAGCGGTCTGTGACCTTCATGGGTCTTGCAAGAGTTTTATAGCTCCTTGCTGCCTTGAGGATCTTGAACTGCAACATTTCGTGGGTCCATGAGACCTGATGAGATACATCTTCAGGTCCTGAGGGAACTGACAGATGAAGTGGCTAAGCCACTATACGTCATATTTGGGAAGTCATGTCAGCCTTGTAAAGTTCCTACTGACTGGAAGAAGGGAAACTTAACACCCATTTTTCCAAAGAATAAAAGAAAGACCCAGGGAACTCTAGGCCAGTCAGTCTTACCTCTGTAACCAGCAAGATCACAGATCAGATCCTCCTGGAACCTGGGCTAAGGCACATATAAAATAAAGAGGTTGTTGGTGACAGCCAACATGGCTCCATTAAGGGGAAATTGTACCTGACAAAACTGGTGACTTTTATGACAGGGTTACAGCACTGGTAGATAAGGTAAAAGCAACAGATGTCATATACCTGGACTTGTGCCAAGCATCTGACATTGTCTCACACAACATCCTTGTTTCTAAGCTGGAGAGACAATGACTTCGATGGATGAACCCCTTCATGGATAAAAAATTGGCTGGATAGTCAGACTCATAGTTTGTGGCTAGATGTACAAGTGGAGACCAGTGACAACTGGTTTTCAGCACTAATCAAGGGGCATTTACAAGAGAAAGGAAATTATGTTTATTATTTATGAAGAGAAAAATAGGAATTTAATTCCAGAAAATGGTCTTGCAGGATTACTGTGCCTTTGCAAATGTTAGAGATATGTAAGACCCAATATCTTCAAAGAGGGGCAGAAAAAGTTCATGGAAGAAAAACTCACTGAAGACTACTGAATTCATAGAGAGCAGCAGATGACCAGAAGCTCTGAACTGAAAATGATCATAGATCACAGAAAGAAGTATCACTTACCCATGCTCTGTGCTGATACTTTTTCTGAGCCATCTCCTTTGTTTGCAGTTGAAGACAGAACTTTGGCTAGCAGGATGGCTGTTCATCTCAATGGGACTTTCCTATTTCTCTTGGCTTTAATACTCCTTTGTGTTCAGCACTGATTTTTTGGTAGCTGTAGAAACTCTGTTAAACATGTTAGATCTCAATCTAAATGAGATCTAAGCCCAGAACTAGAATTAGATTTTCATATTGAGGGCCAGGTAAAAATTTTTTTCTCCATTGTATTTGAACTATATCTTAATATATCTGAGATATAACTGAATAGTATCATTTCAATAAAGATCTAAAAACAGGATGGGAGAAGTAGAGTCATAATTAACAAAATAACTTCATTACAGAAAGGGTTTAATTAGTTTTCCTATTAGCCTTACCTTTCAAACTTTCACTGTTTCAAATCTGAAGGAAGTAAAAACAATCTTGTTTATCTTAAAATCCAAACTCATGCTTGGAGAAATACTTTTTGGGAGGGCAGATTTCCTCTAATAGCTCTTCTTTTTTAGAATTGAAGAGGCAGATATTCAGCATTTAATTCAACTCCTTACTCTTTCCAGTTTAACTGACTTTACCTAATGTACTACATGAAGCATAGAAGAAAAAATGTGAGTAGTATTAGGAGTATTCTTAAAGCTGCTATTTACCATTATCTATAATTTAGAGGCATTATCAGTTGATAGTTGAAAACTTACGTGTTTGTTGGAATGTGTCACTGTGTATAGCCCAGATTTACAGCTATGACTAACATGCTATAGAAATCAGAACAAAATATAGTCATTGATTTCCCAGAGGTCATAGAATGTGAATGTGTTCATTAATGAGTAAGTGCAAGAAGTAAGCTAAATTACTGAAAATAAGAAAATAAGTTATATCCTTGCCTAAAGGTAAAGCTTTGCTCTTACAGCGAGCTCTGGATACAGCCCAAACACTGTGTAAGTTGGTAGGTATGTCTCTATAACACTGGTGTTGGACAGACTGCAGTTTGTGCCTGCTTCCGTGCTTGTGTTGAACTCCAAGCATGTCCATGTGGCTTTGCATCTACATACGAACCTCTTCTGGAGCGCTACTCTTTTCTGCTTGTCACAGATCAAATCCAGATTTTTATTCCTTACACTGAATGTGCAAAACTCCTTATTTTAACATGTAGCATATTTATTAAAAGCTTGAAAACAACGTAATGTTCAATTCAAACCACATATCAAGTAGGTTCACTCAGTGCTGAAATGGTCATCGAGAACCCTGGCTTAAAGGATATATTTCTTCTCGGTAGTGTTCTGAGCTGCTTGTAGCTACTGTAATGAGTGGTCTGCTCCTTTTCTACTAGACTGAAGGTTCACTATAACTAACATTACCCCACTTTTTAGAAAAGTCTGTCAGATATGTACTGCAGTTTAACATGAGAAACTAGTATAGCATGACTTAAGGAAAAGTTTGTATCTGTCACTGTCAGTATACACACTAATTTAAAAGCCACATTTCTAGTGTGCTGAGAATCTTGCTTGAGCAAAGTCCACAGGTTGCTAGTCATGTTAAAAAGCAAAAATTATTCAAATAAATAACATCAAAAATGTTTGATCATATAACTTTATATTTGCTTTCGTGATTCCATTCCTCATATACAAACCATACACATGCAGAATGTTTGGCAAATTCATGCTTTCTTTGAGTGCATTTACTTTTCATAGAATCGTAGTATCATAAAACAATTCAAGTTAGAAGGAACTTCTCAAGGTCAACTAGTCCAACCCCCCAGCAATGCACAGGGACATCTTCAGCTAGATCAGGCTGCTTAGAGCCACATCCAACCTTAACTTGGATGTTTTCTACTATGTCTTTGAGTAACCTGTTCAAGTGTCTCACCATCACCATTGTAAAAAATTTCTTCCGTGTATCTTGTCTGAATTTACCCTCTTTCAATTTAAAACCATTATTGCCCTTGTCCTGTCACTATGTGCCCTTGCAAAAAGTCTCTGTTCATGTTTCTTGTAGGCTCCCTTCATGTGGAAAGCCACAATTAGGTCACTCCAAAATCTCTTCTTCAGGCTGAACAACCCCAATTCTCCCAACTTTTCCTCACAGGACAGGTTCTACATCCCTCTAAACATCTTGGTGGCCTCCTCTGGACTTGCTCCAACAGGTCCGTGTCCTTCCTGTGCTGGGGACCCCAGAGCAGAATGCAGCGCTGCAGGTGGGGTCTCACCAGAGCAGAGTAGAAGGGCAGAATCCCCTCCCTTGCCCTGCCGACCACACTTCTTTGGATGCAGCTCAGGATACAACCGGTTTTTGAGTTGCAAGTGCACATTGCTGGGTCATGTCCAGCCTCTCCTCCACTAGCATCCCCAAGGCCTTCATTGCAGGGCTGTTCTTGACCCATTCATTCCCCAGACTCCAGTGATATTGAGAGTTGCTCTGACCCAGGTGCAGCAATTATACTTGGCCTCGTTCAGTGTCATGAGGCTGCCATGGATCCACTTCTCGAGCTTGNACAGGTCCGTGTCCTTCCTGTGCTGGGGACCCCAGAGCAGAATGCAGCGCTGCAGGTGGGGTCTCACCAGAGCAGAGTAGAAGGGCAGAATCCCCTCCCTTGCCCTGCCGACCACACTTCTTTGGATGCAGCTCAGGATACAACCGGTTTTTGAGTTGCAAGTGCACATTGCTGGGTCATGTCCAGCCTCTCCTCCACTAGCATCCCCAAGGCCTTCATTGCAGGGCTGTTCTTGACCCATTCATTCCCCAGACTCTAGTGATATTGAGAGTTGCTCTGACCCAGGTGCAGCACATTATACTTGGCCTCGTTCAGTGTCATGAGGCTGCCATGGATCCACTTCTCGAGCTTGTTCAGGTTTATGTGGATGGCATCCTGTTCCTCAGATGTGTCAGCTGCATGACTCAGCTTGGCATCACGTGCAAACTTGCTGAAGATGCAATCGATCCAACTAGATGGGATTAATGAAGATATTGAACTACTGGTCCCAATACTGGCCCTCGAGGAGCGTCACTTGTCACTAATCTCCATCTGGACCTTGAGCTGTTCACTACTACCCTTTGGATGTGACTATTCAAGCAATGGAACGACAAAATCTGACACAATTTCAAACTTTGACTATTAAGAGGATAGTAATAATTGCCTCCTTAAATATCTTGCTCAAGCCTGAGGTCCTGCAAGGAGTAATCATTTGCATACTTCATAATTCTGACATTTTCCTAAGCCTTTTTTCTGCCCTCTTCCCTTGGTTGGCTCTAATAGTATTATTGAAATATGTAACTAATATTCAGATATCTGAAACTAAAAACACTCTTGAAAAGCAAAAATATTAATAGTTTTCTAACATACATCATAAATCCTACTTCATCTCCATCTTCTTTGGAAGCTGCACGAGAAGTTTTGAAAAGAAAATAAGTGGATCTTGTGGCAATATGATAAAGAAAGCTTCATTGAGTTAAACTTGAGTCTGGGTACAGTATATATGGCTTGATAGTTTCTTCCAGGTTCACCTGAGATTTATAATATGTTTTATTAAAAGAGCAGGAGACAACCATAAACTTTGTTGTCAATTATTGAATCTTGAACACTAACGAATACTTGACTCATGCAGGATGTTGGCCGCAGCGATACAGCAGTGTAAACTTATTTTACAAATGGCTGCTTATTGGAGATGATAGGCAAATATTGAAACTGTCATGGTACATAATTCCTAAAACAAAAAAAAAAGCAGCAGAAGTAAAGTGGTTTACATATACGTTGACTGACACCCGACACCCTCCTTCCAAATTTAATATTTTGGAGTATTTTGTGGTTGCTACGTCCAATATATGTATTTCTTATTGACATTGATAGGTTTATTGCAACATTATAATTTTGTCCTCTATTTTATTTCTCAGTAGTTTCAGACAAGGATTATTTTTTATTTGAAGTCACTCATGACCATCTCTTCTATTTAACCTTTTTCCCTCTGTGCTAACAGCAGAAGCGAGAGAAAAACTGAATACACCAAAGAAAGTAAGCACAGTAATTTGAAAGAAGAGTCTGGGATGAAGTGAGATGGTTCAAGAAGCTCACTCGATAATTTTCTGCTGATCAAACACATGATAGTAGGACCCCAATCTTGGTTTGTGCTTAAATGTAGTACAGGAGCAGTAACAACAATAATATGACAATCATGCTAGCAGTACTTGCCACGGCATTGTATTTGCTAGTGTACATGATTTAAGAATCACATATGGAAAAAAAGGAATTCAACTAATGTTATTCCCTTAACACTAGCAAACCTACTGGCAAATTCAATTCTGATTAGATTTTGTTGGAGACAAAATTCATAGAATGCCAATAAAGATGAGAGCAGAATGAGAATCTAGCCTGGTCTCCTGCACAATATAGGCTGCAGGGTTTTTTCATCATTTTGCCTTCTTCAACAGCAAACAATTTTATGGCATCTAATGACAGAAACCTAAAGCCAAATAATTTTAAACACAAGCCAAGGAATGAATATGAGAATAATTTAGCTTTAAAACAATTTATTATGGTTTGTAATAGGTTTTCCAACGTTATAAAATATTTTACTTGAAATAGTGTGTTCTTCACAAACCATTAGCATTTCTGTAGTTTCTTAAAACTATTCCATTTATAATATTTTCCTTCAGTATTAAGTATTTTATGTCAGTTATTTAACCAAAACAAGAAGTAAAAAAAAAAATCAGATAAGAAAACGTTAGGTTTCAGGCTAGAATTCACATGATTTTAATAGTGATTATCAATAATGAATCACTATTCAAAACTTTCAGAAAGACTGTATAACAAATTTTAAAAAGATAGTTCTGAGTATTAAGATCTCAGGAATTCAAGTATTAACTCAAATGCTTCAAAGACATCCTGAATGCTTGTTCAGGTCTCAGAACGCTGAAGTTATTAAGTGTTTTGACAGCAATTTTAATGGATGTAAGAGAAAATTCTATCTGTCAATTTATGACTCATCTCAAACAATATTAGCACCGTATTTTCAACTTAAAAATATTAGTTCAACAGGAGAAACCACAAAGCTATAGGAAGAGAGAAGATTAAAGTCCTTATACTAACAGAATATACATGAACTCATATTACCCAAGAAGTAGACACTGCTACGTGCTATCAAAGTCAGTAAAAACAGAGCAATCACCTCCAAAATGGATGAAAAAAAGAAAGATGAGATGGAGAAAATATTATGTCAGAACTCAAAATCTAGTGATTGAATTGTGTGGGGAAAACATACAAGCGAGGCAGCTGACGGATTTCTCAATGTCACCAGAAGCACCAGCTCTCCTAATCCAGAATGTCTTCCTAAGCAGTACACGGTCTCCAGTGGTTCAGGGGATGGTGAGAACAGGAGCAAACAGTGGGCCCTGAGGTACGGAATTAATTACCGACAGAATAAACAAACCAAATTAAACAGCCAGTAAGTTACCTTCTTGACCATCTGCTGCCATCATTCTTAAACAGCAAATGAATTCAAGAATTATATACTTAGCAAAAAGAACAGCATGTAGATGCAACAGTGAAAATAGCTAGTGCACCCATATAATTGCTGCAGGATAGGATTTGTCAGGTGCAGGTTTGTGTCTTGTTTTATTTATGGCTTTTCCTTTTACTTAAAAAGCAGTAAAGAAAAAAATCAACTGTAATTTTACAGATATTAGGAATCAGCTTCTTAAAAAATGTAGCAACAAAACATTCCAGCTGCTCCACCTATTGTAAAATTAGCAACACACATGCTCATGACTGAAGTTTAGAGTTGGAGGCTTCCAGATAGTGGTATAATGAAAAGCTTCAGTTATAGACAATAAATTATTTCAGTGATTTTGTTTCCCCATTATTTTTGAAGCATTGTAACTGATACAGAAACCTGAATGCAGTGAAGTAAAATTAAAATTAAAATTTAATTTAAAATTAAAATTTAATTTAATAAAATTAAATTAATGGGGATTCAAAAGCTGAAAAAACAGTCAATACCCAACAGAAACTTACCATTATATATAGGTCCTTCTCATGGTTTGGTAACTAAAGATCTTCTTGGTTAGCACAGGTTTTGTCTTCTCTGGGTTTTGGATCATCTTCCAGTTCTCAGGGTCAAGGTCCTGTTATACTCCTGTCCTGTTCTGAATTTTTCCAAAGATTTTTGTATCTGCTCTCCTGGTTTCTATGGAAACTCTAAAATATTACACAAAGTTGCTGCAGAAGTCATTCTTCAAAGCACAATTAGAAACAAAGTAAAAACCCCTCAAATTTGCTTATTCTTGGCAAGAAAAAGGAAAAAAAAATGAGTTTAAACTGAATATTATTCAAAAAAAACCCCAGTGAATATTACAGACCATTCTTTCGGATAACAAGTTTTACAAAATTTGTGTAATTCTCCTACCCAGCAATCACTTCTCCCCCTCTTATTTCTGCAATTTGAAAAGGAAAATACCTAATTCATCACCATGACATTAGATTCATCATCACATTTTCTATGAAATAGTCACTCTTTTTTTGCTACATTGCACGGATAATGGCAGTTATTACTCTATCAGCAACACCTAAATGTGGAGTAAAATTGTTGAAATAACACAGCTCTACATCCATAACATCATGGCAGAGTTTTATCAGTTCTAATAAATATTTAAGAAATAGCGCAGAATTCTCCAAGTGGACCCCAACGTAAAACATAAGAAACCTTTTGTCTAAACTAGAAAGAAACATCTTATCTTCCACTGTTCTGTTCTTGAAGGATTAAATTTTCAGATCCCTCAGGGCCCACACTGGCTCACATCTTCATTACAAGGCTATGATTTATCACATTTTCATGACATTCTTTTTTACTATTATTTAGATAACATAATAATCTTGGTGCAATTATTACTCTATTGTGAAGAAATATTAGCACCAATTAGATCTGCGATAAATATTAAAATTCATTTTTTAAGTAAGAACAATGAAGGAAAAATTTGCTTTTCCAGCCTCATTGCCCAAATTTTAGTTTTGGTACAGTGGAGAACTGGATCCAATGGAGCAAGGAAAACAAGATGAGATCAAAAGGTATGATATAAAACCACTGTAATACTAATGGCTATTGCAAGTCACAAAATAAGTATTGAACAGTGAAGAATTTAATACTGATCTTCTTTTGAATTGTACAACAGTGAATTGGTCATGTTGTGAGTAATTTCTGTCACTGTAATGAGCTAGCTCACCACTGCTTCTTACTTTCTAAGTGTTGCTACTTTCTAAAGTGTTTTTGTAAAGATCTGGGAAAATATGAAGATACATGATCTAAAAGAAAGAAAATCTTGGGAAAAGGAAGAAAACCAAACTACTATAGAGAGTTTTTTTCCTTTTTTTAGAAATATGCATAAACAAGGTGCACAGTAACACTGTGTATATAGGCCATACTAATAAATATGTGATAATATATTTTCTCTATTACTTGAAAATGTTTGCTATACCATTTAGGAGAGTGTTGAGCCGTCAAACTGGAACATTCTAGTTAGATTTTTATCTATATGCTTCACCACCATAGTTTCTCTACTGAGATGGAATATTTTAGGATGGTGGTGAAAGGCATAATAGTAAATTAACTTTTTATAGGGACAATAAAACTAATATTTAAGAGGTGGAGTTTAGGACACCATTTTGCCTCCTCATCTTTTCCTCATTGTGACATGTAACCATTCTGATGTTTAATGTAATGCTTGTCCAAAGCAATTCAACTTCAAGAGCATTGCAGAAAAATACCAGTGTGAACTGGAAAATCATCTACTGTGAATAACTAGATACTTGGAATTGTCAAGTAAGTTGGCACTTACTTGTTTAAAAATATAATTTACAGTATTTCCATTGAGACTATTGATTTCATTCCCATGAGGTTTTATTGAAAATATGAAAAGGCATTGAAAATATGAAAATAGCTTTCCAGCTTTCATGCTATTTTCGTTGCCATTGGTGACCTGATGAACTGGCCTCATCTCATGGCTTGCTTTTCTTTATCAATAGTTAAATTTCTTTTACAAATATTGATCAAACGTATGTGTGTTAACAGAAGCATGAATTTGCTTGTGATTCCAGTGGTAGTAGGCCCTAGCACAAAAACAAGACTTTGACTCTTAAATACTAAGTACATATTCAGTTTTTTAAGTAGCAGATGTTTTTTTCAGTGAAATGTTCCTTGATATAAATTTGCTTGCAGTTTGCCAGGTCAGAGCCAAAGAATTTTAAGTGGAGAGCATTTTGTTACAACGGCAGCTACTGAAATGAGATTCCATTTGACCAAGTTAGTCATTCCTGCTACACTTCTGAAATTTAGGTGGACATTTGACATTTTGGAGTAAACAAAGCTCTATAAGGAACAATGACTCAGTTACTTGGAGAAAAAATTAAATTTGGATAAGACAGCAGAATTCATATTACAGTGTTATGTAGTGTTTTATGCATTCATTTTTAAAAACATTTTAGCCTGTAGGTGGCATATATTTTATGGCAAATATCCCTTTTACCAGATTTTCTCCATCTGATATTTCTCCAAAATATCTTGTGAATTCAGCGCGAGGAAGTTCTGGGGAGAAGAAAACCAATCCACAATATGTTTTTTTCTGCAAGTGCAGAAGTATTGAATTTATTAAGGATTATTTTTTTGAGAAGGGAATTCTGTGCTTTTGCACCAACTTCTCTTGGTGTCTATAATCTTGCATTTGACCTCATCTCCTGATTTTTACACTATGTGAATTTTTCTTTTTCTCTGAAGGAAACAGAAAAGCAGATAATGCTCCAGATTTTATTGGGTTTGTGTGGCAAGGTGGGGGTTGGGAGGAGAGCAGGCTGTGGGGTGGGGCTGTGGGGCTTCTGTGAGAAGCTTCCCCTGTGTTGGACAGAGACAATGCCAGCTGACTCCAAGACAGAACCACCACTGACCAAGGCCAAGCACATCAGTGATACCGGTAGCTTCTCTGAGATAACCTGTTTAATAAGGGAGAAAAAATTGCTGAACAACAGCTGCTGGAAAGAGGAGTGCAGATATGTAAGGAACAGCCCTGCAGACACCAAGGTCAGGGAAGAAGGAGGAGGAGAAGGTGCTCCTGGTGCCAAGGCAGAGATTCCTCTGCAGCCCATGGTGAAGGCCATGGTGAGGCAGCTGTGACCCTGCAGCCCATGGAGGTCAATCACGCAGCAGAGGCGCACCTGCAGTCTACAGAGGACCCCACACCAGAGCAAGCGGATGCATCCAAAAAAGGCCGCGACCTTGTGGGAAGCCCACACTGAAGCAGTTTCTTGCCAGGACGTGTAGACCCATGGAGAGTATAGCCCATGCTGGAGCAGGTTGTCTGGTAGGACTTGTGAACCCATGGTGGACCTATGCTGGAGCAGTGTGTTTCCGAAGGACTGCAGCCCATGGGAAAGATCTATGCTGGAGCAGCTTGTGGAAAAATGTCTCCCAGAGGAGGGACTCCATGCAGCAACAGGGAAAGAACGTGAGGATAAAGATGCAGCAGACCATGTGTGATGAACTGATCTCAACTCCCATTCTCTGTCCCCCTGCACCACTGGAGAGGAGGGAGTAGAGAAATTGAGAATGAAGTTGAGCCTGGGAAGAAGGGAGAGATGAGAGGGAGGTATTTGAATATTTGGTTTTATTTCTTATTACCCTGCTCAGATTTGATTGGTAACAAATAAAATTTATTTCCGTGAGCTGAGTCTGTTTTGCATGTGATGGTAATGGGTGAATAATCTCCCCCATCCTTACCTCGGCCCAGGAGCTTTTGGTTGTATTTTCTATTCTGTTCCCATCTTAAGAATTGAGGGATATAATAGCTTTGGTGGGCACCTGACATCCAGACAAGGTCAACCCACCACATGGGTCAAGTGCAGAAGTGGTTGGAAGAACACATACAAACCTAAGAGATGTTGAAGGCTACTTCTTTGTGCCGAGCCGAGTTAATGAACAAGAAAAATTTATAATACCATTATGTTACTACTGTCAGAGTGGACTGTTGTTTTATAGCCATTCTTTTAGAACGTTTCCTTCTGAGAAGCATATAAATTCCATTTTAATCATTACCTTAAATGTATACTCAGATATTTATAAACAATTATCATTCTATATTTAGATATATGCAAAAAGGAAAAAGATTATAAAATCTAGATCTCTCATCCCCTCTGAGTTATAGTTTTTCAGTTATATAAGCATACATCTGTAGTGAATGTGCTTAATTTTCATTACAACTGATTATTTAAAGCTTAGTTATGGGCAAAATATTTGTAACACTTGCATTGCTTTCAGGTTTTCTTATGAGACAAAAGTTTTCTTATGTCGGCTGATTCTGTAAAGTTATTCATGAGAAAAACATTAATTGCAAAATACATTGCGTACAAGTGTTGGATGAACCTGTGATGCTTCTTAGAATTGCTATATTCTGTTAAGAAACTATTGAATTTGAACTTGTTAATTCCCCCAGATAAATCTAGAGAAAAAATATGACAGAAAAGCATTCCATTTTTTAATAAATCTATAACAATACTTTTGTGTCAAAGCAGTTTTTGTTTCAAATATCAGTCTACTGGTCCTGATGTATGATTTGTCCCTCAACAATTGCTATTCCACTCACATACAATTCAGAAAAATCTATTCTTGTTTACACCATAATTTCCCTCTAGTTATTGAACAGCTTTACCTCATTATGTGAATCTTACATAAGCATAAAATCTTTGCTCACTATATACAGAAAATGTTTAGATAAAAGAGAACAATTTAACATTAACAAAAGAAAATCAGCAGATATGCAAGTGTTTCTTTCCATGTGTCTTTATGCTTGCTGATGGTCAGTGGCACACGGATTGACTTCCTACATTTAATCTTTTAGATCTTATGACTTATATTTTATCTTCATTGCATTTGTTATTTTTATTTTTCAAAGATAATTTTATATGCCTACATGTTTTATAATCCAGGTAATTAAATATATTATAACATGAAAATGCAGAAAAGTGAAAATGTGAGCTAATTCACAAAATTGCAAGGAAGACCTGGGGAAGAAGAAATACTCAAATAGAGAAGTACTGAAATTTCCATGTAGACATGTAGCCAGGGAAACAGTCAGAAAAGACAAGCCTACATTAGGGCGATACCTTTGTTCTATGAGACGAAACCAGCATGAAAAATAGACATCCCTTTGAGTGAAGTAAACTCACAGCAAAGATTATAACGAAGTTAAACTTCATTCCACCTAAAAGACCAATACAATGTATGTTTTCAATGATTTTTTTTCCTTTATAGAAATAGAACTGTTAAAATTCCACAGAAAATTATGCTTTTACAGACTAACTGTTTACTTGGGAGCTATGCATTAACAAACTCGACACAGGATGACAAATATAAGCAAACGAGTAGGAGAAAAACTAGACATGGCTATATGCTTACTCAAAATGTTAAATCTACTGTCAACAAATGTATTTCAACATTATCACTGGAAAAGTATTGTCACTGAAAGAACAAGTACTCTTCAGAGTTCAGTTATATGCTATTTTTAGCAGTCAGTTCATATTTTTATAAGGACTCATCAAGTACTCGCTTGCCAGTAAGTCATGTAACACTTCAGGACTGAATGAACAGCAGTGTTGCAACACACAAGCAAGCCTTCATTTCCAAATTCCTGTTTTAATACCTTTCTGAGATCACTTTATTTGCCTTGTTTTTGATCCTCAGAGTACGGCCTGTAGTGATCCTGACTGGCAGAACCATGTGCCTGGAGGAATGAGTGATCCAGAGCACAGACAACTTGAGCCAGAGCAGGCAGTGCCGTGGATAGTGTGCAGCACTGTGCCATGGGACAAGCTCAACCAGCTCACTAAAAAAGGATAGCCCTCAGGAAGCTTCTGCTCAGCACTGGGGATTATACCTCCTGCTTGACCTTGCCTTTATCAAACAGTGCATCAAGAAGTTCTTGTGGGGACACCTTTTATATTTGACTTATAGAATATAGACATATATTTGACGTATAGAGTTGTTTCCCCATAAGAAAATAGTTTGAAAGACCAAAATGAGAGAATATCTGCTATGAAGAGGATCTGCATGGCTTGCTGCTCCTGAGTGAGAGTCCTATTTGATGCTACGCTTCTTGGGACCCCCAGTGGCTAAGGCAAAATAAGATTATCCATACTATCCTCTTCTTCCTTTTAAAAAAGCCTTTTAAATAAGACTTTAGATGATACAAGCACCTTTTTTTACATGGAACATAATAGATCAGCACCTCCTGCAGCAAAACAGGCCCACTTAGTCTTTTTTCCTTATAGTGTTTCAAAATGTGAATGCCTGTAGGCTCTCCTTTGTCTTTTCCTGCAAAATTTTGAAAGACCTGGGTCAACAGAAGTTTTTCTGATTCAGAGTCCAGGTGAGCAATATTATTATTATTATGGGCTTATTTGGTTAGCTATTCTGCCAGCAAT
The DNA here is from genome assembly GCA_013397755.1 of Cnemophilus loriae. Classification (NCBI taxonomy): domain Eukaryota; kingdom Metazoa; phylum Chordata; class Aves; order Passeriformes; family Corvidae; genus Cnemophilus; species Cnemophilus loriae. Next base: position 685,412 of record VZTF01004051.1, read on the forward strand.
AAAGATGATTGTTTTCATTAAAATGTTCAACTAACTGTTTTTTCTCTTTATAAAACCTTTTCAAAGTCAAAACTGAATCTGTGCTTGGCATGGATTATATTCACAAAATAGATAACTGGATAATTTTATCTCACTTTCATCAAGTAAGCCCTGTTCCAGGCCTGCTTAAAACTGTCATAGCCACCTGTTATAAAGTGCTTGTACAAACTGATAAACAAACCACAATGGTTAGGTTTCATCCCACCAAACTCCTGGAATCCAACTGATACAGCAAAGTTTTGCCACTTTTGACTCACTTTATAGTCAGTGGAGAGAGAACTGAGAGAAAAAGACATCTCTTCAGAGGAAAAGGCACAGCTTAGGTGGAACGAAAAAAAGTTAGTAAGACTGGAAGTTACATTCACACCAAGGATATAGTTACAGTAGTATGAACAGGCAGCTTTCCCTGGAGTACCATAAATGCCTATGGAACCGGATACCTACAGGATTCAAAACTATAATCAGTTGAAGTGTTTCTGGAGTCCATTGCCTAAATTTGTTGCTGTAAAAAAGACTGTCTCCTCCAAGTGAGAGAACCAGTGCTTAAGGAACTCTGAAGAAGTGAGGAGACCAGAGATGTCTTGATTAAAGAACCCAGTCCGACATCGCCACCATTCTGGATAGTGCCTTAACTGTGAGCTGTCAGATTGTATATTCGACCATGATTTACAAAGTAGTTCCATTATACATTACTTTCCTTGTTTCATGTACCAAAGTAGAATGGAAAGGAAGGAGAGAAACATGGGAAGGCATGGGTAGGCAGAATATTTTAATGAAGAAAGGACTGCATTTCAGAACCTGTTCTAAAAAATAGCCTATAAAGAATTGATAGATTGAATTGGACAGTTTGAAATCCTCTCCTTACTGATATTGTCCTGATAAATGAGAGTTCAGGTGTTCTTAGACAGCACCAAAAGTTGTTTTCAGCAGCTTTGGTGATTAATTTAAGTATCAGCTTGTATACCTGAAGGTAAAACTAGTCCTTCATATGGAATCAAAGTTGCTACTTAAGTATTTTTTAGCAATTGAGTGACATACATTTACTCAACAAAGGTTTTGGAAATCATGGAACTTTTGGATGAGTAGGAGACGCTACATAAACTGTTCAAAGTCAAACAAGAAATCCAAGCAAAACATGAAATTGGTGCCATTTATTCTCAAGTCTATTAATCTACATAAATTAACTCATAGTCTCTAGAATAGTTAATGCTAAATATCAAGGGATAGAACCACAGTTACTATTCAGTGGTTTCATCCTAAAGTTTTTAGTTTACATACACATTACTCTTTTATACAGAACAGGCTCTTTTTGGGTGGAATTTCCTATTCCCAGAAGGATTTGAAAACGATTTTCTTCCCAGCTGAGTGCACACTGTGCCTCAGCTGTTAGCATCTGCAGGGAACAAGAGATGAATAACCATATATGCTGCACGTTGCATTGCACACCAATGATTTTAGTCATGTCTTTGCATTTAATGTTCTCTTTCCATATACATAAGTGATATTTAGACTTTTCAAATTAAATATATACCAGATTGTAAAAATTTTTTTCTCTGTGAGAATTTTAGCAAATGGAAATTTTTGCTGCAAATATTTATCCAGGGAATTCTCATCAGAAAAAGAATTATTCCGTTTTTGTCCACCTACCCATCTTCTCTCCCAGACCATAATTATTAGGAAGCTAGCACAACATGCATGACAAGTGTGACTGACTCGTCCATCCCTAACATAGAATTTGTCTGCATAATGGTGTGGTAAGTGCTCCTGAATTAGATGCACATGCAGAAATTGGTGGTGTTCAAGCCATTCATGAACAGGAAAAGACTAATCATTTCAACTGAAATATTCCTACAGCTGAAGATGTAATTTAATTTTCAGGTTGCTATTTAATTACTGTTACAAACAATTAAGGAAATTTGTCTGAAGGATACCATGTGTAAGTCTATTATAGTTGATGAAAAGCATTGCATATATAGCTGACTTTTCAAAGGTATCGGGAACCTGAAATTTCGCTAGAGTGAGTGGTAGATCCTAAATTAATTCCATTTCTGTCTGTGTAAACACTTTTATGACTGCTAGATGGATCTATGTTGAGGTTACAAACCTTTTGTTTTCCAGATAAATTTTAGCTTTGTTCAGGGTCCTGTCAAATTTAACTTTTAAATTGACTTCAGAAATTTCCAAGGGAAAAACAATGGTGAATTTTTTGATTAATAAAGTACCTTTATTTCTTTGGAAGTGGAAAGAATTTTATGGAAAATAAGTCTGAGATGGCTAAGCAAAAACATTAATTGCATCAGTTGCACCCTTTCTCCGGATCTGTCGTTACTAATGTGTTTGTTCAGCAGATAATAGAGCAAGACTTTTTAATACTGATACCTAGAAATGATCGCTGCTCCATAATGTGTCCAATATTTGGCAGGACTTTCATGCAGTGACTTTGATAATAGGATAAGAATTTTTAGATAATAGCACAATATACTTAATCCATCCAGTTTACCTTATCCTGTCAATTCAGAATTATTTTTACGGAAGACACACCTGGATTTCAATATAATCAATTTTTCAGAGCATTCTGAGACTGTATAAAGAAAAACTTTGAAGTACATGAAAAGGCAGGAAAATATTTGCCTTGAGAAGTTACTTCTAGAAAGGAAAACATGTCAGGAAGCTTTGTCTCCTGTCAGACTCTTTGCTATAATTATTTTTTAAGGGAATATCTAGATACTCCTGATGCCACTAAACCCCATAATTGTTTTCTATGAACCTCAAAGGATAAGAAAGACAAATCCCAGCAGAAAAGCAGAATTGCAGCTGAGGTTATTGACATTTTGACACACAGTGCTAGAGAGGGACTTAGTACATCTGCTGAAATACCTGATGTCTGAAATATCTGCAGATCTGAGTGCTGCAGTGCATTCTGGCTTATTTTGTATGACATCACGTATACGTGTAACAAATTATGCATACAAATGCAGCCTTCTATTTTTTTTACCCCTTTTGTGTTAAAAATGTTTTCCTTGCTTTCTTTCCATCATGGGTGATCTAGGCTTATATGTTAGGTCACTGGAGCATTTCTGTCAGTAGCCAAAGATGGTTAAATTCAAATTGTTCTGGACTTTGGTCTTTACAAGCTCACTCTTTATTTATGTCTGCTAGAAATTGCTTTTAACTGTTCTGTGGAGCCATTCTTCCTGTCAAGTAAACACCTGAAAGAGTATACTTAAAATAGTCAATAAAAGCAATTGACCTTTTTGCCTGTCTTTAAATGCAATACTTATCTCTTTTTTTGAAAAGACATATCTTTGATTACTTAACTTTTTGAATTATATTTGCTTTTAAGGGAGACTTAAGTTGTTCATTTCCTCTCACAGTCTGTTATTTATCATGTGAAAAAACAAAGGAAAATGAATTTCTAGTCTTTATATAGAAGTGACTTAAGTAAGATTATCTATCCAATTGTAGCTACCCAACTCTATATTCTATAAATGAATTAATACAAAAGCATGGTGAATAGACATCAACAGATATGCCAAATATCCGAATAGTGTGCCAAATCTTGAAGTGCTTAACTCACTGGATTAGGATTTGAAAATTAAACCATTTTGAACTTGAATACCCTAGACACTAACTAGTAGTGTCCTATCATTTAAAAAGGAAACAGCTTTACAGTGGGGAGACTTCCTCACTGAGATAAACTGAATTTTTCAGATACATTTTTTTACTCATACCTACTTTTAGTAAAAAAAAAAAAAAAAAAATTATATTTAATTTTAATGGGGAAAAAAAACCTATAAAGCAAAAAAGCCTCTAAAGCATCCCGACTCCCTTGTGGCACCCTAGCCACTGCTAAGTGACTACTGCATGCTTCCTAATATTTTACTATTTGATATTCTATCATCCAGCAGCTTGATACAGATCTCTAGAATCCCTCAGATGTCTTAATATTACAGAAATCCAGAAATTAACATAAGTTGAACCTTAGTTAATGTCCAGATAAATAACTTGACCAGATCAGAAAACAGAGTGAATATGATAGCTTAATTCCAGTGATCTGATATCATACACCCAAGTCTAAGTCCTTATCAGCTTAAAAAGCATACTTCAGATACTTCAGATGTAACCATGGAAGAGGGGGCAGGGCGTCCTATTGAAGAGAAGAAACTAGAATGCTTTTTCCTTATGTACTCTCTGTGACTCTACTGACCCACCAAGGGAACTGGGGGATTTACAAGCATGGAGTCATTAGACCCTGATTCGGCTTCTTTCTGAAATTAAATTTCTAAAGAAAATTGAACAGCCCTTACACTGGAATGACAGGAAGGAAAGGTTACGGCCTGTGCCTCCTTGCTGAGTACCTTCTCCATGGGTCTTTTCTGGTGCAGTACTAAACACCTGCTCACAGCTTGCTTCTGAGGAAGTGTCTTTTTCCATTAAAGGCACTCTCGCAGAGCAGAATCTGATGAAAGAACACTTGAGCTGCAACATAAAAGCTACAAATGGCTATTTCAGAAGTTTGGAACTAACTCTTAAACCTTACTCAGTTCCACCAGTAGGTAGGAAATAATTTAACTTTGCAAGGTGCCTTTTTCCTCAGATTTGGGAATGGTATACCAACACACCATTTTCCTATCTATCAGCTATTTAAAATTTTATTTAGAAGCAGAACAGAAAAGAGTTCTATTTTCCTTATAATTTAAGAGATTTAAAAATAATACTAAGAGAGAAATTTAAGACAAGAGGCAAAAAAAATATGTGCAAGTGAACTAGTCATAGACTGCAGATTTCTACGAGTTACTTCAAAACCTTCAGAGTGGTGTACATTGACACATAGATTGTAAACTATTGAATTAGATTTAAAATAAACCAATATTTAATTCCTTATCTTTGTAAGTATATAAAAAATCTCCAGAGCAAAAATCTAAATTTCCCTAATGTTATTTAGCTCCTTAATCAAGTTTCAGTTAAGATGTAACACTTACATAACTTGAATCAACCAAAATTTAGGCATCCTGAAGTTATTATGGTACCTTACCAAAAGAAGCAATTTATGTCAAACTAAAAGGTACTTTTAAGATATATATTTGCTATTCTCTGTCATTTAAATGACCTGCTTTATAGTATTGTTACCCCACAGAACACAGAATAGCTGCAACGATGCATGCTGCACTGAAGATTACAATGGCTAGCCAGATAAATGAGTTTTGCCATTGAACAAAACGTCTGTGAAATTACATTCCTGGATTCTGAAAGCTATGGAGCAGTGTCCATGTGAGTATCCACTAATCTGCATGCTATCTACACACATTTCAATTCTTCAGCACTGTACAGATGTCACACAATCACAGAATGAAAGAATCATTTAGGATGGAAAAGACCTCCAAGACCACTGATTCTAACCCTTGACAAATCACTACCATGACAACTGGACCATATCATAACGTGTCACATACTGTCATTTCTTGAATACCTCCAGGGAGGTGATTCCACCACCTCCCTGGGCACTCCATTCCAATATTTAACAGTTCTTTCCAAGAAGAATTCCCCCTGATGTCCAATATGAACCTCTCCCGGTGCAGTTTGACACCGTTTCCTCTTGTCCTGTTGTTTGTTGGCTGGGAGAAGAGACCAGCCCCCACCTTGCTACAACCCCTTTTCAGGTACTTGTAGAGGGTGAAATGTCACCCTGAGCCTCCTTTTCTCCAGGATGAACAAGACCAGCTTCCTCAGCTGCTCCTCATAGGACTTATTCTCCAGCTCTGTAGCCCTTCTCAGGACACTCCAGCACCTCAGCGTCTTTCTGGAATGAGGGGCCCAGAACTGGACACAGGACTCAAGTTGTGGCCTCTCTTGTGCTGAGTACAGGGGAACAATGACTTCCCTGGTCCAGCTGGCCACACTGTTTCAGATACAGGTCAGGATGCCATTGTCCTTCGTGGCCACCTGGGCACATGCTGGATCATGTTCATCTACGTGTTAACCAGCACCTCCAGGTCCTTTTCTGCTAAGCCACTTTCCACCCATTCTTCCCCCAGCCTGTAGGGCTGCAGTGGGTTGATGTGATGGTGGGACCCAACTTTTGGCCTTATTGAACCTCATACAATTGGCCTTGGCCCATTGTTCCAGTCTGTCCAAGTCCCTCTGCAGAGCCTTCCTACCCTCCAGCAGGTCAACGCTTCCATCCAACTTAGTGTCATCGGCAAACTTCGTGGGGGTGCAGTTGATCCCCTCATCTAGATCATCAATAAAGATATTAAACAGGACTGGGCCCATTACTGAGCCCTGGGAAACTCCACTAGTGACTGGCCACCAACTGTGTGTGTCCCCATTCACCATCAGTCTCTAGGTCCTGCCCATCCGGCTGGTTTTAACACAGCAAAGAGTGCACCTGTCCAAGCCATGGACTGCCAGCTTTTCTAGGAAAATGGAATATGAGTATTGTTGTTTCAGAACATGATTTATAAAGCAATTTTAAGCAGGACACTGCTGCAATTCTGTATGAACTTAATTTTTCCCTTTGTGGTCTTTGTGAGTATGATAAGATTCTCTAAGTAAATGCAGTGGGAACGCTGTGGAAATGCTGCATTTTAACACCTCAATTGAGATTCGATTGTAACAAGATACCATAACCTTGAATCTTAAGGGATATCATTACTTGAAGGCTGCAGAGAAAGAAAACTAAAAGCTTTAAAATTATGTGTAAAAACAGAGAATGTTAATGGTTTAAGGTCAGATTCTCAGTGCTTAAGAACAGAAGACATTAAAATCATTCATAGACTTTAATCACATTCACTTGCTTCCTGATGTTATAGCAAAGACTGCACTGATAACATGCTAATACTGAACAGATTTTTGTTATTAGAAATTTAATTTTCCCTTATAAATATTAAATATAAGATTTAATATTTTATATTTATTTCCCTTCTAAAGTAGATATGAATAAAATTATTCATGTGAGAAATTCAGTTTACCTTAATGAGGAAGACTCACCAGTGTAAAGCTGTCTCCTTTTTACTAACTTTTAGACAGTGACTAAGATATGTCTGCAAAATATGTATCAGAGATTTTTCAGAGAACCTTCACAGTCATATAAAGATTTGGCCACATCTCACTCCTAACATAGGAGTGTGCGCTAGCTTTCAGGATGACCACCAAAAATCAGAATGATAAACTATGAAACATTTCTCAGGTACTTAACTATTTTAACATCATAGTAACATTCTTATTTCTTCTCTCTCTTTTTTAAAAATTTTATTTCTTAGAAGTAAACAAGTGCTGCTGCAGCAGCAAATTCTTGTAAAAATACAAGTCCAGAAAAATTTAGCAATTTTTTAGAAAAATAAAAACAGAGTCCCAAAATAGAAAATATATGGTAACTTATTCTTTTAGCGTCCTTCCCAGCATCACCTACAGTAATGTAGAGGCAAACTGTGGGCAGTTTAGCAAGCTTTCCTCTTACCCTCATTTTATTTTTTGATTTTTCTATAAAATCTCTTATCATGAAATAGACAAACACTACTACTTGTTAGGCTCAAAATTTCCTTTAAATCTGGAGATTAGCGCATTCATGCTACTTAAATAATTGTGTAGTTTTGACAAGTAGTTTAAAATGCATGTCAATCAAACAACGAGACTGTTTTTTTCCTCAGCTACTTCCACTGTGGACATATGGCACGTGAAAAAAAAAATGGGGTACTTGTCATAAGGCTGCACCTACTGGTGTTATCTCCTAAGTAACGGAGCCATAGAACATAGCTTTCAAAATACTGTGATCTTTCCTTGTTTCCTTTTTTGGACTTGATGATCAGACAGCTGTCACGCTGTATATTTTACTCAGATTAATTTATATTTTATAATTTAAAATTTGAGTAATAATGTACTAAAGAGAAGACCCTGACTTCGTTAAAAAGAAAGAAGCTTTTCTTGTAACTTCAGCAGTCTACATTGAAATTTTATGTTTAGTGTTTTGTGAATATCAATTGTGCATCAGAACACAATCATGTGCTGTACCTCTACTGAGAGCACAGTAATAAAGGACTTTCCTAAAAAGCTTATAATCTAAAGCTGGCCATTATACAAGTGACTTTCCAAAAAAAAAGCCAGTTTTAACCAATATGAAACCTGTTATATGTATACCTGGGTTTGCAATGATCTCTATAGACCTTAACAACAAGATATAAGAGATAATGCAGCACTAGTACATACTGGGCACTAAACCTGTTTTGTCAGAAGTAAATTTTAATTTATTTAATTGGTCATTCCCATTTCCAGGACAATTCAGACTTCTTGCTATGACTGAAAGCAATACAGGATTTTCAGAAGGGCAGATGATAGTACTCACCCTTTGGAAGGAGTCAATACCTTTTCTTTCCTCGAGAGAAGAAGAAAAAGGACCAATATGAGTCCTAAGGAATCTATTTCTTTGGCTTCAGAACTGTTGTCAGGACTGAGAATATAAAGAGGTAGTCAAAGTTCTGTGGCTGTTGTGAGATACATACATTTTTTTTGCCTATAGTTTCAAGGCCCTTAACTTGTAAGTGCAACTTGGTCTAGTTATAACCAACAACCTTTCGTATTTATTGGAAAGTCAGAAGGACAATGTGTTACCTAGCTCAGGGATACATGAAAAGAAAGCTACTTTTCTCTGTATTTTTCCTTTTGGTGCCAAATGCAGCTAAACCAGAACAGATACTTTACCTAATTAGATATATTTAAAGAAATGATTTTCTTTATTAAAGGCTTCAGAGCTAAGCACATAATTAGTGTATGCTGTAACTAAGCTCCAGTGAATTATAGATCAGTTTGCCTATAGCTAAGAGAACTAAGAGTATTAATTTATATATTTTTACCTGCTTCTTTTTATGTTTTTGTCTACAGTCAAGTCAGGGTATATTTTCATGTGTAGATATTTATGCAAAGAGTCTGAGAAAATGAAGAACTTCTTTCGTTGATTATTTAATTTCATTGGATCATAATCAGAGTTGTCTATCTGAAGTGCCAGATTCTCAGTTGACCAAACTGAACACGTAATAAATGGATGTTCTTTGGCACAGTATAGTGTTCTGGCTGCTAGCAAGTTTTTACGTTAGCTAAATTCTGTCTTATGTTTCATGGGTTGTGAGCAACTGCAAAATTATTTTCTGACATTACATTACTGACTGCAGCAGGGGCACAAAAGAAAGGACTCTATCCTGGGATCCTGAAGTATTAGAAGTCCTAGGTAACATAAAAAAAAAAGAAGTAAGATTTAATGTAAAACACCCACTTCAAATTTAATATAGAAATATTCCTGGAAGCTTGAGTCTGATCTAAGGTCTTCCAAAGCACTCTACCCATCAGACTATAAAGTCAAATTTACCCTGCACTTCCTCTCTGGTCCAGTATATCCTGCATTCTTATCTGCCTGGAGACTTGTTCAAAAGAGACATGCAGATTTCTTACACTTCGGGAGACTATTGTCTGACTAGGACACGAGGATTGAAGGTAGAATGCATATGAGAGCTTTTAGGAAAAGGATGGGACTGGATCTGGGAGTCCAACCTGCTCAGTGGCTGCACTAAGTAGTGTGCCATGCTGCGTGAGAAACTGGGGAAACACTTCTCTTCTCTGTCTGTGGTCTAAAATTGACCTGCTTTAGATTTGTGTGTGAAGAGCATGGTCCTACTGTGTTCTATGGCCTCTGGAAATGTTTAATGGATTGAGCTTTTGGGGTGATTCAGACTTCACTCCTCCAAGTTTCTCAATCTAACCTGAGCTCAGACATGATCTAAGTGCTGAGCTGCTTAAGCCTGCCAAGCATAGGACAGTTCTGGGCACGTGCAGTGACTTAATAGGTACTGAAGAGATTTAACATCAAATGTTACAGGGTTTATAGAGATTAGGTGTCTCCAGCTCAGAAGGTGAGTCAGGACTTTACAATTACAATTTCCCCTCTGCAGCCTAAGCTTTATTCTAGCACCTAAATTTTGTATTTTAACCTGCCTTGAATGCCCTCTGTGTCTGAAATAGAACAAAAAAATCTATCACTATAAATTAGCAGGGTTCTTTGTTTCTGGTAGTTAACTGCAGAATCATCTTTCTTTAGAGACTAAACCTTAGAAACACATGAAATGCTCATCAGTGATCAAAAACTCATAAGTCACATTTCTGTACTTAAGACCCGTTTGATCTAGGAAACAAATATGTATTCATTGCATTTAAGTAGAGAAAAGTCTGAGACAAGGTCAATATTCAGGCACCTTTGAATATCTGGGTTCCTGTCCCTAGAACAAAGCTTAAATGGGTGGTGTGTTTTTCTCAGCGCACAGGTTCCTAAGCGGTCCTAAATCAACGACATGCTGGTTAAATTAATTGCATCATATGGGCAATTCACTTCGGATAACATTCTTTAAACTACATTCATTTGCATCCAGTAACATTCATGATTTTGACAGTTAATGGTGTAATCCTTTAAAACTTGCTAACTCTTCTTTGAATCTTTTTGCCACAGCGTTAGTTATCTTAGGATCATTCAGATAAACTTTTTTCCATCCATCCACTGGGGAGGGAAGATGAAGAGTTGAGAAATCAAAAGGATCTGAAAGTAGATTAAAGAATATTTTATTTAAAAAGCGTATTTATTTTTGTCTCCCCTTTTTTTTTCTAAAGATCTTTATCACAATCCTCAAGCCACAAGCTATTGAAATTTCTAGTGCAAAGATTCACCTGGTGCTGAATAATCACATATAACTTCTGTTTGATCTCTTCTATGTGAAGCTTTTAAGTCAGGCTGCTGAGATCATTGCCTATTGTGCTGACCAAAACTGTATCACTTCTTCCTTGTACTTCCCTGCAAGTCTGCATTCACCTGCTGCCTCTGGTCTTGCCTCATGTTCAATTCTAAACTTTTTTCAGGCAGTGCCTGTGTTACGTGTTTGTGATATCTATATATCTATCTATCTATATCTATATCTATATCTATATCTATCCATATATCTGTCTGAACTGAATTCTTAAGTATCACCATGGTGCAAATACCAATCAGTTGTTATGTAAAATCATGTATATTTATTTAATAGACTTTTTGCAAGAATAAAAAAAAAAATTGTGTTTCTATTATGGCACTTCAAAATGATAGCTCTGTATTTGAAGGTAATTTCAATTATGAATATTTTAAATAAAATAAAATAAGCTATTTTAATATTCAGCTTTGTGAGAGTTGGAAGAAAAGGGGTTTATTTTGCGTAAGAAACTCTCAAAATTTCGACATTCAAAACCAGAAATTCTTTCATTACTATGTGATTCTGAAAAGTGAATACGATTCAGAAAAGCAAAGAACCCAATATTTAGTATTCTCTGTTTCTTCTCTACTAAGGTTTCATGGGACTATTTTTCTTCAACATATGCCTCACGCCCTTCATTCTAACTCTTCCAGAAGTCAAGTAGTCACTTACCCGAGTACAGTCTATATGTTAGAGAAATGCTTCTCCTTGTTTCTGGAAAAAAAAAAAATAGTTAGATCCTAAAAGCACTGCAAACGTATGTAATTGCTAATTATGGCAGATCAGATTAGAACATGCCAAGTGTTACTGTCTTTGTAAAATGAGCTTAATCTTCTAAATAAAGCAAATTATTAATTTATGTGCTACAAAAGGCTGAGAAGAATCTTTTCCCTTCAAATCGTCCTCTATTCAGAGATTTCTCATCAGACAGATTATAAACACTCCACCAAATACATCTGGAATTTAGTATCCGAAAGGTTAATTATATCTGCAAAAAAAACCAAAACCAAAATATTTACATACCATCTGCAGAAATTCGAATTAATTTCTTCTATTCTTCTAATTCATTTCTTCATGACTATATATCTGCATTAAATGGAATTACAGCCAGCAGAATCTTTTCTAAGCAACTTGCTTTTGTTAGAATAATTAGCCATATAAAGATGCCAGCATTCACTTTATTATTACACTAAAGGCTCTACTGGGATATATAAAGACACTAAAGGTAAAGTGGATAAGTCAATTTACTGTAATTTTCTCTTTCACGTGTTGCATATTAGCTCTTTAAAAGGCTATGGGTTTACAATCTGCATGGAAACTTAAACCTGCGATCTGAATGTGAGTTGTAAACTCAAACTGAGAATAAGGGGAAGCTGGTTTGTGTTGATGGAAAATATTGCAACATTAAAGAAGTTTGTTGCAAAAGTTTTCACGTTGCCTACCTCTCTCATACTTTCTCTCTTATTCTTGTAATGTTCTCTAAGAGAATGGCACTCAGGTATCAGGGTGTGGGTGACCTTTTTATTCTCATAGATATTCATACAACTGTACATTTCCTGCTTATTATGCCTCTCAAAACCAAACTATCCACTGCCTGAAAACTAGTAGCTCCAATCAGGAAGTAACTTCTATCTGTGTGCAGAGATGGCTCCAGAAGATGTCAACCGGCACTACGTATTATTAATATATGTGTGTTATTCAAATGAAAAATAACAAAAATTTAAATGGAATACCATGACATTTCATCACATAGTTGTACTAAGGAAATAATGGCATGTGTTTTCTCTTCCACCAAAAAATCTTCTGCACTATAAAAGCAGTTAAACCAGTTGTATAAGAATATCCTAGTAGAGTCATTAGGTGTATTAGTCCTTTTCTTTGCAGCTACATGGTTTATTAAAAAAGAAGGAGGCTTGGCTAGGGTTTCTGTATCCTGGCACTTACAATAAGTGAAGGTTTTTATTGGCAGTTAGAAGACCTGATCTAAGCTGTACCTTGGATAGGAAAAGAGTAAGACAAAATTAAGGGAAATTGATGCAAAAAAAGCCACTTAACTGTTTTGGTTTTTTAAATGTTTTGTCCTAACAGCTTCATTCATTCAATCATCTATTATTCTTTTTTACTTTTTATTTTCTTTCTATTTTTAATACCATTTAATTGCATATTGGTTTAGCTACTGGTTTTAATTTCTGTCTTAGAGTTCTTAAGATATGGCATTAATTACTTGTTTATAATTGTAAGCCAAAGCCATTTTGAATCAGGTACTTCATAATTCCACATTGTAAGAAGGAGATTTTTGATTTTTGTACTGTCTGTATGGAATAATGATTGAGGTAAAGTGGATACTGCTTATACTAAATTAGGAGCAAAGGAAACTCAAATAACATGGCATTCACATCTTATGGTTTCAGCCATTTAAAAGGCAGATAATCTCTTATCTTCTAGGCTTTCTCTGTTGTCAGTGATACTTTAGATAGCAAAGAGAACTTTGATTGTATGTTGCTGCCGGAAATGGCATTTCTTGGCTGGCATTAGCGGACAAAATTCTTTTGCATTACCCCCAGCCAGTGAATAAAGAACTCTTCAAACCAGCTGAGGGTTTTTTTTTTCTTGCTTATGGTCCACTCGTTATTTTATACAGCTCTTCTGTGCATACAGGATCACCACTAAATATATTTGATGACTAAATAGCACAATGCAACCCTTGCAATTCATATCATTGCAAAACATCACTTTAGTAATATAAGCACAGCGAAAAAGCCTTTTAAAGGTAAGATGAGATAATAAAGAGCACCAACCCTCCTTGTTTATACTACAGAATTCAGTGTTTATTACTGTTCCGTGTAAAACACTAAGAAAACAATCATTTCCAGGCTTCATAAAAGCAATGCAAATATCAGCAGGTGTATTAGTGCTATTAACATGGCTGTAAAAAGCTTATTCGAGCAAAATGTTCAGGAAGAAACTCTTATTACTTGGCAATGCTATTGGACCATAATCTTTATACAAAAGCTGAAATCACTAGCTGAAAGCATAACTGCATTAAAGCAAGTATTTACTAAAAGCTTGGTAAAGCACCCTAAACAGCAGCAGGCATCTTCTGCTCATCAGTTGCAACGAAAGTAACAAGCCCATGCTGGGCAAAGTGGATTTCCTCTGATGAAAGCTACCCCATCGAGCTTCTTGGAGACACAAATACAGGTGTCTCTGGACAAAAATACATTTCAAAAGAAGGCATTTCATAACCTGAAACAGAACTGGAAATGGAAGAAGTGAATCAGGTTCATCAGATAGCTATTGCTACCAGTCTGAATTATTGATTGGCAAACTTATTAGTCCTATTGTAATCAATGATAACTGGTCTGCAGATAAAATTTTTCTCTGTCTGTATTTATACAGCTGCAACTGGCTACAATTGAGTAACTCGGTCTTGTGTAATTCCACTGATGATGCATAAGAAGTTCAGACAGAACCAACAGAGAATATAGAGAGAATTGTGAGGAATTTTTTTCACTTGTTTGTTTTATTTCCTTGAGAAAGATCACCTCAGTCATTAGTGGGCTGTCACCTTAGTCATTAGTGGAAGAAAAAAAGGGAAAAAGAAAAAATTAAACAAAAATTCACTAAACATGTACAAATTCTAAAACTCCTGGATAAAAAGAGGAAGATACCACTGTGCTGAAAATTGGAGAAATATATAACACTAATTATACCAACACTCATATTGGTCATAACTCATATACAAAGGAGTAAACAACATGGAGAATACACAAGACACTGAACACAGATCTTTCCTTTCTGATGGTATAAATAAATGTTCACTTGGTATAAACAATGCATAAGTTTTCAGCTTTAATATTTTGACCAAATTTTTTTAAGATTAAAAGAAATAAAGAAAACCATATGTTTCACGCAAATTATGAAGTCTTGAACTTGTTCATTTATACTTGAATAAGTGAGATACCTGAATAAACTACTCCTGACTCAATCGTAATCCAAAGGTAAAGAATGGTCAAAGTAGTAGATGGAACTGAGAGATGAACTGCCTTTTTGTCTTCTTTAGAATAGTATAATGAATTACAACAGTCCTAATAGTGTGCAATTAATCTCTAGAAAGACAGCAATAACTGTAAAATAGAGTAAAAACTGATTAAGAAAAAGCATCTAAAATCAATTTATCCTTAAACTATGATCAATTTACATTAAACACGGAGAGTGAACCTTGAGCCAAAACTTCAGTACTACTAAGCACAAGAAAAAAGAAATCAGCTGCCAAGAAAAAAAGCAAAATGGATGAATGATGATGAAAATTCCGAGTTTATACTTTGCTTATGAAAATCAAAAGGCAACTGAAGATAATGCAGAGTACTTCAAACTGAAATCTGACACACCACATCTGCTACCAAAAACAAAAAAAAACGCCAAAAACCCAACCACAAAACACTCTGAACTTGCAAACTGGAAACACATTTGTGAATGTTAGAGTTTATTCACTGTTTTGTAATTTTCTAATAAATAATAAAAAAAATTATGTTAGACAACTGTTTAGTTCACAGAGCAGGATAATTAAAGCAAGTCAATGCCTACTTCCAGCCATAGGTTTCTCCACTTCTGAAGTTTTTTAAAGATGTGTTGTCAGCTATAATTAAATCAATAATTAGGCAGCTGCAAATTATGACGGAAAACCTGGAAAATTTCATAAGTTAACCCTTAGAAGCATTTCAAAGTTGTTAGTTACTGGATACATTCAAGCATTTTAGTCCATGAGACTTGACCATGAATTTTACAAGAGCAAGTAATTTTGCATTAGTTGAAGCAGTACAGTATTTTATAGAAATAATTTTCAAGGTCTTCAGCTTCTCTGAGTAATGGATTTTAAACTCCAAACTGAGATCTTGAAAATGGATTTTACTTTTATTTTTTCTTCCCCCAAATAATCAACAAACAAAAAGATTTCTTGAGTTATAACCTGAAAACCAATGCATTTAAATTATTAGAACCACCGGAAAAGCCTTCTACCTAGTGAGGGGTAACATTTACCCATAAATGCAAATGGCACAGAACATTGAATTACTTTTGTCATCAGCAAACATTGGAACTTGTGGAAGGACAGAACCTTGTTCTCCCTTAGGAGTCGAGTAGAACATCTTAAGGTCAAAGTTGCTAAAAATGACATGGTTAAGATGTTGCTACATCTTGACCCTCTATACACCAAATTTTTCAAAATACTGGCAGATAATTTTGATGTACAATTACCTACAAGAGCTTTTCAAGCAGTTAAATGTGGTTAGAAGCCATTTTCTATCATTAAAGCATCCAGACTTCTGATTTTTGGAAGAATTTGGAAAATAAAACCCATGTGAAATGATGGAAGTTAAAAGGATGTTTTGGAACCTCAGCCAAACTTTTCCTCAAATTTTATTTTATGAGGAGCTGACACACATCTGTACTGGTTTCATCTGACGTTAAGCTGGAATGATAATTTTATGCATTCTAATGTGCTTTCTTTACTGATAAATCATCCATTTTTTAAATGCCTTATGCAGAGCTCTTGGATCAGAAAACAAAAAGAAAAAGGGCACATAGTAGGACATTTCTATAAGAAGTTGGCTTAAAATGTAAGGCTTGAACCTGATCTGAAGTATACAGAAGGTTTTTGTAGGGTTTTTGAAGGGTTTTGGTACGTTTTTGCCAGATTAGGTTTTTTTTACGAGAGTCTTTTGGCTGAGTCTGGCTCATATCTACATCCCCTCAATGTTCAGAAAACAGAAGTTAAACAAGACAGATTTCAGGTAGGAAACATATGTTTAGAGGAAGCAAAAGAAATGTGAGTAGTATCAGCTCTTTCTCTAACTGTTGAAATCAAGTATTTAAATAAAACAAAAAAACATAAAATTAATGAAAATTAGGTTGGAGTAATTACTGAAGCTTTGTAGAGATCTGAACAAAAGCCTCTCCTCAGATAGGTATGCAGAATCTAAGTTCCAGTGGCCAGGGGCGATGAAATAACTCACGTAATTTTGGCTTATGATAAGAACAAACCAGTTCAAAACAATTTCCTTTCCTCTGTGATAGAAAAACAATCTTTGATGAGAAGTGGAAGAAGTATATGTAATACATATAAGGTAATATAACCATACATAAATTTCTATTTTTATTTTACATGATGATTTCATAAGAAAACATTGAGCTGGATGGAAAACTGGTTTGAAAAGGAGTGTTTTGATGCATAGCAAAATAATTATTTTTACAGTTCATTATGAAATTGGAGTCAGTTATCTGATGATGACCACAAATCAGATTTGTCTTGGACCAGTATCATTATTATTAACAAATTTTGACAGACATATTTTCGACAATCAATATAGAATGTGTTGCAAGCAAATCAGAGAACAAAAATTCAGCAATTCAAAAGCAGTGTCCATCTTCCAAAATATTAAAAAAAATATGAGAATGATGAGATGTCAAGGAAAAAATATCTGACTGTGGGAAATTTGAAAACTGTCTCATCTAGGGGGAAGACCAGGAAAAGCCTACAGAGGACTGAAAGGGGTGATACTAAAACAATCTTTACTTGGTCCAAAAATCCAGCTGAATTACCATTCCTTTTGCATCTAACTCTAGCCAATAAAAACTGCTTAGGAAAGACTATATGAGGGAGAGTGAGATGGACGGACCCCTCCTGAGTATATTCTCTGATATTTTAATGTTAAAACAGTATTACAATGGCTACAGGACAGCTTTACAAAAGAAATTAATGCAATGTTCTCAGTATCAGCTATAGATTCAATCTTAAAAATCTGTGGCCAAGCCTGAAATTATAAATTTGGGGTAAATGCCAAAAAGAAACTGTTAATAGAGTTCAGGGAAGTTTCAAATCACTATCAGGAGGCATTTCTATAACAGTAGATTAGACAAATGTTTATGAGAGATGACAGCTGATCCCGGAATGAGTCAGGAAATGAATCAAGGTCTTGAAATCTCTTTCAGACATATGGTTCCATATTTTCTCAGTCATCTTCTAACCCTCTTGCAGGGCATTTTTTGATTCTTTGGCAGAAAACATAGGATATGTTTTATGAACAAACCATGTGCAATATTTGGCTGAGGAAGATGAAATGAAGAGGTTACAGTTCTTCTGAGGTGGAATATGATTCAGTAGCACAAAACCAGACCAGACTGAAAATTAAAAGATCTTTTCAGAAAACTAGATTAACTTCAGTATTTGTTCTGGAGATGCCAGAAAAAAGTGAATTTGAAAAAAAAGTGAATGAAGGCCTCGGGGGAATTAAATGAGAATTCATACTTCACATGCAACACTTCAAAATAGTATCTCAGTATAAGTTTTAAAGAGAAATTTTTATTTATACAATAAATGAGAGTTTTCTGCTCCCTATTATTCAGCACATCTCCGTGTACTTTATTGTCTTTTTTCACCTAGTACGTTAGTAAAATCTCTCCTTTTTTTTTTTTTCTTTTTCTATGCTGGTCTTCCATACTCTCAGATCTAGGACCAGACATGGTATGTTTCTCCTGCATCATATGCCTTCTTGCTGGTAACTGAATCTTTACGTATTAAATTAGAAATAATTTGTGTACGGGAAGTCAGGTAAACAAAGTTGTATTCATCACTTTACAATTATATCATAGATAGTACCTAACACACGACTAAAAATATGCTATACATAAGCTGAAATTATTAAAGCTTCATAGAGAACTTTTCTTGAGCAATTTGCAACCAGCCAGACACCAGACTCACAGACTTCTCAATCTTCTTGTATCAAATTATACAAGGGGCCTGAGAATAGTCAAAGAGTTGGCCGATGTCAATGCAAGGCCTTTCTCAGTGATTTTTGAATGGGAATCTGGAAATCATTTGGAGTGCCCTGGAAATCTGGAAAGGTCCCAGTGACTGGAAGCTGGCTAGTGTTGCCCAAATTTTGAAGACGAGCAAGGATTACCCTTGAAATGACAGGCTTGTCAGTCTCACTTCAGCACATGCCACAAGATGGGTGAGCAACTCATGGGTTGGGCAACAAAGGGTTGTAGTGAAGGGGATGACATCAGACTGGTGACCTGTCACTGGTGGGGTTCCACAGGGCTCTATCTTGTGCTCTGTGCTCTTCAACATTTTTGGAAATGACTTGGACAAAGGACTTGTAGGATTACTAAGTAAATCTGCTTATGAAAGTAAATTGTGAGGAGCAGCTGACTCCTTCAAAGGCAGAGACACCCTGCAGAGAGACTTCAACAAATCAGAGGGCTGGGCAATGACCAGCCATATGAAATTCAACGAGAGAAAGTGCTGGATTCTGCACCTGGGATGGGGCAGCCCTGGATGTATGGACAGACTGGGGAATGAGATGCTGGAAGGCAAAGCTGTGAAAAGGGACCTGGGGATACTGTTTGATGGAAAACAGAACACGAGTCAGCAGTGCCCTGGCATCCAGAAGGGCCAGCTGTGTCACTGAGAGGCATCTGGAACAGCATTGCCAGCCAGGAAAGGGAGGCGTTTGTCCCACTCTGCTCTGCACTGGGGCAGCCTCGCCTTGAGTGCTGGGGGCAGTTTTGGGTGCCACAGTGTAACAAAGATGTCAAACTATTAGATAGTGTCCAGAGGAGGGCCATGAGGATGGGGAAGGGCCATGAGGAGCAGCTGAGGTCACTTGGTCTGTTCAGCCTGGCGGATACTGAGGAGAGACCTCATTGCAGTCTGCAACTTCCTCATGAGGAGAAGAGGAGGGGCAGGCACTGATGTCTTCTCTGTGGTGGAGCAGTGACAGGACCTGAGGGAATGGCCTGAAGTTGTGTCAGGGGAGGTTTAGGCTGGATATTAGGAAAAAGCTCTTCACCCAGAGGGGGGTTGGGCAGTGGAACAGGGAAGTGGTCACAGCACCAAGCCTGACACAGTTCAAGAAGCATTTGGACAATGTTCTTAGGATATGGTGTGACCCTTACAGGTGTCCTGTGCAGGGCCAGGAGCTGGACTTCAGTGATCCTTGTGGGTCTCTTTGAACTCAGCATATTCTATGAATAAAATAAAAAAAGAAAAGTAGGAACTGAACATTTTATTTAGAGGAGATTAGCTGTCATTTGGAATTCCATTAAAAAAATGTTGTGGAATAGTAGCTTTCTTTATCTCTCATTACTTCTATAAAAAGTTTTTCTCCCTCCCATAATTATGGAAAATCTGATGCCAGAAAAAATGAACTAAACCCCACCGTGACATTTATACATTGATGCTAATCAAGGCTAAGCAGGGTTGTCCCTGTAGCACATGGCAACATAATAGTTTTTCTAAACAGAAGTACACCCTACAGATCTTAATTAATTTTTTTAGAGGCACTGACATGTTGAGGTTCAATCAGTTATGCTTTTCCTAGTTTGATTTCCACAAACTGAAATTTTGTAACTAACTGCATAAACCCCATGTTTACCTTAATTGATCTTCCCAGAATCAGAGAATCAGAGAATATTCTGAGTTGGAAAGGACAGACAAGGATCATCAAGTCTAATTCTCCTCTTGTCCATTTTTCTTTTGCTTTCCCCATGAGGATAAGAGCTTTGTTTGATCTTATCCTTCATGAAGAATTTTCAGTGTTGTAAACTACTTCTTGACGTATTTTCTTTTTCATCCATGTCTATTACCTACTTTTTGTGTCTACCAGTCCTTAGCCAGCTGACAAGTAATACAGGATTAATCCTTTCCCGGACATGTTACATAAGCAGCTTTTGCATATGATTAATGTTTCTTCAAAAAAACCACATCTGTCATGAGTCTCAATACTGATCTTACCGTGACACGCACAGGAAGTTCTACCTGAAGGTGAGGTAGAACTTTTTTACTGTGCAGGGGTCACCATGCACTAGAAGAGATTGCCCAAAGAGATTGCAGAGTCTCCCTCACTGGAGATATTAAAGATGAAACTGGATGCAATCCTGTGCCATGCACTCTAGGATGACCCTGCTTGAGCAGGGAGGTTAGACCGAGTGACCCACAGTGGTCCTTTCCAACCCTACACTTTCTGGGATTCTGGGGTTTTGTGATATATATTAGTACAGAATTACACTTGCTTTTCTGAAGCAGGGCTTTAGACTTCTTTATGCTATTCTTTCTATAGAGCCGGATTCAAATGTAAAGTATGAGGAAAGTGCTTCATGGTGCTTCATGGAAAGTATGGCTACAGATGTTCCATGCCTACTATAAATATTACCTACTCAAATTCACTATGATATATTATTATCCTATGTGTTGGATACTGATGTGGAGCACTAGAAAAATTGAAGTGCTTTTAGAAATGTATGTATTTGATTTTAAAGAGTGGTTTCATTTCACAAAATGCCTTGAAGAATTTACAACTATTTTTTTTTCTCGTTTGAATGACAAGTTCATATATTTACATTGATTATCTACAGTAGTTTTGAACATTGCTTAAATTTATTCTATAAATATTTTTTCACTGAGATGACTGAAATATAAGTGTAAATGAAACAGCCTCTGCTGATTTCAGAGAAATCTGGAAAGGCTCACACTATGCTCTGTATTGAGAGCTCAGACATTGCTTTCCATGGAACTTATGACAAGGTAGTGGAAAAATTTAGCTATATTTTGGCTGCTGCATCAAGGGAAAAGATTACCATTGCCAAAATCAATTATCTCTGCAATTCTACCTCCGTTATCTGCACTATTCTGCCTGTTATCTGTTTTCTCTCCCCATTGTTCTGGTTGGCAAGGGAAGTACAGGTCACTCTGCAGTGGCACCTGAACACAGCTGCACAGGCTGCTCCTTGTACTGACGAGCTAATTACACAATAGTGAGAAATCTAAACGCACATTTCCTGGTGAGCTGAAAGGTATCACTTTCAACAGGAGGGTAACTAATGCAAAGCGGTAATAGAATCCTTCACAATCATATCCCTTTGTAAAAGGAACTGTTGCATAAGTTGTGTCTATGGCAAAATTTGTTGAGGTCTGATTATTAAGCAAGCTGACACAATGGGAGGAAAAATGTTTTAGTGGACACAAAAAGTGTTCTGATCAAATGACATACAAGCCCCATCAATAATGGCTTGAAAGAGACTGTTTTACTGCCTGCACCAAATATGTCTGTTTTTTGAAGACTGCTTAGGTAAAGGTGAATTACACTACATATGCATTTAATGATATATTTTTCTATGCATGACTTGGCATAGATTATAACAGTGGACTGAAAACATAGTCATAGTGATCTGAGGAATATTTGTCATGATTTTCTAGCTAGATAATTTGAATTTGTTTCCTAAGCAGTCGGTTTCTATGGAATAAGAGAAGCAGAAAATTATTTCTCCAAATTGGAATTGATGAAATGTCTTTTTCTAAGCCATATGCACCAGTCATTACTGATTAAATTATGTATTAAAATAATAAGGGTGAATTATTTTCTCACTGATTTTAGTTTTTTTATGGGTTCACTTACATTTTATAGACAGACTGAGTGATATGCTTCACTCTTGAGTATTTATAATCATTCTGCTTAATTGAGCTGTCAACTGCTTGAAGAAATACAACAAAAAAGTCTTCTAAAAGCATCTAAAGCTTGGAGTTTTACTGAAAGATCCCATTTCAGAAAAAAAAGAGAGACTTATACTAAGAGTTTTGTAAGGTAATTTTTGCAATTTAGCAAAATCAGGTAGGTTGAAATAGAAGTATGTAGGTTCTTGTGCAGCTAATCAGTTACAGTGTTTTTTGTTTGACATTCTCCAAATCAAATCTGACTTCATTTTCACCTTCCCATAAGGTAAAAATACAGATTTGACTGAGGCTCAGTATATCTCTTCCAAGCTGTACGTATATTGCTGCTGCAAAATTATTTGTTTATCTGTCACATGTCTTCATTCATATTCAGAACTTGTCTCCCAAGGGAACTTCCTTGGGATTTTGATTTGTCTAGATATTTCTTGTTGTACATTTTTTAATATTTCTTTTCAACTCAGTTTTGCCATGTAAGCAAGACACAGCAGTTACAGATGCTAAGAGAAAGCTTGTTTCCTTTGAAGACCAGAGCAGATTACTATAGGAAACCTGATATTTGGTAGGCATACAAGTTTCAGAGGCAATATAAAGAAAATAGTACCAAGAAAAGCTCTTTTGCACTTAACTACTCCGATAACGTAAGTGGGCAATTGGCTTGAAGATCCAGGTCCATCATGAAGTGATTGGTATCCATCTATATCAGAATCAAAACTGATGTGCTTATCTTGGTCATTGCTCCTGCTCATGGATGCTAGAGAGAGGGCAGACAGGAAAGTGACACATGTAGGTTCAAAGCCTCAGAGTGAGAATGCTCTCATGAAACCATATGCAGTATGCTCTCAGAGCTTATGCAAAAAAAATATTTAGTCTTACTTTTACTTTTTCACATTATCTTTACAGAAAAAAAATTGTTATGGTAAAAAATCAGAGCCTTTGAGATTTATTTTTGGTTTTATTTACTTTGCATGACTCTTGTCCCTTCAGTTCTGTCTTAAGATTTGAAAAAAGGAAAACTAAGTTTAAAAAATTATATATGTATCGTTTGTGAGAAATACATTTCCTTTTCTTTTTTTAGAGTTACTTTATGTTTCTCACACACAGCCTTGCTTCACATATTCCTTTCTCTTCAGGAGAAAATAGCCTACTGTCCCATAAAATGCCTGGTTAGCATGAGGATTTTAGCTCTTGAAATATTGCTGTATACACTTCTCCATAGAGTAAAAAGTTTTTCAGTGGCAGTGGATGAGAGTCTATCTCTTAGGAAATGCTTCATGTTACGGATGTGGCTAGGAATTCTCTTCCAGGTTAAGTCACATAAAATTAGGTGTCTTCAATGTGAGCTGATGTCTAATTTACCTTCAAGTTAATAGAACTCCAGGACTCGGTGGAGTTACCTAGGCATAAGCATTCAATATTGTCTGAGGTGCTCTAGAGACTGAAGTTCCACCTGCCACCTGAAGAACATCCCTCTTAAGTTCTCGTCACTCGCCAGTGCTGGCCTCCTCAGGGGAACCAATAGCCTAGGGCATCTGAGGTGGCTCTACAGCTGGAAACTTAGGTTCAGGCTACACAGTCCACATCCTAAACAATACAGCCAGTATAGTCTTGAAAGAATTTAGTTAACTAATCCCTGCTTGTTCACTTGGCGGTGGATTAATTTGTTCTGTAATTTTTGTTCAGTAGATAGCCATTAATGGAAACTTATGCATATGAATATACATGTAAACATCTACATTAATATGTCTTCATTTCAAGCTGATTCTCATCCTGCTTATTTGTCAAATACCAACATTGAGGGACTCAATGTGCCTCTCATTTTTCTTTTAAATATTTAAATTAAAACTTCTAGAAATCAATATGTGATTTCAGTATAGGGCAGAAATACCAAACCATTTGCATGTCAGGAGGCAATTTGAGTAGGTGTGACACATTGCATCAGAAAGATGCATCTCACTTATCTTCAGTTTAACCAGTTCCTCTCAGGTACACTGAAAAAATATGTCTTTCTAAAAGCAGCTAAAAAGAATTCTTTTGCTCACAAAGAAGACATATGTTTGCAGTTCCTCAGCTGTTTTTATCTTGAAATGAGGAGAGAGGAATCAGGTCATTCCATGGGACATAAAAAAATTAGGAATAAAGAGTAGGAGGGATCAATTCCTGAAATTCTTCCAGTCTGATTACGTGGCCAAAAATTTTAAAATTTTAAAAGCTTTCTAAAATAACATGAAACTGCAACAGGATTTTTCCAATAAATGTATTGAAATAAAACCTCCTGTAGCTGAATCAAAACATTAAAAAAATTAGATTTAAGGTCTCCCTCATTTAAATGAATTTTTCCCTCTTCGAATTCTTACCAGTTGTGGCTAAGTGAAGCAAAATAATGAGTAAAATGAATGGAAATTAATATTAGTCTTTTAATCCTAAGAAAAAATTATCAGCGTAATCCTTAAATTTGCGGAAAACTTAAAAGGGCACAAGGGCTCATTGATCAGCACTGAAGCTTGATTAGGTGAATATTTGAATCAGTAAAGCATCCAGGCAGACTGTGAAAAATTTAGAGTTCGTGTAGTGGTGTTCTATTTCAAGTCATGTCTCAGACTCTTACAGTGATGTGCAATAGACTGTGAGAAATTTTTTACTGTCTTGCAGAGATGATTTTCACAAGGCTCAAACTGGAGATATAATAGATTTAAGGGGCATCCTGAACAGACACTAATTGATCATTGAGTTAATTGGAAGTGTTGAAGCTTTTTTAAATGAGAGAAAAACTAATCAAGATTTATTAACCATAGGTAACAAATCCATTTGAGAGGGCTCTGGAGAAGTAGGATAATTTGATTTGATAATTTCTCAGAGAGGAAGACTATCACTCACGAAAAACGTCCTTTCAAAGTTCTCATCTGTGCTCTCCATTGTAATTATTGCAGGTTTGTAGAAGTTCTGCGGTGTGTCAAGCGCCACTACTTAATCTGGACAATGTAATTCTCAAATAAACAAATTTTCGATGAAAAATTTTAATCTAAGTCCGTCAATAGAGAACAGGAATGTTAGACTATTTATATTTATAAAACTTTTCTTATCCTGTCATTATTGCTAATGATGTGTAACATTCTAAATGTTCACACACACAGGATTAGTGAAAAGACAATTACGAAAGCTGTTCCAGGAATACTCTGAGAAGACTGGTGCTTCCAGGCCTTTTACCAAAGGCATCTCTGACATAGGTGACTCTAACGTATCAGTTCCTGTTCCTTCTATCTGAAGAGAAGTGGCAATTTCTTTATCATAGCACACTATGTTGATCTTTATATATTAAAAAGAGTTTAAAAATATAGCCACTCAACACTGTTCTATTGTCTATCTCTAATATTACTAATTTTTTTGAAATGGTTTATCTTTCCAGTTGCATTGGATGACTTCCTCCTGGAAATTTTCTAGGCTTCAAGCAGCTTTTTCCTTCTGCTTTTGTAAGAAGCTTATAAGTTTCAGTTAGGCTTTGGGGCTTCCTTTAAAACCACAGGTGTTTGGATAATCCTATAGCTACTGCATCAGGAGACACAGGCAAACATCAACAGGTTTATTGAAGGATCATCTAGGTGGTTCTGCTTAAGTCAGTGCAAACTTCCTCACTGGAACTAGCTAGTTCTAAAAATCAGCAATTTATATCCTCAATATTTCAACATCTAAAATAAGTATTTCAAATTAGGTTCAAAGAAAAGTGTGAGATGGAATTTAAAAAAAGGGGAACATTATGAAGACTTTTTTCTGTGTTTTATTCTGGCTGTCATGATCTTCCACACCAATTCAGTGCTTTCCATATTATTAAATCTATTTTGAATATATGATTGCTTGAACTGGTAGTTATCAACCATATTAAGAAATTAATCTTGTTACTACCATGGTGCAGTGACTGAATTTCAGACAGAGAAGGCAGTCTTTTCAAGAAAATTCTCAGCATCTATAGACGGACAATCTGCACACTTTCTAAATGGTGATATTATTATTATTATTATTATTATTATTATTATTATTATTATTATTACTATTATTATTATTAGTATTGCTACTATGACTTTAGTAATCTCTGTAATGACATACTAAACTACTGAGCCTGAGGTGTGTTCATAGAGGATGAGATTGGTCTCAGTGCATACACTACCACCTAACTTTATCCACTCTTCTACGAGTTATTTCTTGATGCTTTAAAATTTTTCATCCTTTTCTGCTCTATCAGATTGACTTGCAAACTGTGAACATGACTGCAAGGCTCTTACATAAACGTTCTTGGCAGATCCTAACAAAATCCCTTTGTGCAAATGTTTATCTTCTTGGAGATGGTATGCACAAGCCATGAATTATAGAATTATTTTTATTTTTTGCATAGCCCTGTGGTTTGGGTTGGTTTTTGAATTTTTTTTTCTGCTGTTGGTTATAGTTTTCTTATAGAACTGCAGAAGCTCTTTATGCAGTCAAGTTATTTTAAAAAATAGAGAGTTACAGCCAGAAAGTTGGACTTAGGAAGTATCAAGAGGTGATAGAGTCTAGATTATATCACATTGAAGCTCCTTAGCCTTAGCATTGATTTACAGAAGCTGCAGACTGAACTTTTAAGTTGGGGAGCTAAGGAATGGCTTTGCAAACATCAGGTGCTGCAGCACACATACACAGACACTCAGACACACACGCAGACACACACACATGCACACACACACACAATGTTTATGTAGTTCATTCAATTAAAATATGTTCAGTAGCTAGAAACTTTGAAAGCAAGACTCGAGATATGACAATTTGAGGAGAAAGGACCAAAAAACACATTCAGTGGGATATGTGAAGGGCAAAGTGAAACTAGCAGATTAATTCATCAAGAAAAAGAAAGAAAGAGCTGCCAAAACGCACGTGAAAACAAGACTTGAAGAATCATTCAGGGATGAAAAATATGGGGAGGATCATAAGTCTTTGATTAGAATTGTTAATAAGTTATTTCTTCTGTGTTGTGAAACATATTATAATCTGTCTAAATTTAAATAAATCTGATATTTTTCTCTCAACTAGAATTGTTGAAAAATATATCCACAAAAAGCAGGATGGATAAATTTGAGGAGAGGGTTCTTCTAACAAGACTATGTATCTCATATTGGGGCATATCTTCAATTTACACTTATAGAAATTAGAGAATATTCTTTCAAGTTCTGAGAAGACATTGTCTGACCCCTATTATTCTGAAGCTCTCTTAATAAATATTATGGTATCATCTAGATTTTACAATGATTCTAATACATCGTACATGTTTTTCAGTACTAAAAAATGTAATTGAATATCATTGTAGAGATAGACAGATAAATCAAATAATAAAGAGAGATGAAAGCCTAGGTAGTACTGTCTCTTGCTCATAACTTCTCTTACTGTAAGTAAAGTTATGAGTAATATTTTACACAAATTAAATTCCTGTGCATTTTAATAAGATGAATTTACAGCTCCAAAATTATAGCTTCTCTTTCCAGCACTTAATTTGCGGAAAACTCTTTTGTCATTATATATGCGCATACAATGTACATGGAGATTTTGAATAACAGCATTTGTATCTTGGAGAATAAATGTTTAATAATCTCGCTTAAAAGTGAGTTGCAGATGGTAATAAAAAAAGAAATGTGCAAATAAACCAATTGATTGTTGTAATAACTAAGATAGCTCACTGATATCTGAATATGAGCCCGCATAATTGTCTTTGTACAATCTAATCATGGACACAGCTAAACCAAGATTTACTAGATTAATTTTTTTAGTCATTAAAAAATGTTTGGATTAACCTTGAGGTTTTAGCAAGGCACTTTAAAAAAGATTTTACAAATTGAATTTCTGAAAGTCTAGTTTTGAACAGTGTGAACTTCATTAAATATTTTTTTTAAAATGTCAGTACAGAAAAGACAGTGCTATATTTTAAGTCAAGTTAGCCAAGTTAAGCAAGCACTTAGACCTTAAGCATGTGAGTAGTCCTGACAGATAATAATTAATTCACTGCTAAATTAGCTTTGATGCATGACAACTCTCTGTGATGTATTATAAGTACTTTACATTAAAAAAGGAAAAAGGAAGAAGCACTGCTGGACATAGATTTCAGATTACGATTTTGCCAGTTTGTACACTTTCGAGAGGAACACTGAAGTTGCAACAAGGATGGTAATCACAAGATGAGTGGTTGAA
Source organism: Cnemophilus loriae (assembly GCA_013397755.1). Taxonomy (NCBI): domain Eukaryota; kingdom Metazoa; phylum Chordata; class Aves; order Passeriformes; family Corvidae; genus Cnemophilus; species Cnemophilus loriae. Next base: position 713,927 of record VZTF01004051.1, read on the forward strand.
AAATTATTCCAGGTGGCTCAAGAACACAACGGTGGGGCAACAAGTACCTGAGTAAGAGAAACAGTAGCACATCCATACTATCACAAGTTCAAATGTTTTATGATACATTTTCTAAACTGGCATAAATATTTGAGGCATACAAATGAGAAACTTAAAATAGCATGAGACAAGCCATAGGTAATTTTTTTGTTTAATTTGATTTGAAAATTATAAGACAAAGCATTTCCTTAATTCCCAAATGAAACTTTTATTTTTCACATTTCCCCATCTCAATATATTGAATAAATAATTTAAGTTCAGATGAACCAATATTTTGTAGTGAGTCTGAAAGACTACCAAACTTTCTTTTGCCAACCTTAGTCTGAAAATGTCAGACAAAATGACTGATGTGTATCCAAATAGCTTTATTTAAGCCTCATGACTTTACTGCTTGGTTTCCACTCAGTTTATTGTACTGTATAGCCGATTATCTCATGGCTGTATGTGCCTGAGGCTTGAAGGTATGCACTCTTTCTGCTACAGTGTGAACACAAAAGGATGGCTGCAGGTTCTCTGAAGAAGTGCACTTCAGGAGAGAATATGTTGTGGAGGAGTAGCTTCAGAGCTACTAAGCTATTCAGAACTGACCAGTCTAGGTCACTTTTTGCACCTAAGATATTATCATCTTAGATGTTACTTTTTAGGGGGTGTTGAGGGTTTCTTTTTAAACACATAATTTCCTTGACAGTATATACAGATGAATACATCAATGTATGTATATGCACAGGAATTTTCCTCAGTTTTTGAGGGATAGAAAAAATGGTAAAGGTTTACTTTTTCATACATGAGGTGGTGCAAGTTTCATCTGTACTAGCTTCCATGCTTCTGTTTCCTCATCGGCATAAAACCTGCAAATACCTTGACATCAATGTGCACTCTGTGCCAAGTGCTTCATTAACTTGTGCAGTCATCCTTTGAAGGGTCAACTGTTCATGGCTTCAGTCTCCTGTACTTATTATAGGAAGTAGGTGAACTTCCTTTTCCTTGTGGTTTCCTGTAAAAGTATTACACCAAAGTAGGCAGCTGGGCTGGTTTTTACAAATTGAAGGCATGAAACTCTGCAGTTTTCCGGTCTGTCCAAACTACAAACTATCCCCATAACCAGTGCCTGTGATCTTCATGAAGTTTCCAGTTGAACATTTGGTCTCTCTAAACCCATAAAATGACAGAATGGGCTATTACCTGTAGCTCAGGCTTGTCCATGCACTTGCTCTTCAGAGGCCTGACAGAGTTTTGCAAAATCATACGGTTTAATCATCCTAATTTTTTTTTTATTCTGTCTTTCATTAGGAGTTCAATAAATACTATCTTCAAAATCTCTATTACCGAAAGCTCTTTGGTTGACTTGAAAGTATTACCCAAGAACATGTACTAAACTGACTCCAAGACTCTAAGGACACATGAAAAATATAATATAATCCCAATACTCAAGGACTGAAAAAACTTCATCTTATTGTTTGCAAGAGTACGTAAAAATTTTCTTAACGTTCTGCTAATCATTTCGAGGAGGCTTAACTGAAGACAGATTATCCGCATTGAGTACAGTGATCTAAGCATCCTCAGTCTTCACTTCTGAAAGTGTATTGCAACGTATCTGCAGTCCTGGTGATTTCTTTAAAAAAAGATAACACTTCTCAGAATGGCAAGTACTCTTTTACCTGCATATATTGCTATCTTAATTCATTTTTTTGCAGTGTTTTAAATGAGTTCTCTTAATATTATCATTTCAAATAATCCATAATGGATGTTATTAATTTCTCACTCCAGAATGAAAAAAAATGCTCTGCAGGGTCAATTTAGCATGCCACTATTTGCATTTGGAACACGCCAGTGAAATTACCAGCTACACCCATGGCAAGCTAAAGTCGCCCCATCTCACCGTTCTGTCCCCAGTAAAGGGGGAGCCACATGTTCTCAGAAAGGAAGCTCCTGTTAGGAAACACCTCTCCCTCTTTCAGTCCTTTGAGGTCTCTAGCGAGAAACCTTTAGGAAAGGTCATACATTTCATTAGGTTTATCAAATTTAACAAAGAGTGACTTTTAAATAAATGACAAATGCTGTCAGTTGTTTAGGCATAGAAGGAAAAAAAATTAAGAGCAATGTCATGCATTTGATAATGTCCTTAGATTCAAGGCTTTGGAAATCATTATGTCTACCGTATTTGAAAATCAGTGAGCATTCACAATGTATAGCCTCCAGAGTATGGGTTTTTTCCTTGAACTCTTAGATTTCCAATCTTTTTTTTCTTCTCCTTTCAGAAAATGCTGGAGTTGTGCTGCACAGCAAGCACTAATTTCAAACCCTTACTTTAGAACTAAAATTTCACAAAACACTAGGTAGGAGGAAATGATGTAAGCTGATAACTGAATTTATTTGAGAATGATGCAGTGTTGTGAAGTAAGTCTACTTGGCACTATATTCATAGTTACAGAAGAACTGTATGTAGAAGAAACATCTCCTAAACTAGATTCTCATAAGGGTAATGCTGAGAATGCAAGCACACAGTGGTGATTCAAAATCATATTATTCAAGTACATTAGAATTACAGTGTGTATCCTTTGATAATATCAGAAAAATAGAAAATGAAAGTTGTCACAGCCTCAAAGAAGTATCTTAAAGTAATTGAAATGAAAATTCACTGATTTCCATTTTCTCACAGGGTATAAAACTTCATAATAAGCTAAGAAATGTATTTATTTTAAAAGTTTGACTTGGGTATATCACTATTTTTCTTTAGCCAGCATCATTTGTCCTTACCAATGAGACATGCCACTGCTCTGGGAAATGGCACTAGAAGAATTAGCTGCTACAAGAGATCAAAGAGCCTCATATGAGCCACACCAAGAACCACCTGCATGTTACTGAGGCCCCATTAGAACTGCATGGGGATAGGAATAGGTTGCTAAGAACAGGATCTTTTTTAATCTAATGTTTGTAAAAATTAAATAAAATCTGCTTTAGTTGACGGAAAAAGCTGTAAACATCAGAAGCACAGCAAGCATTGAGGTGTGCCAGGGCTGCGAGCTCTAATAATATAAATCCCTTCCTTATAGACAACTTTTTTTGTCAGATTATAGATTAAGCTCCTGAGCTTTGTTTGAGAAGTGCAACCTGAAGTCATGACTTTTGATTTCCTAACCTTTGAGTCCTGGGGCCTTCTAAGGCACAAAATGGTAAGGCCTACAGGCCTGTTCACGTTGTTGTCCCTCTTTGGCTACTTCATGAATTCCGTAGGCACGTAATTATCTCTATCTGAGGAAAACATTGGTCAAAATAAATAGTAACTTCCCTGCAGAATAGAATGAAACAGAAAAATTGCATCTGAAAGAAAACAGTCATTCACTAGGTTGTGCCAGGGTTACTGAGCTTTGAGAATAAGACCACTGACTAGCCAATATGTTGTTTACTGGTTGTTAAATACTGTCAAACCCCCTGTTTTTCCACCTTAGTGTTAACTGTCAAGGCACTTGTTACCAACAGATACCAGTATGTTATTATTGCTACCTTTCTGATTTTACCTTTCTGTTATCTAATGCTGCCATTCTGATCAGATTCTTAGGTTTCATAAACTGGTACAGAAGGAAACTTGAAGCAACAAAGCAAAAGCAGCTGCTGACACTGTTTTTCTTCCATTGCATTAAATGTTTTGGAGACATATGTAATAACACAGAGACTCATCACCTTATGTAGGTAAACCACGTGTATTTAATTTCACTTTATCTTTGTCAACGTCTATATTACTTGTGTTATCTCTAGACTTTAGAGTAAATAAGTTCACTTGATCTGTTTACAATGCCTAATTTAACAGGGTTTTGACTGGATTTACAGCTCCCAAAGACTGCTCTCAAGGGCATTTGTTTTAGTCTGGCATGATGTGCCATTCACCTTGGAGTAATTTGGAAGCAGCATCCTACTAAGGAACTACAGAGAATGGTAACAATGGAGTTATTTTAGAAAAAAAAAAAAAAGTTTAAACTTATTTGTGGTCACTAATATTAACCAAAACCTGCTATCTCCCAATAAAAATATTTATGGCTGCATCTCAGATATAAGTTCTATTTCTTGATACATCTTTTTTCTGAACATAAATTAAGTTCAATAGAATTGTTAGACTGAATTGTTAAATTGAATTGTTAGAATTCAATAGTATTGTTAGACAACAATAAAAACTGGAGGGTGGTTCACAATATCCCTAAATACTGTAGTAAAAATCTGTCTTTCTTGAATTTGGAAGATCCTGGATGTTGTTTGAATGGTACACTATATGGGAAAATTTTTGGTAGATTCTCCTTAAAACTCAGGCTAAGACCTTCGTGGCGCATCACATTACAGTAAATGGTAAAGATCAGTAAATAAGGCTGCAAGACATGATAAACAGGATTCTAAAGTATATTATTCCTTTACTTTCTTGAATTTACCTTCGGCTGAGTCCATATGGTGATAGCTTTGCAAATTTCAGATGACCAGCCTTTATGAAAATGTAGTCTATGGTAATATGAGATATACGAAGAAACTGTCTGTGTAACGGTCTCAAAGTAGTGACCATTTCATGCCATACAAGAGTATGCAAGAATTTCTGTTCTGTTACATATCACTTCTCAAAAGTCCTTTAGATGTATGAAAATTCTTCTTCTTCCCTCCGCTCTGGGAAAAATATAGCTGTCATGGTTTCGTCCAAATATTATCTTTATTTCCTGGGAAGATTAATGCTGAAAATGCATAAGAAATGGAGATCATACGTAGGGCTGAACCCTTGTGCATTTTCTTGCTGTAAAAATAAGCACCTGAAATCATCTTGATATCAAGATTTCTGTATTAAATTCCCTGTCATCTTATAAACTTAATACAGTCATGTAAAAGTTCCCAGTGGAAATGCAGCTAAAATACTGATTAGCCATAAAAGAGTATCTTATCTTCCCGTAGATTTGCTTACAGGCACATGATTGGTTTCATTGTTTGGTACTGCATAAAGCGCATATTTCAGTACTGGATCAAAAACATGTCTTACTTTGGAAAAAAACAATTACAGTTGTGATCAGAATTTAAAATTGAAAGGTGAATCTAAATAAAATATAGTGGTGTTCATATGTAGAGAAAATATTTCTATTATTAACTAATTGTCAAATTTAAGTGAATATGGGTGTCAGTGACCAAACAGAATAGTCTATTTTGTTAAATTTTACAGTTCCTCATCTGAAATGCCTACTAAGTGGTCACTGATTTAAAAACAAGAAGCAAACAAGAAAAGAAGCAAAATTTCTATTAAGAACTTCATATTAATTTCATATGAATATAAGAAAATATCTGCTGTTTTACTGGCTTATTTTATCTACTCTATCACTTAAAAATCACAGTAGGTCAGAAAGAATTATGTGGTAAGCACTTAAAACGTTCCCTGGTTCTGAAAGGTCAATTTTTTTGTTTACAGTTATGTGGTTTTTATTAGTATAATAATATGCAACAAAAAATAAGAGCAAGACATTTAAAAGAAAAATTTCTCAGGAAAATGCAATGTCAAACACAAAGGTATCAATGTTAAATTTGCCTCCGTCTTTTTGTGAGGAAAATGTTTTGAAACCAAAACACCTTGAGAATATAAACAACAAGGATTAAAATGTTAATCAGTTACCTTTCTGAAATGAAGCAGATGGACAAGATCAAAAGTGGAAGAGAACACTGAAAAAGCCTTTTATTTATGATATTGAGATAATGTTGTTCCTTAATCCTTTTAGACATTTATCCCTAAATTACGTTTGCATCTTATAATTGTACCTAATTTGCCATAAAAAATTTCCTGAGTACGAATGCAAAAATACATTAAATATCTGTCGCTGAATTAGAACAAGTGAATCAGAATACTTTGAGAAGGAGAAAAGGCGATTTTCTGACAGGACTTTAGAGGTGCTACAGTGATTCAGAAATCTATTAAATTACCCCTAAGAAAATAGAATTGAAGTCAAATCTATCATCAGTGAAATAAAATTTTTCTGATTTGCTTATCTCAGTAAGAATAAAGGAGATAAAATTTCATAATTTTCAAAAACCAGCCACTGGCTCTACCTCTGTCACTTGTGACTCCTCTAAGATGTTTTTTTTCAAAATGCACCCTTGGTTTTAAATCTTCATCTCCAAATAAAATCCAGGTTCATTCCTCCATGCTTACACTTTTCAAATTTCATTGACTCTATTCGCTTCTTATAAGACTTACATTTTATCAAATAAGATGAAATATGATAAAAAATACCCCTAGAATCTATGTAATTTTGGTTAAATCTTTTCTAATTTTTATAGCTTGCCTTAGGTTAAGTAGCAAATTGCTTAATCCCCAGTCCAATACCCATTTCAGCAGAGAGGTTTTTGACAGAACAGTTTGGCAACTGAAGAGAACCTCATATCTAATCCAACCTTTTGTTCAGACTCCAAGAACACTACAGATGCGCCTCTCGTACATCTTGTAAACATTATTTTACTCATTTGGCTCTCTCTTTTACAGTTCTTGGTATCAGATTGCCTTTTCTTTTCTCCTAAAGATACCATTGAGCTTATTTTCCCCATATTGTTTTCAGAATTCAGCTTATCATCATGATCTGCTTACCTTTGGCTCCGCGCAAGACAGTAAGTGAGGAATGACTAGAGTTGATTTTGTTTGTTATATATATACACTTTAGAGCAAAGTGAATATAGACATGGTCGAAGAGTTCTGATGTTGTAAGTACCATGAAAACTGAAAGCAAACTTTTTATGAATGATTTCTATCTGCAGTTTAGAAAAGTGAGCAAGCAATCCGGTGAAACACTTTGGAAAAGTTATAAAGACTCATAGCCTTGTAATTGAGTAAACCAGTTTGCCATGAGAACAGTAGTTCAGACTGATATGGACTTTCAGTTTAGTAAAAGACACTCTAATCGTAGTCAGTGTTATTTAGAGATATTATAGGAAGAAAGACGATAATATGGTTCATTTAGGCACACCACTGAGCAATTTCAATATGATTTTGAAGATAGCAACAGTCACATTAGAGTGTTTGCGGGGCCAAAATTGTGCTTTAATATCCAAAGTGCCTAAAGCCCAGACTGAAATAAGATCTAGGTTATATAGACTATTTGATCACTGCAAATCTTTTAAAGACCAGCAAAAACCTGCAAACCAAATCATATCCTGCCTTATTTCTGTCACTTGCTCTGTGATTTGACTTGTATATAATAGTAAATTGCTATATTTTCATTACCAGTTTTCTGTCGCTGAGGTATTTTCTTTCCTGGACAACTTAATATTGGTTTAAGAAACCCTGCCACCAAATCATCAAAGATTAGGACAAAAGAGTCTATTGCCTTTGAAAGTTGAACATTGTTCTCAAGGTCACTATTAGATCTGGCAACAAAATGTTCAGAATACTTATGCAATCCTCCTTTCCTGATTTCCTCTGTGCCTGTAGAAGTAAATAAGGGATAGGCATGTTGCCTCCAAAAGAGTCTGAAGTTTAGAGCAGATACAATTACCTTTATTGCAAGCTAACCATTGGAAACTTTCCCATCTAATTTAACAGCTTTGGTGTCAGGCACAAATCACTGATAAGAAATTGTAACCACGTATCTTATGAGAATCATCACTTCGGTAATTGACAAAGGGTTGGCTTTTTTAGAACATGTTGCTTAGCTTTGTCTGCTATATTTTTTCATCAAGCATGTCCTGTGTCAGCTGAAGAAAAAATATCCATGCTTAGGAAAGTGTGTGCATCTGTAATTCCATAGCCATGACCTGTAGCTTTTAAAAGATGAGAAAAAAATGAATAAATACATGTTAACATATTCTTCTCAGATTTAAATGGAACTTTGATATTTTAATTAATTTAATCAATTCTTTATAATCAGAATTTGTTGAGCCAGTGACACAAGGTGTTGCCATTTTGCACCCTTCCACTCTGAAATGTGAAATGAAACTATATTTTCATTAGCATATGGTATATTTATCATAAGAATGATTTGTGAAGCATAACATTTGTTACTGAGGACCTGATTCTATACTCTTATCTAAGAGTTTAATCTCATTTAATCTCATTCGCAGGTATTGAATGTCCATGAGGGATTGGAGTGCATTTTTCTGTTAAGTATCATCCTCAAATGATCAAGTCAGTGCAGTCTGGGAATCCTTCATGAAGCAAAACACATCAGCAAGCAGGAACAATTGGAATATTCCCTTCAAAATCTCCTTTCTCTCCAAATGAACATGCTCAGGCAGAGAGGCATGTCATCTTTACAACACTCATGGTAAATAAATAATCATGGATCATTCCACCAGGATGAATTAAACACTTCTCATTTAACTTTTACACAGGATAGCTTAGAAAAACTGAGTATATAGGAAAGAAGCAAGGAGATAAGTAACACAAAATATACATCATCCTCTCCACCAGAGAGGATCTTCCGGATTATGGAAACAGGCAGATTCCAGCAACTGAAGAGTCATCAATAAGGCTCATAAATCATTCAATAGAATGCCACCAGTAACAATAGAATATAGCATATATGGTACGTATAGAATATATGGTAGAAAATAGCAACTGACACTTCCACTCAAGGTTTTTTGTTATTTTACTTGACAAATTATTATTCACTAAGACCACTGGTGGTTGAGATAACCCTTATGCATGTCCTCACTACTACTGCAAACTGCAAACTTGATGCAAATTTTTGCTTGCACCCCCAATTTTTAAAGATGAGAAGAATAATATTTCTTAGTCTAAAGTCCAGGTGTTTCAGTTTGGTTTACCTCTATACCTGCTCACCTCAGTAACGGTCTTCAGACTTTCCTTGTTTGCATGAAAACCATGTGATCCAAAGTTATATCATAGCATGTATGCAGGAAACCGCAATATTTACCTTATTTAACCTTATAAATGAAGCAAGCTTCCTTTTTCCAAGAATCTGTTTTTGTTTGTCTATTCCAATCTCAAGTTTTTTGACAACTCTTCTCCTCCTTTGTCTGTTCCAAAGAGAATTTTAAAATATCAAACATTACCTAATTTTGAAACTCTATTCCACTATAGTGGGTTTACCTTGGCTGACCACCAGGTGCCCACCAAACCACTCTATCATTCCCCAACTCAGCAGGACAGGACAAGGACAAAATGAGATGGAAAAAACCATCATGGTTCAAGATGAAGGCAGTTTAATAAATCAAAAGCAAAGACCTTGTGTGGAAACAAAGGAAAAAATTATTCTCTACTTCACATCAGCAAGTGATGTCCAGCCAGTTCCTGAGAAGAAGAGCTTCAGCACACATAGCTGTTGCTTCAGAAAACCTTATAATAATGAATGCACACAAGCCCACACTCCCCCTTTCTCTTAGCTCACATTATTAAGCAGATACCACAAGTTATGGAATATCCGTTTGGTGAGTTTGAGTCAGCAGTCTTGGCTGTGCCCCCTCCCAAGGTCTTGCCCACCCTCAGACTGTTGAGGAGAATGTTGGAGAGACAGCCTTGGTGCTGTGCCAGCATTGCTCAGCAGTAGGCAGAACAGTGGTGGGTTATCAACACCTTTTCAGCACCAATGCACAGCACAGCACTGTGAGGGCTGCAATGGGGAAAATTAACTCCATCTCGACCAGACCCATCCACAAATTGACCCATAAAGCCTCATCATCATTCATCACACTTAGAGGTTGACCAGCACAACCTGCAATTTCATGTCTGAAAAACATTGTTAAAGCACTTGAGGAGTCAAAACATGTTCTGCAAAATGCAGTCATCACTGATGACCTCCAAGAATAAAATGCAAGGAAAGAACCAAGTACAACAAGGAAAGGATGTACCTATTTTCAAAAAGTTCTCATAGCTTCTTGTTGGAAGCAATCCAGAAAAGCTGTCAGCATGTAGTAAGTTTTGAGATCTTTATCCTGCTTCTCGGAAGAGAGACTTTCGATTGACTGAGGCTTGCTATAACCCTGTGCACGAGCTAAACATACAAGTGATTCTAGCATTAAAGTCCCCTTCCACATAGACAAAGATAAGGTTCAGTGTTATATTAAATACTCCTGATGAATGAGACAGCTTTAATTATCCTACTATTCCGTTAATAAAAGTTCAAAATATTTTAATTCCTAAGTTACATATCTGAAGACAAAAAAATTGTCAATATGCAATTTTTAAAATTTATTCCCTCCACTTTATGGCAGTCATCTAAAGTAGGAACAAGAACTGAAATAGTTTCTGTGGGTTTCTTAAATTTCTTAAATGTTTTTTTTTTCTGAAGTTTCTTAAATGTGTGAAGATGAGCCTGAAACTAACATTAGCTGGAAAAGTAGTCTAAAAAGTTGGCTATATGACCTCCAAAAGGTTCCCTAGAGGACGTATTATCAGATGTATGCTAAATATCCAAATAACTGAATAAACACATGCTAGACCTAATTAAGGAATCACGCATGCTTCACTAAGACCACATTGGTCTGCCAAAGCCATTACAAATTATAATAGGGTGAAACCAACCTGAAATGCCTGGTTGCTAGACAGAATTGGACCTAGTAGCTATCGTAGAAGAAAATCATCATATTGTTCCATCTTCCGTGTCTTGGTGGGAAGGTGGGAGTTGAGGGAGAGATGGAGTTTTAGAGAAGTTCTGTTAAAAGAGTGTGAATTGGTTGTGCAGCAAATATATGCATTCTATTTACACAACGATTTCCCACAGAGTGACTGCTCGAGTCAGCTCTGTGGCACCTGTAGAAGCTATGAAGGCAAGATGTGGGTAGCAGTGTGTCAAAATTTGAGGAAAATTAATAATGACTGCTACTGCCAAGATTTTTGATACCTGACAAAACATTGCATTTGTTACACCTAAGGCTGTATTTTTTATATAGAAAAGTATGCAGCATGACACAGAGAGCAGAATCTGAGCTCCAAATGCAATAATGCTAAAGCTAGGAGTAGATGTGAAAGATGTTCTTCCCTGTAGAGGCTACATCTGTTTCAATACAACAAAATCCTTTAGGATTGTTCTCTGACACTGAGGTCACCTTGAATACTTTCACACACTCTCATATATTTCGATTTACTCATCCTTGCAAAAGGTCATGGACTTGTCCTAGTTCACAATTCATTCATTTGAGAAAGAGTTAACTGATTAGGGCTGAGTAGGGGAAAGCTGAACAATTTTATATTATAGAAAAAATGTGAGCGTTTTCCATTGAAAATGCATGCACACAATATGTTTCGAACTCACAAATGTTAGGAAAACACATGCTGAAGTAAGCTTGTATCCATACTTTCTGCAGTTACATCTGTCTAGAGAAGAACATAATTTCCTGCTGTGAAAATTATTTTCCAGTTATTAAGACAGAGCTGAAAGTTGTTCATTTTATTTCTGAACAACTGTCCACATACTGTTTAAGGCACTTAAATTGTGCTCTTATAGCCAGATAAAGCTGCCTTCTCAGCCCGCTCAGTGTCTGATACTGATGGTTTTGGCCCAAATCCTATCTTGGTGGAACAGTCTTATATGCAGAATTTCCAGATACTGCTACACATGATAGGTAGCCTCAACGAAACAAAGACGCTCCAAACCAACAGATTATCTTAGCTTCAGAAAAAAAAATAAGAGAAAACACTACACGGAACTCAGGAAGGAAGTGTCCCTTTCTACTCGTACATTTTCTGATCATACCCATCATCAGCGATATTTGAAGTCAATAAATTTTTCCATTATGTTTGGGCAAATTTATTACTATATTTGTTATAAAGAAAAAAAAGAAACAAGCTAAGGCTGGTAGATTGAATTAACAGGTTGCCTGTTTCATCATATATCTTGCTGTTTATCTGTTTAGAATGATCTCACAGTCAAAAGCCCTAATTCAATTATAAGCAATTTAACTGCATTAGAACCTTTATTTATTTATTTTTATTAATATAAGTCTAAAAGTAATTGTGACTATTTTCATGTTTACTTCCAGGTCTCCTACAGCTGGATCAGGCCCGTGGTATTGCACAAGTAAATAAATGATTTCCCTTCTCGTAGCTAAATGAAATCTACAACTGGAAAAACTAATTTGGTTCCTTTAAACCTAATTCAGAGAATTGGATTTTTTTTTAAAGTACAAACCGATTTAGGGCTTTTCAGATCCAGGATAGTGTTTCTCTTTTCTTGTTATTATGGTATTGTAGAGGACACCTGAATCCTCATTTCAATACAGTAGCCCTGCTACATATACAGACTAAAATGTCAACATACTCTAAGAATATACTTAATATTATTTTTTTAAAAAGAGCTAAGTATTCCAGACTATACCAAATAATATTTAATGTCTTATTTGCTTTCAAGTGAAACACAAAGAAATAAAAACAATAATGATATTTAAGAAATATAATCTGAAAATAGTAATCTTATCAATCTTTATCAGTCTCAAAAAGGTTTCCCCCAAAAATATACTCCAGTCTTAGAAAAGTTTCAGATTTGTTGAGTAAACTAGAGCTACTCGAAGGAATACTCTTTATATCTGACCTCATAAATACTGAGTCTTTTAATTGAAATCAGTTTTCCTCTGCTGATGAATACATAAAAATTTTACCTCATACACAAGTAATTAAGACAATTAGTGTCATATTTATGATCTAATAGATCAGAGGTAATGCAAGAAGCTAATATAAATAATGAAAGAAAATACTAAGAATCTAATGATGACATTCTTTGCCTATATCAGCATGTTACTGAACATTTCCAAAGCCATCTCACTGACAGATTTGCCATGACCTATCTTCTTTCTTTTGCCATTTGATTGGAAGCTACATCCTTATGAAAGTGAGTAAGTACGGATCCATGTTTGGTTAATCCAGAGAGAACAATGAGGCAGATTAACAAAAAGACTTCAGCTTTCCAACAGTTAATGTCTCATTTTTAACAGCAAATGTTTCATCAGTGGAAAATTTATAGACCTGAGTTAGCACAGTGCTGTTGATCACTAACGATCACTAGTGATATGATCACCAATCATTGTTTCCATTGATTCACTGTTGTCAAATACATGTATCAGTCCATTGCTGTTTCAGCCAAAAGAAAACCACTACCATTCAGAGCAAAGTCTGATCTGGAGACTCCATCGTAGCATATCTCGGTAGACTGTTTTTTTAAATTAATTCCTTTAGACAGTAAGACACAAACGTACAACATACCTCTAGCTGCAGAAAATACAGCAATTTTGCTAATCATGAACTCAAGGAAAAAATTCTGTCTGTGTGTAAGACTACTGAGGTGGAATGTTTTCAATAGTACTATATATTGTTGTTGCCAGCTGTAAAACATGCAGCCTTTTAGAGAGGACCATCGTCTCCATTTTATTATTTAAACTCCTCAAGTACGAGGAAGGAAGTGGAAGAGATGGAAGAATATCACTGATGAAATGAGTCTTCTCTGAAAGCATTGTTTCTATGATAAATTCACAGGTATGCTCACTGTACAGACCAGCTTAGGTAATCACATAAAAAAACCAAAGAAAATATGAGGAATTCAACTTCTTTTAGTGTGAGAAAGTAGATAGTGAGTATTGTACTTTTCCAGAAGATATTTTTTAAGTATTGTCTAGTTTAACGTTTCTTTTTTCTCCTGAGAAATGTTAATATGGGAGGAAAAAAAATGGAAAAAACGTATAAAGTTCTACAGGGCTGAAGTTTCTGCAATTATGAGTAAAAATACCCCATACTTTTAAAAGCGTAATTTAAAAAAAAGTAGTCATAAGTGGGAAGGTGAAAACTCAGAACTAGAAAGAAAACTATTCAACCTTCATTAGGAGTTCCAAAAATAAAAGCAGGCCTATTAAAATAATCCTAGAATCTATTAAGTTTCTCATGTTTTCAGCAGCCAAAGTAATTTAATCAATACTACTGAGAAAAATAAGTGGAGTTTATTCAGTACTTTCTGTCCGTGTAATTAGAAAAGGTTAATCAGTTTTACTACATATTAAGACACACAGAACAAGATATTTGCAGGCAAGTAGGTCTTTACAACTTCAAAAAGCTGCCTATTAGGGAAACTTCCAGATTTCAATTTTATAAAATTAACTTTTTTGGTAAAAATACTATCCCACAACTACAAGCAAAAGGAACAAGTTTTCCAAACAATTTTGTGGGGCGTATGCATACTGTTTTGTTTCCATTTTGGTTTTTTAATGAGTTGTTGTTATTGTCTTGTGAAAAGATTTTCCAGCATTTTTTGTTTTCATTGAGTACTCAATTTTAGTAAAAGACATTTCAAGTAAAGAAATAAATAATTCTTTTTATACCATGCATGATTGAAAAAATAGTGTCAGCTCTAGCAGTGTGAATTCATTATACCTAGATGAGAAATTGCACAGAAGGAAAATTATAAAAGTAATTGAGATCTATTATAATAAAGTAGGAAGAATATTAGCATTGTTCTAGAATTTTATAAACAAAATATACGTACTATAAAGCCTGAAGTGCTCCCTAAATGTATCTCTCTAAATCACAAGGCCGTGTCTGGAGCATAAAAAGCGCGTGAAGTATACTATTCTTCATTTAATCTTATTAAAAATATTTTTAATGATGTTGGTTTAAAAAAGGAATTTTTTAAAATAAAATATCGAAAGAGAGAAAATAAAAATGCTTTATTGGTAGAATGCTCATGGTGTATTACATGCAGTAATTGCTTCTGGTAAGAATAGACAAGTCATTTTGATCTCTGTCATTCCACTGCAATACATTTAATTTAAAATCATAAAATTTTGTTTTCTTGAGAAGGGCAGTGTCTGCGTTCTAGCATCTAAGTATTTAGGCATTAAATAAATATTTTACCACCTAAGTTACAGAATTTCGAGGCAGAAGCAGAAATTGGTATAATGTTCTGAGCAGGACCAAACAAAAGCTGTAGACAACTGAGGTATATCTTAGGCAGAGATAAAGTGTTTAAGCTTTTCCCGTCTATATTTAATTTTAGATGAACACGAATGTGCAGCAAATTTTTTTTTTTTTAGGTGAAACCAAGCTTCTACAGCAGGTTAATAGATTTTGCCTTAAGGAAAGCAATAAAGATTCAATAAGAATTTAAATCTTTGGTATTTTGACTTATGCCTGTCTTTCTGTAAAGACCCCTTCCATACAAATTTTCTTTCAGTCTTCTAGTTTTGAGATTTATAATGGCTTAGATCACTAGGAAATTGATGTTGAAGGCAACCAAGGCTATGAAAGGAAACCTTTTCCTACAAGAAGTAACGTTAATTAAAAAAATAAATACCAAAGAAAACATAAAAAATACATAACAAGGAAAACATATTTTTATTCTATTTAGATATACAAAGAAATAATAGAGTAATCTGAAAAAAACACCAATTATAAATTTTACAAGGCAATAGAGTCACAGAGTGCTCTCTAATTACGGTTTAATATTGATCAACCTATAGAAAATGGTGTCAAAACTATTATCATCTTTGTAAAAAGGAAATTATATTATTTTTATATGATGTTGTGGTGTTTATTGTGCAGTTGCCAGATCACTTGGAAAAAAAAATCCTCTCAAAACTGTGTTATTCAGGTTCCTTAGCGGGTCACAGGAAGTGCTTCTTATGGTTCAAATGAAGAAACCTGTGAACAGGCCTCAGCTGGAAAGAATATGAAATCTAATCTCTATAGCCCTTACAATTGCATTTACAGTGAATGCTATCTGTGAGCAACTAACCATTTTCCATCAAACTAATATCCAGAGCAGGGTTGACGTAGGTAGGATATAATATGTATTTCGTGCTAGTGTTTATTTACAGTACAATTTTCTTAACATGATTGAGTTAGTATAGTGATACTTCTGCCCTGAGAAAGTGAAGTCGGAGTAGGAAATGGTTAATCAAAAGTAATGCCCTTTTTCTTTTTTTGAATGGACAAAGTAACAGCTGGCTACAACAGCTGCCAGCATTCTGATTTTTGGACAGATGTGTTTTCCATGCAATTTTAAGTCCACAAAGACCAGATGCTTAAAACAGTTTCCCCATGTTCATTGTCCTGTGATTTGCTTTGAGCTAAGGCTTGAATTCTGAATCCTTCATTGTTTATATTTATAAAGTTGTCAGGCAAGAAGAAGAGATATTAAGCTCAGAATGGGATTTTCTTTGACATCACATTGCTACTTTTGATGCATTTTCCATTTAGACTCAAAGATAAAATTTTCACACATGGCACTGTACTTGCATGTATATAATGTGAACATACATAGATAAAGTAAAGATATAAAAATCAATGTTTCATGTAAACCCTTGTTAAAATTTAGAAATTAATTTGTTTTAGAAAGGTACATGTTCCCATTTTCGGTCATATTGAGGAAAATTTGAGTATATCTATTTGCTCACATGAAGGTTGGACTACTTCCCAGAGTTGTACTGGAAAACTGGAAAAGAAAACAGACTACAGGATTGAGTTCTAAAATTTTCTGGACTTAATCTTGATCTTACGCAATGCTGAGCATGCTGTCACTGATCCAAGAAAATAATTAGGCCCAGCAATTACAACAACTGTTTAGCCTCAAGGATGAGAGAGATGTCTCTTTGGTTTCAGCTGGACAGTTCCAGTGTTTCACTCTGAGTCCAAAAGTAGCTGCTCTGCTGGAAAGAGTTCAGAGCACTCAGCATATTGTTAGATAGACACTTAAATGAACCACAGATTGATCTTGTCCTCATGTTTAGGGCTGTGCAAGTCATTATTTTTCAGCATAGGCTGAAGTGATGACAGACAATTAAAGAGAGGTAATTGCAATGAACTCTGCATATTTCATGTGTGATGGGACATAAGGAGAAGCTGGGTTCCCAAAGTTCGTTGCCAGAGCCCTGGTATAGAGGTAGTTAAGACAAAAAATGTCAGACCACACCCTTCTCAGTGAGAACAGCACATCCATATAAAATTATTTTGGCTGTGCTGAAAGAAGAATTAAGCACGATCTTTTGCCTACGTAGCAAAGGAAACAAAGATTAAACAATTTAATCTTTATGATTTTATGTGTATGTTTTATTCAATTACTCATTCTGTTCAAGAAATTTACAGCATGTATGTCCTCAACTGTTAATAATATCTTATCTATCTGGTCAAGGAGTAGAATAAGAATGACAGAGAATAATTATAATAAATCAGATTTTAAATATTTAATGGTCATACCTGATGAAGAATACCTGATTCACACTGTTCTCAAAGAGAGACGTTTGTACTAATAAAGTAATGGAGGCAGTTAATCCTTGTATGGAAAATATATATAAGCTCCCTAGCTTGTCCTCAAGCTATTTTTATTTCTACTACTTTCATGTACTTTGTCAATTATTAAGTGTATTGTAGTATATATGCCTAAATTGTATCCCTGTGACCTATGTATTGCATACTAATTTTTTAATTTCCTGTTATCTCCTAGAGGCAACTCTTTATGTGTTTTGTGCCTTGTAGTGTCTTCACAGCTAGGAGGAATGGTGTGCCTTATACTTTTAGTCAGTTTTTTGTATTTCTTGGGATCTCAGGAATGATAATGTTAAAGTATATCCAATGTCCATTTAGTCAAGTCTGCTGATGCTGCCTGGGGACAGTATCAGACAATGCAAAAAGCAAATCCCTAGTAGCAGTCATGAAAAAAATTCTGGCTTCTCCCATGGCAGCTTAATATTGGCCTTAAAAAATTAAAAATTAATTAAAATTCTGAAAGTCTTTAATTTATAGTTTTCCAAAAATTATGTTCTGCTTCCAATTCTCTTGCTGCTTTGCATCGCTCTAACTCATAATTACAGTTCTTGCATAGATCACAACACCTTTTTATTCTTCCTCCTTTTAAACTTTTGATCTCAAAGCATATCCGTGTATTAAGTATGTACTGAGGAACAAAGGATTTATGATCTTTATATTGCACATATTTATCCTGGATTCATGTAAGAGAAAACATTATTTAATCATAATGGCCTCTTGATAGAAGCACAGAACTAAAAAATCTTTCAGGGGTCCATTCAATTTCAAGAAACTGGAATTTAATTCTCAAGTAGCTAACTAAGGCAATCTAATTACTTTTTCTTATCTTACTAAGGACAGTAATAAATAGTGGAGGACTAGAAACCCTAGGAACCACAAACATGGCCAGATACTAGCATCCAAATAATGGGAGTAAAGGTAAATCCACAAATTTTTATTAGAAATTACTGCAGTTTTAACATGATTTTCTGAAATAAAAAGCACTTTTATTATGTAAATTTTCTGTTCTTATATGCTTTGTTCTTTCTGTAAACAGAACTAGCACCAGAAAATGGAGAAATTTGTGTGCATTTAGAGGAATGAAGGAGTCACAAATCATATCACTTTTTGCTTTTACTTGCAAGTAGGGTCAGGGGTAATCTAAGAATTGCTAAAGGGGTTATAGACATTTCATTAACTTCAGTCAGCACTATTTACATGGTATGAATCAGGGGATTCTGCAAATATCTCACTCCTTCCACCACTCAAGTATTCCTCTTCACTTTTCATAAAATAGCTGAAGAATGTCCTTCCTTGATTGGTTTTTCTTTTCTTGCTTTTTTCCTGCCTTTATTTTTTAGTATATTAACTGAGAAGACTTCATTAGACAAGAATAGTTAAATATCTTTTGACTTAAGATGTCTGACTGTTCTATGTATTTGAATTGCAACATGCAACTGTATGTCCTTACAGCATACATTGATGGATTTTACAAGCACTAAAGAGCATTGAACCACTAGGTTAATGTTCCCACAGACACAGAACATTCGATTACTATTTCAAAAAGCATTACCTCCCATTTGGTATGCTCAGACAGCCATGTGTACATAAATTGGTAGCTAGTGTTTGACTCAATTTACACAAAGTAATCAAAACTTGCTCATTCGATCCATTTCCTGGCAACTACACTGACTCATTAGTAAATCGTCTGCCTATAAGCACTCCAAAAGCATGGCTTCTTCCCAAAATTGTTTGCATTACCTGGATTACCTTTAAACTTAAATAGGTATTTCATAAAATACCAATAAATGGAGTCAGGTTTATCAGGTCAGTCATATGATAGCACAGTTTTATGGATGCATGGTTCAGGGGAACAAATGGATGATTCAATTTATGCAATTTCAGAGAAAACGAGGGTTCATACAATGTTCTTCCATGAATCTAGGAACCTCTTTCTCTGGGTAGAAAATGCATATAATAAAATGATCCTTTGCTACACTTCCAGCTGAAGAGGGGTGACAGACATTGATCAAGACACTTATCCCCACCAGGTTAAAAACTCTGAAAGGCTTCATGGTCTTAGGAAACATTGCTCCTAACTACTGTGCTAAGAAGTATTTCAGAGAATTTCATTCTCTGACTCTTCATCCTTCTGCACAACAAGCTTTTACACTGAAAGCAGAATTTATTTGTATACTGTATCTAGATTAAATTAAAACAATGCTCAATGCAGATTTCTGTGGTATGCAGTTACTGTGGAAAATTGGCGGGATTGAAAAGAATTTAAAGCAAGAAGAAGCAATCAATTACATAAGGTATTTGTGTAAGACAGCCAATTCAAACACCCTGAAATTACCCATGAACTGAAATTTCCCAAATTTTTATCACAATAACGTATAAAATCTAGATTTTCCTGTCTATTTACACCTATAACCAGTCTTAATACAGCACATAAAATTTACTGTATTGTCCAAAGCTTCTCATTTACTTTGTTTTTTCTTCTTTCTCAGGGTAAGAAAGAGTGGAAAAACTACTCTTTTGCTCTGGGTTCTAGTAGGAACCTTGTGTTGCCTTCTGGGAGGGAGAGTCTTCTCTGCTGCTTGATGGGCTCGGTATCATGCTCCGGCTTTGACTGGGAGAGCATTTGTGGCCCTGGGCCAATCATTGGCAGGAGCTGTGCAGTCAAACAACAGTGGGTTATTTGCACTATGCTAACAGCTTGATGTAAGTCAGTGCTACTAAGGCATACAGCCGTAAGCCTCACTTTTGTGCAAGTGTTCAAGTCTGTTTCCTGGCCCTGATTAGCTTACTAGGGCACCTATAATCAACACAGTCAGATTTTGGTGTTTGTTTAATTGTCTGCTTGTTTGTATGTTTTGCTTTTAGACACCAGCAGAGCAAAAAATTCTGGAACATTTCAACCTGGCTTTGAACAGATGTACTTATATACACAAAGATTAAATGAGAGAAAGGATAATTTGTTACATTGGATGCTTATGTTCGGGCTGAGAAGGTTTATAATAATTCTCCAGTCCATCAGACCTTCTATGAGACTACCAAATCACCTGGCTTCTCTATGTTTCTGTTCCACACCTGCAAAACCGTACTTTCCATTCGTCCCAGGAGTCCTGTTAAAATTATAAGGACGGCTGACTTTCTGACAATTGCAACTCTGTCACAGTGCACAAATAAATAGGGAGTGATTGTTCCTAGCTCTGATTGTTAGAACAAATTTAGTCTATAACTGTCTTGATTATTCTGGAGTTCAACAGCTATTGCCATAGCAACCTGTTTTAATAACTTCCAAAGCGCAGAAAATGCACTAGAATTAGGTTAATTCTGTGGTTAGGCACTGTACATAATGCAACTATCTGGATCCCCATAGAGACTACAAGGAATGCACATTCCAAACAGGAGCTTAATCAACAGATCAAAGCATCCTACTTACCAATGAATGAAGATTTCTGCCTCTTTTCTACAAAATTATTTTATTGTCTGAAACTTTTGTTTAAAAGGAGATTATTCATTTCAAACTATGTTATCTTAGTGAAAGCAGTACTGTGCACAGAAACTTTTGGCATTAACTATGCTATTGCTGGAAAATATTAAGCTTCTGGATCAAAAAGGTTATTCTTTTTCTACACCTTTATGTCCCACCAAATACCAAATCATTGCAAGAAAATGTTCTTTCTGACAATTCTTCAAAAATTTTGTTCATCAACAAAAGGATAAATTCTTCAATTTCAGTTTTGCTTTCTTTTAACTTGAGTAGACTTTCTTGATAATTGTTTTTTTAAAGCTTTAATCTTTTCATTTTAGATAAGTGATATTTAAGATCCAGAGTCATTAGTACAGGTAACTAATATACTGGGAATAATTCCTTAATGATTATGTCCCATGAGAAAAAGACAAAAAAATCCCATTTGTTTTCAGTACAAGTCTTTTAAAAATGAGGCAATAAGATATTTGTAATATATCATACTTATTGATTTTTGTGTAAGTCCCACCAGGGTGATTTTACAAGGAAGAAAATATTGTTATACATGCCTCTTGAGGACTGTAGCTTTCAATTCAAAAGTTTGTAGACTATTTTGATTTTTGAACTTTGATGCTTGAACATAGACTGGGAAGAAAAATAGGAGCATGCGGAGGAAACCCAGAACTCAGAGTATGAAGTACTGGGTTCGATAAAGTACAAATATTGAATCATTTTTCATCAGTAACAGTGACATGTTTAAATATTAATGTTGACACATCAGAAATACATATACATACTGAGTACAAATGTGTACTGCAGTCACTGGTGTTACATGAATTGCTTTAAAAAGGTATAAAAATTTCCAAGAACAGTCCAGCTGCTGAGGAGGAGGATACCTCTGTACATGTGTTCCGGCTCATTACAGTGTTTAAATGACACCAAGTACTCGAAGGGTAAATCTTAATTTTTGAATCCATGACCAGGAGGCTAGGTATACTAGAGAAAGCTAAGTCATAAAAAGCAGCCACTTTTACACTGACTACTTCCTATAAAGAAGTGCATCTTCTGTTTTCTTAGATTTGGGCTGAGTTTGCTACTTCAAGGTATAATTATGAAACCATATTTTTTCTTCTAGTGAACTTAATAAAGATTTGCATGAAAATACAAGCTTGGCAAGCCAGAACAATGCAAAAATTTCCTAAGTTAGTGCACCACCCACTGAGAATATTGTTGTATATCTGAATCAGACATGAGTCAACATCTAACAATTATTTAGAAGATCATAAGGTGGCATAATGCAAAACAAAGCTCTTTATTTTCAGTAACTACAGAATTAAAAACAATATTTTAGATCATAATTTCCTTTTCACTTTCTCATGTGATCCCAAGCACTAAGGGATGCAGTGCAATTTTTGTTTATTTTTAATTTCTATCATCAAGTTTAGATGAGCCAACACAATTCCCATCATCAGTCAACAGTGACCTCGAGGTTTTGTTGCCTCACCCACAGACCCAGGCAGGTGTAGACTAGAATGTTTGTTCTTACCTTTAAAACTCTTCAGAAGGCGATATTGGGCAATTACTGCAACTCTGGCCTGTCCACTGAACTTCTAATCTGCCACCTATCATGAATGAAGAAGAAATATTTCTGTTTCTTCTTTAATTCAGCTCTAATAGTCAGTCTTAGTGCTTTCATAAATGTTTTTTGAAAATCTGTTTGGACTAAGGTTTGATTCAGAACAGCTCCTGAAAGAAACAGGAATAAGAAATGAACAAATTGATGTGTATTCAAAAGCTTTGAAATCCTTTCCTACCTTTTCATCCTTTCCAAGTACATGCAGGAAGGTAAGTGCTTCAAACAACCTTCCCTCTCCTCTGAAGGTGATAAAAAGTTTGTATTCATGCTGAGTTGTAACTGTGTTTTTGCAGATTCGAGCTGAATTTTATTTTATAGTTCCCCACAGATTAGGTAACATCCCAGTATACCTCTAATATTAATAAACGTCTGTTGTTGTGACATTTTATCTTTGGCTACGATGCCAAAGATAAAATTAAAAATTAAAAAATTTGGTTTTATACATATATATGATTTAAACTTTTATGCATTCAAAACTGATTTTGATGCAGGTTGTGTGATACAGCTCTTTGTTTATTTTCTTAGATCCACATATGTTTATTCTATTCCAGAGAGCTGTTGACTTGCAGAGTGGTTATTTTAAAATGTACTCTATACTTATTTTTGAAATGAGTTTTTTCCTAATATTAGCAATATTTAGATTATTGCTATGCAGAAAAAAACAGGAGTAACGATCACTGGGCAGGAGATTAATTCGTGTGCAAGTAATGGTCTCAAATCCTAAGAAAAATTGGATTAACTACATCAAAGTAATACATCAAGCAATTTAAGGACAGACTAATAAGACTTATTTTAAAACTAGGTTTAACAATAGTTGAAAGAGGCCAAAGAAAGGAGGGGTGAAAAGTCTCAGTTAGTTAGATAGAGGGTTAGGAACAGAGAAGAGTGTGTTTCAAAATAAATGAATGAAAGTTGATCAGTGATGAGCACTTCAGGAAATATGAAGACCAAATAAAACCAGAATGGGAAAGAGCAACAAAAGTCTTCAGAACAAAGGATATAGTTATAGGAGACAATCAAGGTAGCTTGTTTTGCTAAACTTATCAACACTGAAGTGACTAGGATGTATAATATATATGTAGAATGCATATAAAAATATGCAACATATATGCAATATAAACACATAAATACGTATGTTGCATATATAAATATGCAAGACATGCTTAAAAGCTGCAAAAAATAAGGCCACAACAAAAGAATATTTAATATTTTCTACAAGAAAACAAAAAACAAAATTAATCTCAAAATTATTAAGGGAAGAATCCAGTTTTGGAAATCTGTCTTACAACATTCTCTAGCAGAATGAGAGGCAGGTAGAAAACAACTGATTTTTAAGAAGAAGCTTGGTGTGTTTATGACATGCCCATATGACATGGTACCCTGACATGAGAGCGTGCTAGGCACGATGACCTCTACAATATTTGTATCTCTCTGAGATGTTGACCTCCTAATGCTGCTAAGCAACATATTCTGGCATGATTATGATTCACGACCATTTTGAATTTGAATGGTCCATTTCCAGACATAGCCTCAAGATTCAGTAAACACATTTCCTATGAGTGTCACCCATTTAATACACATAACTCAGCAAAACTGTTGAAAGGAAGTAATAATGAAGCTAGAACATAAAGGCCTTAATATACAGTAAAAGACTCTGTATATGGTAATTCTACAGCATAATACTAATATAATATTTATATACCAAATGGACATTTTTAAAATCCTAAGTACCTGCCATAGGCATTATTTGCAGAGAAAACATAGCAAAGGACAATGGTAGTTCCATATAAGTCTTAATTGTTCTGGTCATCTCAAAGACAATTTGGCTCAACCAAGGTCATGTGCTCAGCTGAACGTAACACCACTGTCTAGCATTAGAGAGAAGGGAAAAAAACCCAGGCTCTGAAGTTTCTTCCCAAGAGTAAATGCTATTTTTAATTGGTGAAAAATAGAGCATACTAATTCTATCAAATCCGTGAATGAATTACATATGTGACTATGTTCACTTGATTAGGATATTGCTTATGAAAACAGTTTTAGGAATGCAGATACATAAATAAGCATCTAAGGAAATTTTGTCAGGACAGCACTATTTACAGAGCAAATTCTGTAGGAATTATACTCTCCTACCCTTGGAAAGTTTTTATATCTATTTTTAAAAATTCATGAAAAGCTGAAGAGCTCCAAAAGACCCTCAACTTTTTCTTATAAAACAACAACAAAAAAATTAGTATTCCTCCATCAGAAATTGCTAAATCTGTTCCACTATTTGCAAATTAAGTTAATTCTGTACAATGTGTTTGAAGACTTTTTGGTAGGTGAAGAAAGATAAGATTTCTTTCATTTAAATAGAAAAGAAGTAATGGGCATAAGTTAAATAAAAAACCCCACCAACAAAAAAATCAAATCAAATCAAAACAAAATCAAAACAAAATCAAATCAAATCAAATCAAATCAAATCAAAACAAATCAAAACAAAACAAAAAAGCAAAGCAAAACAAAACCCCCTTAACGAAATGACACCAAATAAACATAAAATTCTTCCTGAAACACAAGAAGACACTATCTTACTGTGAGGTTTATCAAAACGACCACAGGTTGCCCAGAGATGTTGTAGAATCTCTGTTCCTGGAGATATTCAAAAGCTATTTGAATATGGTCATGGGCAGCCTATTCTAGGTAGCCCTTCTTTAGCAGGAGGGTCAGACAAGACAGTCTGAGAAGTCCCTGCCAGCCTCAACCATTCTGTGATAATTGTGTCTGCGATAACTCTGTATAGTTTTCTCAGATATCCAGATCGACATTTTCTTGTCTAAATCTGTTGTTTAAAAAGTAACATGATGATAATTCGAATTTTTTTAGCATATTTTTGGTTGGATTCAGAATTAGTCCTATTTTTCACTTACTAATACCATGCAAAAAGACCATATGAGCAAAAGATGTCTCCTACATGCCAGTGGTATTAAAAAAACCCCAAACCAGCAAAAACTGAGGAGAGTTTAATATAATCAATTAAAAATACTCCTAGAAGTATAATAGAAAAGCATAGAACAGGCCATAATGTCAGCTTAATTCTTCCTCGAACTAATTCGAGGTGCTATGGTTTCTGGTTTCTGAGCAACTCAGTCTCTAAGCTACCTACTTAAGTTAATGTGCAAATGGCTATTCATGCTTCAGTGCTTCTATATCAGCTTTTACTGAAGGTTGTTTTCAGAACTATTTTTACTATGTTTGCTGACTGATTAATATTTCACTTCTTAACAGCAATTGAAAGAAAACTTGAGTTGATAAAACAAATTAAACAGTAAGCCTTCACCGTACTTGGATTGCTGCCCAAGACTTAAATAAGTCAAACCAAAGATCAACATACGTGGCAAACTTTGTCAGTAAGATTTTAAGTGAGCGTGTTGGGGAAAGAACTTTATTTTAAGTGAATGCCAAGATATTTATTCATAAGCACAAAATCCCAATAACAGTGTAATAACACTTAGAAAAAGTAACATCTATAACATCAATCATAAATTCAGAAGTCATGCATTTATAACAGTGCACAAGCTTGCTTTCTTTAACAAACCCAGAACTTTATAAGAATATGCTTCAGAAGTACTACTTCCTGCACTGACTGATTTTCACAATAGTGAACCCCTGAATTTCCAAGTGTTGGGTCTCTGGATCCAAATTTAAAGGCAATGCTAGCATTGGTGAACAATAGGTGGACCATATCAAACACAAACAGGCAAGTCTGCTTCTATTCACAAGGCTTTGGGTGGCTCACTTCATTATAATATGCCATTATAATATATCATTTAAAATGCAGAGCAGGACATAGCTCTAATTTGAATAGGGTAAGGAGGGAAGGGTATTGTGGGTAGTGTTCATTGTGTGATTAGTAGCATTCAGTCATTTTGGGCAGGTGCCCTGAAGGGAAAGAAGAAAATCTACTTATCTGCTTGGAGGTTTTGTCCCCCAGTAAATCACATCATAAAGATCAATTCTTACAAAAAAAGGCTCAACTGACAAAGCTAGTAGCTAAATAGACAGAAAAAGGTACACATATGGCATAAAACATCACGCACACATATAGACAAAGGCAAACTCACTTCAGCTATATATTGACATATATTACATCCATACATAATATATACATGTGTAAATTTAGAAGCAAACATATGAAAGACTATAGATGAAGACATATGTATGATTTTGAATTACTGTTTCTCTCATACCTGCATTAACAAAAGACTCTCTAGAGGAAGAAAGTATATTTTTTACTCAAAAGTAAGAATGGTGAAATGTCCACAGAACTGACTCAGATTCAGACTATTGGCAATCATGCATCAGCTTATTTAGCACACTGATCTTCATACCGACTGCTTTATTACTGATATTCTGAACCTCATCAGTATCTGAGATGATGGAATAAACTGCTCCGTATGAGGATGAGTATATCAAAGCAGTAATTATTATACAAATTCTAGAGTTACCCTTTAGATGAGAAAGATGTTGATAGAGTAAATTGTTCTATAGAAACACTTTACTTTTCTACCTCAGAGGAAGGAAAGAAGAACTAATACCAAGAAAACCTCTGTGGAATGGGTCTTCTCCTCTTTGGAGGATGTGATTCAACATATTTTTACTAAATCAGTTAAAATGTATGGTTTGAACACAGTTTAAATACTACTGAAGCTAACATCCTGAAAATCTCTGTTATTCTGGCACTGAGCCTGGAGGAAATTCAACACTTTAGAAGATGCAGATTTTTATCTGAAAATTCCTTGGGCTCCTGAAGTTTTGCTTCTTTAAGCACCCAGAGACGCCCTGGTTTTGTACAGTTCAAGAAACAGTGCAAATTGCACATCAAAACCTCACTGGTATCTCAGTATGAACTGTTCCTTAACTTCTGAGCTCTGCTCCTGCTGAAATCTAGCCACTATAAGGAAACGTGGAAGAAACATCAAGCCAGAAACAAAGAAAGGGAAATAGAGACAGAAGCTCTCTTATTTAGATGAGAAAATGATATCTTGCAATTCTGGTAGAAACCTAGTTTCAGTGATATTTCAGTGTAAGGCATATCAAAGCAGGAATCAGAAATTGATCTCATATTCAAACACTGTGCTACAGAGTCCCACTCTTTGACTGAATGCTTTCCAAGGCTGAAGGCACATTTTTACCCCCAGCATTCCATACTAACTAGCTCAGCTGAAGACTTTGGACGCCATTTCTACGTGCTTAACTTTCCCTGAGTCCAGTATGAAGGCTTGGCGTAAGGTTCATCTTTGAGGACAGACATCGGGAAGTGGGCATTTTGGTACACGATGGATAGATTTCTACAGGGATTGAGACCTTTGGATCTAAGTGAAAAGGAAAAGTTCCATTTATATACTGTGTTCTTAATAGACAGGATATGAGGCACAAATCAAATGCCCACATTTATGCACGTAATCTGTGACACATCTTGACCTGTTATCTAAACTGTCTTGATTCTTTTAGTTGTCATTTTTAAAATAAAACAATTAGACGGAATAAACAAACTCTGCCCATTCCTCTGATGATTTACTATCATTACATTCACAAGGAATATATTACTCAACTATATTTTAAACATATTGTTATATATTTAGCTCATGACAGAGGCTGACTTCATAAAACCTTAACAGTGGTATACACCTTCCTCTAAATTTTTGTTGCTGTTTCTCCCCCTTCTCCCTCAAAAGTAGGCAAAATATCATATTAAGAAACTATATTTGTAGTGTTTTGAACAAAGCATAATAAATTAACAAATAACTAAAGGAGCGATGCCTTTAGACTTGCAATTAGTCACAAATAAATTAATTACACACCTTACATATATATAATAGGATACAGTAAATTAAATTAGTGTTGATTGCCTGATATGCAGATATATACTGCATGATATGTAACTCATTGGATTCACTTTTCTGTCATCTTTTCCCAGTTTTTTACATAAAGTTTGAACGTGATTGCTATTCCTGCATACATGACTCAAAGGGCAGGAACTATGGATTTATTTGCTATAAAAAGTAATCTGATTTGAACTCCATTTCTTCCCTAATCTTTCCTAACTTCCCACTTTCCATTAGATTTGCCACAGAACATCAAGTATTTCAGACAGCTATCTGCAATAGCCTATTTCCAATATCATCCTGATAAAGGAAAATCAAATCCTAGTGTATCCAAGCGCTTCTATTACTTGCCCTGAAAGATTTTAATCTAATATCCAAAACACAGGCAAAGATATTTTTTACTTTTTATAACACTTTCCCCTAAAATGAGGTTGAGTGTCTGATTTTCTGACTCAAAAACTGAGATACACTGAGTTATATGTACCATTGAAAGTTGTTCGTGAATTTTAATACTAGAAAACCCATAAATAATTTAACTCATTATGGACTTGGTCCATTTTGACTAACCCATTTCTTTCAATAGTTATTGAAATATTCTAGGCACATCTTGGACAGCACTGCTCCAGACAGGTTGAAATTGAATCTCTGCAAAAATAATGCTGCTGAAATTCTAAGGGTGGAGAGTTGTTTTTATTATAAGGACTAGTATGATCCACATTCGAGGGTGAAAAACAACGCCTCTGGGTTCTTGAGCTTAAATATGTGTTTTCAATGGGCACAATTTAAATGGAGTGTGATATTTCTAGAGATAGAAATACTCTATAGGCAACCGAGTAGATTCATTACAATGATTGGCATTAGCAGGTTACATCTCTGGTATCCACCCCAGAGAAATTGTTCAGCACAACCGAATGAAAATATGGGATAAAAAAGTTGTAGAAATCCATTTCATTAAAAATATTTATGTAATAAAGACAACCTGTAAAATCAACCAGGTTAAAGAGAATAAAGAATTTCCCTAATAATGGTTATTTTAAGCCTTCTAGCACCCCTTATTGGAGTTCTATTTTTAATACCTATCAGATAAACTAAGCTGGAAAAAATAAATAACCCTTTTAAACAGAAGCTCTGCCTGAGGGAAGGATACATAAACAGATTCTAAATAAACATGGAAGAGGACCTCAGCTGATATACCCTAGGGTGGTTTT
The DNA here is from genome assembly GCA_013397755.1 of Cnemophilus loriae. NCBI lineage: Eukaryota > Metazoa > Chordata > Aves > Passeriformes > Corvidae > Cnemophilus > Cnemophilus loriae. The sequence continues at coordinate 743,337 of VZTF01004051.1, forward strand.
ACTGATTCAGGAGATTATAATTAACTGCTGTTTAAGGTCTAATAGAGGGAGTTTATTCGACAGAATATGGTCTCATCTTTGCATTTTAGGAGTCAAACATGCTCTCTTGCTTGACAGGTTTCAAACAAGACTTGACTGAAGATCCTTCTAGGGTGATTTATTCTGTTTAGTTCTAAGAATGCTGAATGACCCCAGTTCTAGGATAAGTAATAACTTGTGATTTCATAAACTCTTAAATTAAGGGGCATATAAAGGACCCTTATGAATCCTACTGCTCGACCTCTTGTTTAGCATATGCCAGAGAGCTATAGCAACTGAAATACAGTGATAGTCAACTTCCATTGTCCTCTATTTAAATGCCTGAGATTCTTGTGTTGCTGAAGACTGAAGCTGCCAAGAGAAAGAGCAAATAGTCTGAAGATACAAAGCACAGTTACTCAGGATCTTTTCCCTCTTCTGCTGTAGCGCATCAGAATTGCATATGTTCTGCTGTAAGCCTGGCTCTCTTGGGCAAAAGAAAAGGCATAATTCTTTTGTTTACCTCCCCGGGGTCTTTATTAACACACATACTTGGAAGACATTATGTTATTAGTTGATTAGTAATGCGGGAATAATTTCAACGAACTTGAATTTCACATATGCCAATGACGAGCTTTCATTATTCGCTCCTTATGGTCTTGTCTTTTAGACAGTTACTTTACAACAATAATGCTTTCCTTTTGAGAAATACTGACAATTTATTTTGAAAAACTTTCCTGTAAGAAGATACCGTGTAGGGAATAGGCACAACAGTGCATTATGGAAATAGAAATCATCCCACTGACTCCGGAGGCTGCAGACAGGTTGTGCGTATACCGCTGCCTCCCTGACCACAACCTGACTGGGCAGCCAACACGAATAAATTCTCTAACGACTGAGCTAATCTTCATATTACACTTATTGCTGCCAAAGTGAAAGGATTGACCAATGCAAATACAGAGAGCCCTGGCCAACACAAAGCTGTTGCCAGCTGCTGTTTCAGCTCTGCAGGACATACGTTGCTTGAGTAAATTAGCGAAGTATTTTCTTAAACAGGCCTGAACAACTCAGACACAGTTTTGAGAGTAGAATACTTGAAAAGGTGAGCTTTCCTCCTTCTCTGTACCTGTGACTATGTCTAAATATTCCTTAACCACAAGTAAGATCTCAGCTGTTTATTCATAAATAGTATCTGCCTGGGAGAGTAAACAACCATGGAGTCAAATCATACAAGAAATCAGCTCCTACTTCTGAAACATTTACCTTCAGAAGCAAAAAAAAAAAAAA
>VZTF01004051.1:744646-773228 GCA_013397755.1 Cnemophilus loriae
AAAAAAAAAAGGAATAAATTGAAAAACATACACTCAGACAAAAAAATATCACATCATTTCAAACCCAGAATAAGGAACCCCCCCAGTGTTCTCCACCTTCAACAACTCCTTTATTTTACAGTATGATAATTTATTTCAGGCTGTTTTTCCTTCTCTGGTATTAGTAGAATAGTTCCTAACTGATCCCTGTAGAGAAACTATTGCCTCCATGGTATAGATTTTCATTCCTAGAGCAACATCCAATTACTCTGAGTAATTTTCGGTTATTCTGTTTATTATCTTTCATCATTCTATGAGTTATTAAATCTGAATTTTTCAATTATTTGCAATGATTTATTTCAGTATGGTCATTTAGTTTCAGTCTATTGATTCTTTGTGAAAAAAATGAAGAATTTATCTGTTCTTAAAACATATAGTAGTATAAAAAAAAGCCTTTTGAGGCAAGTACAAACATATACTATGCAAATGAAATTTCCCTTTAAATGATGGGCGGCTCTACTGAGCTCTACTGAGATGACTGTAGTGGTTCTTCATTTTCCTATTGCAGACCAACAACCCTCACTTCAGTGAGGATTCTGTTGGAGGCTTGGCCAGTGCTAAATGTAGGACTATCCATTCCGAGGACACAACAGATATCTAATCCTATATCTTTTTCAAGTGAAAATATAATCCTAAATTTTGTTCATGCTTTAGATTTACCATTTGCATTACCTTCACTTCCATGGATAAAATAACTTGTTATGGGTTGTTTTAAAAAGATCTGTAGCTTTAGAAACCAGTCTTATTTCCATTTTTTATAATTAGATGTTTACAGTTGCATAATTAATATGCATTAAGTATTTAGCAATTTTGCATGAGGTATACAAAACTGCATTTATGAATAACTCTTCATGGCCAGCCTGTGGAAGAACGAGATATGATGTATTTCTTAGACACATTACTTAAATGTGTTAACTGTTCCTCCTATCTGTCTTGTACCATTTTAAATTCATCTTTCCATGCTCTATTGATCACTTAGCATCTGATCATTTGATCATACATTAGTGAGTTCTCTAGGGCATAGCTCATTAATTCAGAATTTTGAAAAGTGATTGTGAGTTTGGATTTCTCAGTATTCAGGTGTTCCAGTTCCAGCAAGGATCCAGATTGTCAGAACGCATCTTTCAAAAATGATCCTTCTTAAGAGTACCTCAACTCCTGAAATTCCCAAAACAACCACTACTGTCCAAAATATTTGATAAATTGCATTTCTTCACCATTTGTAAAACACAAACTTCAGAGAGAGAGAAAAAACTGTTAATTAATTTAAATCATAACCAAGAGTAATATAGACTCATCATTATTAAATGTTATCACCCAAAACTTTATCAAGATATTCCAATCATTTTAACCACTACCCTCTTTTTCCTCTTTTTAGCCTTTGTTTCAGTAGAGTTTTGTGTACCTGAATCATTTAATACAACCACTCCTCCCCCCCCACCCCGCCTTGTCTTTCTTCTAAATGGGACTATCCAAATTATAAATCTACCTCTGCATTTGCAGGTGCTAATAAGACAGATGTCAGTACTTCATCAAAATTGTACCATGTACATTGTGGACACACACAAAATGGTACTTAATGCCTGTTCTCACTGCCTTCGTGTGTATGTTTTTTGCACATAAAATTTTTAATGTTGTCTGCCTCACAGTCATCATGTATGTTTTTTGGGGATATCTGATAAAGTTGATAAATGCTATCAAATTCCACATGAAGATGGTAATGATTTGTTTTCTACAGGATTTATTCCTAAATTTGTTAAAAGCTATGCTGTTTTCATTACTACTAGCTGTTGTCCATCTGCTCATATTTTGATTTAACCTGTGACTTGTTAACCTATTTGTCATGAGAAAGGTAATAAAAAATACACCAGGCAAAATTACCAGTTTTAAAGATAGTTTTCTGTGTTTTCTTTATTGTACAAATCAAACTTTCCATACAACTACTGACTCTTCAAATTGTTATGCAGAATGTAACATGCAATATAGCATTTCTCTAGGCTGGTACTGCACTACTTCATCATAGCTCCATTTTGTGCATAACGCCTAGGGATAGGATAAAAGAACTCAGAAAAGAAATGTCTTTTGAGCCCTAGAGCTTCTGCTCCTCGGAGGAGGAACATAAAACCATACAAAGAATGCTGGAAGGGACTTCAAGATATTGCTCAGTCATTTTTCCTTTCCTCTCTCAAGCAATTATGTCTGGGGCTAACTTGAAAGATGTTTGTCTAATATTAATCTTTTCAATGAGTAATGTAAATTTCTCCTGCTGCAATTTAAGCTCTTCAATTTTTTCTATTGATCATGAACATAAGGGATTCTTCCCTTCCTCTTTGAGGCAGTTTTTATGTACTTGAATGCCATTAACATGTTTCTCTTCTGTCTTTGTTTGCAGACTCTAAAGAACCCAAGTAGTCCAGTCTTTTCTAAAAAATTATGGTTTTTAAACCCTCAACTATTCTTGACTATTTTTTCCACTTTTTCTAATTGTTCCACATTATGCTTGAAGTACAAAGATTACAGCACAGAGATTACAAATTATATATTACGTATGACAGTGAAAATATATTATTTGAATTCATTAAGTGTAATTCGTTTTTTACTACAGCATGAAACTGTAACATGTAACACAAATTTAAACAACAAACCTGTTTTGACAGGCTATTAGCATCCTCCCCAAACTACTTTTGCTCTGAAGTACCACCTAAATGCAGACCACCTCTCTACGTAACCACCTGTCTGTACTAAGTATAGCTTGGTCTCCATGTGTTTATATGTAAATTTGCTCTCAGTTCCCAAAATCTGAACAATAAAAGTAGTTCTCATTAATTAAATATCAGCCAGTATACCTCCCGGGCTAATGCCTGTGTCAGGTTGATTCATTGCAAGTATTATTCTATCTTGAACCATTAATAATACTTCTGGATGTGATCCTCCAGCTAATCATGGACCCACCACTAAACAATTTCATTTATACTATTCTTACCATTAGAATCCTTGTCAGGTGTCAGTTGTGCAGTTTTTTTGTTTGTTTTGGTTTGTTTGTTTATTTGTTTGTTTTTTAATATGTCAATAGCTTCGTAAGAATTTAGATGTAATTCTGCTACTCTTTGTCCACTGCCCACTGAAGATGTCATGCAATAGCTGCTCAGCAACAACCTGAGCCAAACCAACGCTGGCTCTTACTTTGCTTATATTTTTTTAGGAGCTTACAAACAGTTTGACAATTTTCCAGTATTTTTCCATACTCAGCTTACAGTTTTCTTCTCCTCCCTTTTCCCAGACTTTAAAAGGAGGGAATGTATTAGAATCTTCCAGCCTCCAAAAAATGTCACTCACCCCTTTGTTCCTTAAAAAATATAATTCTTGTCTCTGAGATTGTCTCGGACATAATTCTGAGATTAATTTTATCTAGGTTCTCATCTATAAAGCAGTCTGCAGCCTTTTTTTTTTTTTTTCCTGTTCTGGGAAACAGAATTCTGGGTGGGAATTCTATCCTTTTGATATGTCCTTAATTGCCTTAGTCAGACACATGAAACTCCTTGACCTCCTCAACATTATCTACTCCCCATTACCTCCTTACTCAATTTTTCTTTCTGTTTGTATTATTCTTTTATATTTGTCCTCACTGTTTGAGACATGAAAAATTTGTGATTCAGCTTTTCATTTGCAAATTGATCTCATATTAAACTCCTATCTTCTCCTTGTATTTAAATATCACTTGTCTAGTAGAAAATTTTACAAAGATTTTATGAAGATTCATTGGACTTAATTAAGATCTGTTTTGAAAATCAAGTGTTCTGAGTAGGAGACTAAAAAAATCTTTAGAAATTCTGTGATCTTAACCGAAAACCAAAGAGAGCTAACAGATTTCTGAATGAAGCCTGAATGCAGGTTAATCCAAAGCAACAAATCTCTTTTACAAGTTTTCTTGAATTTTCTGTTTCGATCAAAGAAGAATTGAGAATTCTATTTCGATCAAAGAAGAATTGAGAAGAATTGGTTAGCAATTGAGACAATGCAAAAGAAAACTCACTGCATATCTTAAGTTCAAGAGAGATGATTACTATTTTTTCATCATTTGTGTGATATGTTTTAATTAATTTCACAGAGTGAAGAAAACAAAAATCTGTATATTTAATATGCTGTCTGAAGCTCAAGAATGCCTGGATAATCCTCAGACGATGACATTACAATTTAAGTGGCTAATTCTGAGGGTACTTTAAAATTGAAAACATTAAAGAAGCATGTATTATTGTATTCAGTAGGTTATGTATATCCATTTTTCTTCAGTTACAACTTAGGTATTTTCATTAGGTTTTCATTTTTTCTTCTCATCCTATATCGGTCATTTCAAATATTGCAGTCAATTAATTGTATGATAAAGCTGATATTACCGTCTAGTTTCTAATCTTAACAGCAAATAAGTAATCGAGCATGGTATTAAAGATTGCATTACAGGGGAACAGCTCTTTAAAACAAACAACAGTAGTATCAAAGTTCTAAAATGATGATAATGTCCCATCAGGAACAGTGTGCACAGTGCTGATAACTATCCCACAGGAAGGAAGTTACCTCAGAAAAGGCAACACACAACGAAATACAATACGACATCCCAGAAGACTGATTTGACTTTCCAAGAGCTGGGCCTAAGTTTTCAGAAAACAGAATAGTTATTCGAAGTTATATAAATGTTGTGTGTGGCTTGTACATTTTTGCTTATTCATTAATTCTAGTAAGAACAGAAGTACTTGTCATATTAGTGAAGTGTAAGGTGGGAGTGAGGTCCTTGATGATCCTATTAGCAAAATTCCGAATTTGCTATATGAGCCAGATAGAAAAAAAGAAGAGAGAGATCAGTCTAAAAAGGTGACTAACAAACTTAAAGAGTAAGCCGCAGCTTAGTAGGGATAATTACCATAAAGTATATATGCTAATGTAAAATATTTTTTGTTCATAAATAAGGTTTGATGCATGATGTGGGTAAACTCTTCTTGTGAGGTTTCAATTCAGTATTGCCAGCCACAGGCACTCAAGTTATTTCAGTACCACACCTTGTGCCCACCCCACCCAAAAGATGAGATTTGGAACAGAGCACATGTCAGGGTTAGTGAGTTTGTTTGGTTTTGTGCCTCTCTGGGAATGCTTATCTTGCAATTAATATTCAGTCTGGAAGGCTAGAAACTTTTTTGATTATAAATGAAGGCTGAGGTTTCTAAGGTAATAATCTGTTTTCAGCAGCTCAAGTTCCAAGCAATAAAATAAATGAAGTCAAGCCCAACAAAAAAAAAACTCCACCTATCATGTGATTGATAAGAAAAAAAAAAAAAAACTAATATAAAAACTTTTCCAACTCAACTAATGCTTTCCATATAGGCAAAAAAATAGTGAAAACGTTTGGATCTTGCAGATTCCACCAAGTACATGCAGCAAAGATGGTGCTTGCCCTTTTCTTTGAAAGCACAAGGCATGGCACAAAAAGGAAGCCGCACAATTCTTTGAAAATTCACACAAAGGATAGGTATCTGTGTAAGGATTTTGGTATCAGTTTTACCTCCTTGGAAAGAATATGTCAGTGTCTTATGCACTTCTGACAACCCCGGAGGATTCCACTACATACAGAACAGCAACGAAAAGAGGGAATAGTAGTATTTAGGACAACTCTGCTCTGTCTGTTGACTCTTGAGAATCCCATTCTGAAGCTCTTAACTCTGCTGTAAAATATATATAAGATGGCTACGCAGATGTAAGTTATAACTTTTATTAAGTGTGCTGATTTTGACTGGGGTAGAGTTAATTTTCTTCATAGTAGCTTGTATGGGGCTACGTTTTGGATTTGTGCTGGAAACAGTGTTGATGTCACAGGAATGTTTTAGCCGTCACTGAGCAGTGCTCACACAGCCTCAAGGACTTTTCTGCCCCTCACACCGCCCCACCAGCGAGGGGGCTGGGGGTGCACAAGGAGCTGGAAGAGGAAACAGCTGGGGTAGCTGACCCCAGCTGACCTGAAGGATATTCCATACTGTATGATGTTGTGCTCAAAAACAAAAGCTGGGGTAAATATGGAGGGGACAGAGGGTCAGTGGTGTTTGCCTTCCCAAGTAATGGTTATGTGTGATGGAACCCTGCTTTCCCAGAGATGGATGAACACCTGCATGACCGTGGGAAGCAGCAAATTAATTCCTTTGTTTTGCTGCTGCACCCAGCTTTTGTTTTCCATAAGGTGCTTTTATCTCAAACCACAAATTTTCATACTTTTACCCTTCCGATTCTTTCTCTCATTCCACTTGTGGGGAGTGAGTGAGGGGTTCGACTGCCTGCTGGGGGTTAATCCTTAAAAAGAATGGAGGCATTCAGCTTCCTATGCAGAAATATTCAGGGTTATCCTAGAGACTCTAGGAGATTTGAGAAGTCTGGAGAGGAACATGACCTGTAGCAGAAGACAGGGAGAATAACCCTGTATCCGGGTTTAGATATCCCCATCTAGGGTATCTAAAACATCACTAAAAGAGTATATTTGAAGCAGTAGAATCACTTCCTCTGAATTTTGAATCTGGTACATTTCAAGTAAACAAATATTTTTAGTAGGATAAAAATCTTAGAATGTAATGTGAATGTAGCTGAAAAACAATCCCATTGCCTACACCATCTGCATTGCACCTACATAAATACCAACATCAGAAGCAGTAACATTAGTTTTGTTGTATTTTAGTACACCCACTTGCTGTTAGCAGACTCTGCTTCTAAGGCAAGGGCATTTCATAGGCAGAAAAATCCTTTAAACAGTAGATTATATAAAGTTTATTTGACCTTTGCTGCATGTCAGACGAGATGGTAACATAAATAGGGTTAAACTACACAAGGCCCAGAGTGACCTGTTCTAATTACTGTGGGACTATATGACATTCAGAAATCTCTTTCAGCCTTGAGTTCTGTGATTATAATATTAAAGATTCATTCAGAGTGATACTAAATTCTTTCGTCCTACTGGCTATTATGTTCAACATAAAAGCGAATTAAGAATTATGTCAATCAGCCACTAAAACATAAGTATGTGCCCATGTACAGCCACACCCAGGTCATAATATACCTGTTCTATTATATTTTTGAAAGCTCTTCTCTCTTGCTCATGTAATTCGACATACTAAATTGATTCTATGACTGTCTTAACCTGCTGTCCTGATCTCTGGCTACATGAGCCATTTGTAGGGCTCTGAGCTGTCGATACCATTGCAGCAGAAACAGCATAATGTAGAAATATTTGTCTTGTCTAAAGAAGAGGCAGAAGAAGAAAAGGCCCCAGTTCCTAACTTGCGTGTTGCAAGAGCCACCAGAAGTCCGTGGACTGAAGTGTACTCAACTCCAGAACAGACTCAGCTGTCCCTTCTCTGCTAGCCCACACAGTCCCACACTCCCCTAAACACTGAGTAAACCACTACTGTTGGGGTGGAATTTAATCAACCTGCTTTTGTTTCAGCCCTCACATATTTTTTAGAGCAAAGTTGTAAGTGAAGAGAGACCTTGAGTGAGTTGTGGCATGCATTACATTTAATTTACTTTACCTGCAGAGGCATATGTGTTAACATCTAATAGATAGCTTGATGATTCAACTTTGCTGCTGAGGGCAAAAAGATTTTTTGCTCAACTGAAGTGAAAATGGCTTACTTTTTGTGCCCTAAAAGAGCTGTGCTCTTGCAGAAATTCTGACATTGTAAGAAATTATCATGCCCATGATCAAAAAAAGCCTCAGAAACATAGAATCATCTAACACAGCTGATGTATTAAAGATGAGTGAGGGCAAAAATCTACCTGTTATGGCAATTTTTGCCATTCTTGTAATGAGAAGAAGTAGTCTGCAAGAAATAGGAGCAAAAGCAGTTTACAGAATTTTCAAATTTTTCTTCTGATGAAAGATCAAACTGACCCTTTCTTGAGTCCAGGACCGGAAAGGTTAATCTAGAAGAGAGGTGTATCAAGAAAGAAATAGCCTGATCGACTGAATGCTCCACAGACACTGACAGCTGATCTGAACTATTTTTCAGTAAAGAATTCTGCAAGTTATATTGATTCTAACATACTGAACATTACACAAGATGAGCAGTCAACACTTTCTGCTCTTAAATTACAAGCTTACCAGGGGGAAAGTAGAGATGGCTGCAATTTGTTGGGTTTTTTTTTCAGGGGGAGAGGAGGGAGCAGGAAGCTGTCTGTGTGGTCTTTGTTTGTGGTTTTGTGTTGTTGTGTTCTTCTAAACACATGCTGCTTTTTAAATTTTTCTTCAGCGTTATTCAAGGAGTGAAAGTTTGGTGTGCAGGCATTAGCATGTTTATACCCATATTCTAATCTGATTTTTCATAGCTTTTAAATATTGTCCCAGGTTATGCCCATTCGTGCAGAGCTTAAATGCTTTGTAAGATATTGCACTATATCAAAAGACAGAAGCTAGCGGGGAGTAATATCATCCTTGCGCCTTTCTTGATGGCAATTTAAAAGGAATCCAGATACAGTGGAGACTGAAGGTTAACCCTCTACAAAATTACAAATTTATGCTGAAGTTTATAGTTAAGCATGTATTATGTTGACACATTCTCTTTATTAATTCATTATTTTAGAGATTAATTCCTTGCAAACTTTACTTTTTGTTTCAGTCCAAATAAGAAATCACTTTTATTATTTGTTGTTTTTTAACTACAACATAGTTTTGAGAAAGTATGACTGTCTTCATCTTACAAGATTACCACAAAAATAAAAGGGAATTATGTCAAATACTTTAGTCTACCCTGTCTCTTTTCAAACAGTGTGTATGTCACTCACAAAGTACATTTAGCTCTCTTGGATTCAAAAAATGTTCTTTCAGCTTAAACTTGAACATCAAAATTCCCTCTTCAAATACATAATACTCTCATTGTCCAAAGTTTAGTTATACAAGTATAATGTTATTGTATTAACAACATAGAACTGTATAATTGATTAAATGTGTTTTCATGGAACAAACTTCAGATTTTTGCAAATTAATATGAAGTTTGGCTTAGCTAATATAAAGCTTGAGGTTCCACCAAAGAATTCCACCAAAACTGAAATCATATGTACAACTAGAAAGAGTGCAAGAGAAATAAATCACTCTACATGATATAAGTATCACGAGTTTGCTATAGTAAACAGATAATTAAAAGGAAAAATATAGCACATTAGGCACAAGGAACTGCAAGTCACATTCCATGGTTTTTTAAGACCAGGCATCAAATAACAGCAGTAAACTGGCTTTGTCTTTATTTCTAGCCACAGCATGACAAAACAGTCCCAAGTATCTTCTGAACTGAGCAAACAGTCAGTAACTCTCCATGTTTTTCTATGCCAGTGATCTTTCTGGCATCTTCTTTATTATTCTCCCTGACTTCTGTATACTGCTTAAGCATCTCGAAGAGACAGTAAACAACATTCACATTCATTTTCATCAAATGAACTTGGATATGAACAAGGGAGGACTAGGATTTCATATCTTTTGTTCCATTGCAAACAAAAACATAATTACTTTGGTTCATTCTTTTCTATCTGTAGATGCATAGTTTCATAAGTTCTTTGAAGAAAGTTGTACTTACCTTAAAATTATGAGGTAGTAAGAATAAGTGGACTTCTAAAATTATGCAGAGGTGTGTAAGCATATACACGTGTGTGTGAGGCTGCAGGCAGATATCTCATTATCAAGAAATTTAACTTATTTAGGAGAGACTTTCAGAGATTTTCTGATGGCAATAGTGTGAAGTTCTGTAGATTGGCATTTTTAGCACAGGCATATAAAAAAGTTTATTCTTTCTTTTAAACAGATCTTGGAACAGTTTCATAAAGTTCTCTCTTATAAACTGTCAGAATAACTGAGAATAATGGCATGAAACTAAGAAAAAGTAAATTTAGGCTGGGCATCACAACAAATGAATGGTGAGGAAATAACTAGAAGTCCCAGCTGGAGAGGATAAAGCACTTTCATTTGAGTGATTTAGAACTTGGAAACTCATTTCTGTGAAAAATCCAGCACTTGGAAAAGAATGACCCAGATGAGTATTAGTTTCTTAGAGTCCTTTCTAAGCTGATTGTGTGGTTCACATGATAGACTATCATTCTATCTATTTACTTCTTACTGCTTCTTTATGATAATGTAGTTGATATCATATAATGTTACAGATTCATCTCTGCAGCATTTTTGTAGAACTGCTCAGGCAGACAGTTTTTAATAGAGCCATAATCCTGTCTGAAGAGAAACCTGATGTGAGCATTGCTCAAAGGGTAAAAGGAATCTGTTAATTATTTATACAGGTTTTGATATTCTCTTTATGTCATATAACAGAGAATATTTATACTGAACTATATCACTGTAATAAATAAGAATATTATTTAAATTAAAGTTGCATTAGACATTTCTCTACTTTTCATTTTTAAATGGTGATATTACATATGGATTATTTTTATTAAAATAATCTGTAATGAAACTTAGTATCCCAAATATCTACACAAATCAGCAAGCATTCAGATTCTCTTTTTTTTTGTTATTAAGACATTTTGAACTCACACAGAGGATCCAATACTTTGAAATTGCTCAGAGCTTCTAAGATTCTGCTTTGGTTATGTTTCAGAGGATAACAAATACTTCGTCTGAGGATTTCATAAATACTCTTTTATTTATCAAAAAAGGGTACACGGATCAGAAGATGCATTCAAAATTCATAGTGAAACAATTCCTTTTCCAGAGTAGCTGGGATGTTACTACAGAAAGCTGGTGTTCAAGAGACAGGATTCTGTCATAAGTTTTCTGCATTGCAGGTTCATCTTGGGAACTCCACTTTCCTCAGTTAGTTCTCAAGGCTCTGCACAACCACTTGCCACTCTTAAATAAGACCTCCATGTTTCCCTCTCTCCTTGTGTACCACTACTTGAATGTCTAGCCAATGGAAACTTCCAGGTAAATCCATGTAACTGAGAAATGAGCCATGGTATCACACAGCTGCCGTTCCAAATTATTAACAATTCAAACAAACAAACTCAAAAAAAAGACCTTCAAACAGAAGATGAAAAGCATGTGAACTGGCTTGTAAATGTGTTGGAATATTCAAATATTGTATTCTTCTCCAAGAAACTGTCAGATTGATAATCATAGCATTAACGCTATTTTTTTCTCATATTTGTTTAACATTTTGCTGAAAAATTTTATTTTGTATAATCAGTGTGTATTACATTAATTTCCAAAAAGTGTTATCTAATAGCAGAAAAGAATTACATCTTTAGAACCTGAACAATCAAAGTTTAAGCAAACTTATAGATCTGGCTTGGTGTATCTACGAAAGAAAAACTCACAGTAAAACAGAGAACTTATTCTCTAAAACTATTCTCTTCTCTGGACAAAAACAAGGATGAAGAAAACATCACAGAATAACAGAATATTCTGAGGTGGAAGGGACCCACAATGATCATCAGCTCTTAAGTGAATAGCCTATACAAGGACCAAAGCCACAACCTTGGCATCATTAGCATCAGGCTCTAACCAACCGAGTTACTCTCAGGGTCATGACTAAGACTTTGAAAGCTTTTGGACTCACTGACAATCAGAAATACCAAATGTTATCTCAGTCAAAATAGATTTGATAAGTCATTTCTTCAAGTACCAGTAACAGATGCTTGGTATGTCGAAGTGAAATAAAGTACATTCTCATTTGCATACTTCTGTGGAATTTAAAAATTCAGAATAAATAGATTTTTCTCAAGATTTCTAGGTGCTCTCTGATATGTTTTTCAACACTCTTTCATGCTATGGCTTGATAACAGTACTTAACACTGATGAAGAAATAGTTGCTTTAAAAGCTAAGCCTTATTTACCTTAATTTTACAGCCCTTGACTCATCTTTCTCAGAACATCTCCTGAATTAGAGGATTACTAATGGTTTAGTTACAGTTTTTAATCTCTGGCCCATCTCTTTCATATTATTTAAATTTCTCAGATATTATTCTAGCTTCACTGATTAATCCTTATGATATGGATACTGATACACGTACAGCAATTTTCTCGGATCAGACTCCACCTGGATTTAGTAAAGCATGAAAATACCTGAAATGTACATACCTATACTCATTTTTAAACTCAGTAGAAAAAAAATAGCAATAAATGCAGTTTGAATTGATGACACTAAATTAGTTTTTTCACTAAACTCTTCATTAACACAGTTCTTTCATAAGATATCAGTAGGAGAAATCTGAAGAAATGAAAATAGATTAGTAATAAAACGTAATAGTAGAACTCAAACTACCTCTTTACTAATTTTATTTCAATAATGCAATATTAGAGTAAACAATGTTTAAAAGCTAACAATTTTTCTAACCTCATTCATCTTTTGGTGAATGGAAATTAAAATGAACGGTTTGTCGCTTTGAACTATTCATCAGATAAATATTGCAATACTGAACAGGAAGCAAAGAATTAGAATCCATGGAACATAACCACATTTGTAACCCTTTACTAATGTAGTTCCTAAGCATTCTTATGTAGGAGAAAGCGTGTATTAGCTACATTTTCTGTGCTTTAGAGCATCAATTAGCCTCCTATAACTCCATGAAATATATTTGGCATGTTGGCAAACTATTTCCTTGTTGAGTCTTTGGCATTGAAGGGTGAGACTATCGAGACAAAAATAAATTACAGATTTCAGACTTACCACAATTTCTGAGTTTCTTTATAGGCTTATTCCGGGAGAAAAATGTCTTACTGCCATGTGAGTGCTTTCACAGTGAGATTCTCTGAAATCCTCTTGAACTGATCGGGTAAAGAATAATGATATTTTTCTCAGAATACTTATGCCTCATTCCAAGGTGGATAAAGCATTCACAGAGCCAGTGAAACCAGCGGGAAACAAAGAAAAACCCAGCAGGGATCACTTCAGGTAACTTTGCATAGACTTTCACATTTGTCCTTCAGAATGCATTGGTTGCTCTGTACTTTCCCAAACTTTATTGATGCTTTCTGAAATCTGCAAATTAAGAGGAGATCAGATGTCTTTTTAGGACACGAGCTTGGATTCTAGGCCTTGCTTGACCTGTTACTGTTGATTTTTGGAGATAAGCAAATGTGAGTGTCTAATCATACAGTACATGGTCTACCAACAAAGCACCTGTGTTAGCTCCAGAGTCAGCCATTGCTTTGAGATGCAAACCTCTTTTCCGTGATGTAAACACTCAAAAGGTTTCCTACCTGTATGACTGTTTTTCTGTACAAAATACACAAATTAAGCTACATCACATAAATAGGAAAAAAAATAAAGATCTGAGTGGGACAAGGTTGAAGACTTGAAAGGATTCAGCCCCAACTTCCTTCCCTCTTTATTCCCCTACCTCTACAGCTACTGTCTTTGTCCCTTTTGCAGTTAATCTTTTCATTAATTCTGATACTTGTTGCATCTCCTTTTTGAGGACCTCTCTCAAGTTTGAGAATCCTTCCTTGCTTTTTCTCTTAGGTTTTTGTCTGCACTGCAGAAGTTTTTCTTAGCTGAGCATACTCACTTGTTCTCAGAGTATTTTTTGCCTGTCTCCAGGAGACTCTGCCGTGCCCACCCACAGCAGGAACACACAACCTGGCAGCCCTTCCTGCCGCCCAGCCACACCTTCTTAAACAAAGCGTACAGGAAACGACACATACACAATGGACCAAGAACAAACGGATTTAAAATTTCTACCACCTTTCACATAGTTCACACCCTCCTTTTGCCTTAATTGCTGGATGTGGGTTTGTGCCAGTCTGGGGTGGATTTCAAAGAACATGAAATAGATAACATGAAATTGGAAGATTCCTTGTTACTTGTTTCCTATCCACATAAGGATTTAGGTAAGAGATTTAGGTAAATGATGGCATGACTGCTTGGATTACTAGAGTGCAATTAATAGTTAATAAAGTTTCAGCCACTGCAGTTTATGTCTTATTGTTTTCAAGTTTACATCAAGGAAAGTAGATCAATATTTACCCCTCTAAAAAAAAGAGTTTAAAAGATATATTTTTGTCTGCTGAATCTTATCACTTAATTCCAACTGAAAAGTAAATAAAATTATACTCAAGAATACTTGATTTCTCTCCAAAATTTTTGAAAATAGTTTGTGAGGCTGGTTGTTTTTCTTCAGACTTTGCTTTGGAGGTTTTCAAGATCATGTTTCAAAAGTTAAGAATATTTAAATAAAAAATGGGCACTTTTCCCAAATGTAAGAGACACCTACTTGCTTCTGATTAGAATAGATTTTTGGCACCTGCTAACACTTGTTACACTTGTTACCTACAGGTGATACCATACTGTTCAGCTGACATTTTCAGGTCAATTAAAATGCCTCACAGGAAGAAGAAAGAAAAAAAAAAAAAAAAAAGGTGATTTTCTACAGGAAGCCAAATTTAATAAGTGATTAAAACTGTTTGGAATATTTTCTGGAAGAAAGCTTTGTTGAAACACAGGATTATATCAAAGCTGAAAAAACCTACAGTCATACATCTGTTCCACCCAGGTTCTTGATAAGAAAAGTCGAGGTTTGAAACTCATCCAGAAAGCAAAGAAGTAATGCTTGGTCTCTCTGTATTTCTGCATATAAAGCAAATTCCAAACCACCAACAGGTTTATATAGGTAAGAAAAATAAACAAGCAACAACAAATTTTTTATCATTATAGTATGACATTGGAAAAAAGAAAATTAAATTTTGAAAAATGTTGACAAACTAAATCATTAGTTATTGCAGAGCATTTTTGTATGGATGGGCTAATCTTTCTATGCTGTGGATCAATAACTGAAATGACACGAAGGAAATAATTTATAGTTTTAAATTTTTTTTCATTACATCAATATTTAGATTTCAACTATATCTAAACATGTTTTTATGTTTTCATTAGAAAAAAACATTTTGCCTGTTTTAGTTTCAATTTTTGTGCCCTGGGACCTTCCATTAATATTCAGCTAATGTCTGAAATTAAATGGATAAATGCATTTGATATAAAGTTGAAAGGCTTCTTTCTTATTTTCAGTTTAGTTTAGGCACACTACCAGGTATATTTTAATTATGCTGGAAGAAAGAGCTTTTCCTAAAACTAGTGCCTCCATGGAAAGCTATGTTCTTATGGCTTGAGCTGAACAGAGGGGAATAATTTTACTGCTTTAACTTTCTTGGAAACACAGGAGATTCTGGAGATTAAGTATTGTTTATGTTATATTCCATTCCTTTCACTGTGAACAAATAATTCAGTTTCTTTCTGCAGTTTGGCATATCTAAAGCATTTAAAACTTATTCGACTTTCTCGTCTTGTCTAGTTGTCTTGGAAACTATCACAGGAAGGAACTGGAGCTGATCTTTTATATCTATCTTGCTTTTCACAACTCTGTAGTTTAGCTATCAAGTGAATTACTGAGCACTACTAAAATATTAAAATAAAATGCTTACTGGCAGGCAAAAACTGAGGGTCTTTTGCAAGTTGGAAATGAAAAAACCTCCAGTCCAAAGGAAGAAATAAAGAATCAAAAGAAAACTTGGGCACATTGAGTTTAAAAGTGACAACCTATTTTGTCAATGGGTTTGCGTTTGTATGTCTAATTTTGTTATTTTAGGAACGGTTTAATTAGTAATGCTAACGAGTTAAATGAGATTCTCATATATCCGACTAAGGAAGCTTCACAAGCAAATTTTTGTTAAAAAGTACACTTCTGACAAATTTGGTCAGTCTGGTATTTTTGTTTAGCATACGTATTTTCCAATTTCAAAAGCAGAAATGTTCAATTTTTTAGACAAAGTTAATATATTGTTTATTTTCATGTTATATGTTTATGATTGCCAAGTGGGATACAGAAATTGTAAAATTATATACAGCTGACATTTTGCTATCTGTTCTAGGGTCTCCCTCTCTTCACTGTCACCACCAAGTCTGGCAAGTTTACTAGCATAAAAGAATAGATAATTACTCACATTAGGTGTCTAATTGTGTAAATACTCCAGTTATTATAAATTGTGACTAACATCGCCCAAAAAAATGTTTCGGCAGAAGATATTGCAAGTTAAAAAAAAATTTACGTCCTTTTTAAGTGTCAGGCTCCTGAACACAAAAAAGAAAATAAGGGTCGGTGATGAAGCTGAATGGCACCAATAAAAGTGTTTTCAGTGTCTGCCCAGCCTGAACATTCCGCAAGAAGTGACTGATGTGTATTACAGCTGCTCTGCAAAAAGCCAGGGGAATGAATATGCCTTGAGCCCTGTCAGTGTTCTTGTCCACAGAGGACTTCAAAGTCTTATCACAGTGACACGACACCTATCTTAAGTGGTCACAGCTTCTGCCCTTTTTATAAATTTCAGCATTGAGTTAATTCTGGATATTTTAAATTTCAGTGTGAGTTTGGGACCCACTGTGTTCAGTGTGTCACCTCGGTTACACATGCAATCTTCGCAATTTGTAATGAAATCTGACAGGTAACAAGCTAGTAAAGTTACCAATGAATGTGGTCTGAAAGATGACTGCAATATTCAATTTATGAATCAGAAAGCATGTTTTCATAAATATGGTTATGTTTCACACACATACATTTATGAAAATAAATGCAATTACTAGCACATGAACATGTTCCATGTCTGGCTGTCTCTTCCTTTATATGAAGGATAATATTACCAATTCTAGTATTGCCCAGATTTATGCAAAATATTTAAGCAAAGATGCTCTAAGCACATTTGCATTTCCCCTTCTCAGATGAGGAATCACACTTGCCTGGAATTCATAGATATTCTTTTGGAAAGGGTGTATGATCAAACCCCTGAAGAATCCCCTTCCCAATATCTGGAGTATGAATAAGCCAGTTCATGACACAGAAGAGCAGAGCATGGAAGTAACAGCTGTAAGAGCAGGTCCTTCAGAGGACTCAAGGTGGATCAAAGAACAAATAAGAAATCAAACCCAGCAGTCTCATATTCTGAGAGAAAACATCCAGATACATAGAAATAGTATGCTGTTACCAAACCAGTCCAGTGGCCACGGAGGTTATTCTGTACCACCTCAAGTCATTGCCAGGGGTGGGAGTGAGGGGCTCTCCCTTCAGAGGAGAAGGGTGTTCCTTCTGGTGGGGAGAAAACGTGGTGGGGAAGAGCCAGTCACATCTTCATGGACTTTCCGTTTATATAATTTTTTTGTCTTATACCTCTTGTTATTAACGTCATAGCTGTTACTCTTCATTTTCTTAACTCACTGCTATTTCCAGTAAATTGTTCTTATCTCAACCTGTGATCTTTGCCTTTTGTGCTTTTAGTTGAAAGTGGAGAGGGAGCGAGCAGTGGCATGATTTTAGTGGGACTACTAAATTGGAGAATACCATTCCTAAACCATGACGTATTTAATAAAATCCATCAGGATATTCTTGATAAAAGACTTAGTCTTAACCTATGCTAAGTTGAAACTTATAAATGTAATAAACATATGACACCAGCAACCATTTTCCTTTGTACATTTTGGTCAAGACAACCTAATATCAGATTTATCTGTATTGTCTTTCAATATATTTGCATTGTGCTAACATGAGCAGGCTCATACAAGTCCTTGAAAGGAAGAAGAAGTCAAACACACTCCAGGAATAGAGCATAAGTGAGATGTGACCTGACAGCATGGGTAATTGTCTTTAAGAGATTTGTGATGTTTTGTTCACATAAGACCAGAAAATAAGAAAAAGGGAAAGCTGTGCACTTCTGCTGAAAAAATAAGGATATTTTAAGATCTACCTATCTTATCTATTTCTCTATCATGTATTTTTAATTTGACTCCTTATGAAAGAAAGACACTTGGTACCCTGACTCAGTGGACAGTATTATATCCACCAGAAGCTAATAGTTTTTCCATCTCAAAGTTTTATCACACTCTGATTATTAGGGTGATTTATTGTTTCCATTTGTGTTACTTTTCTTGTAAGAAAAATAAGTCATATGCTGACCAGTTCTGTGGCACAAAAGACTGTGAGACAGGACAGGCAATCTGTGCTACTCAATTTTCCACACTGGCTTTTAGCCACTATTTTTTTCTAACCATGTTACTTGTAATAAGTAGTAAAAATATTGATTAGACATCAACCCGGGTAGTTCACAAACAGGCAGCATTGGTTTGAAAACCTTCAAGTTTTCAAAGAAAACTTGTTTTCTTTGAAAAAAAGTTTTCAAAGAGAGAAGAAGCTGGAGAAGAAACATCGATATTCTACTAGCATTCCTGAGAGTGCTGGTTGAAGATCTCATTAAAAAAATCAAACAAAGATGTAATTAAAAAAGGGGTACTTTTGAAGGCCAGTTCAAAACCCGAAATCTATCAGATAAGAATCAATCACAGAATGGCTGAGATTGGAAGCAATCTCTGGAGGACACCTGGTCCAACCTCCCTGCTCAAGCAGTGCTACTTATAGCCAACTGCTCAGGCATTTGAATGTCTCCAAGGAGGGAGATTCCACAACCAACCCGGGCAGCCCTTGCCAGTGCACTATCAACCTCACAGTAAAAAAGTGTTTTATGATGTTCAGACAGAACACCCCATGTTTTGGTTTGTGCCCATTGTGTCTGGTCCTGTTAGTGGGCACCACTGAAAATAGCCCATCTTGGTCTCCTTTGCACCTTCCCCTCAGGAATTTGTACCCATAGATGAGATCTCTCAAAACCTTCTCTTCTCCAGGCTGAACAGTCCCAGGTCTCTCAACCCTTCCACACATGAAGGATGCTCCACTTCCCTAATATTTTTAGTGACTTTTCACAGGAGTCTTCCTAGTAGACTCTTCCTCCTCTTAGTACTGGAGACACGAGAATACAACACAGTATTACAGGTATGGCCTCAACAGTACTGAATAAAGGAGAAGAATCACCTCCTCAGACTTGCTGATGATGTTTTGCCTAATTCAGCCTGGAATACCACTAGCCTTTTTTGCTGCAAGTGTACATTCCTGGCTCTACTATAACTCCCAAGTCCTTTTCTACTCCCAGGTCTCGCTTTCCAGTGGAGTGGCCCCAGCATCTGCTGGTGCAAAGTCTTTTTCCTCCCCAGATGAAGGGCTTTGCACATTGCTGAACATCATGAGGCTCCTTTCAGCCCATTTCTCCAGCTTGTCAAATACTTTGAACAGTAGCACAGTCTTCTGATGTCTCAGCTACTCTGCTCAGTTTTGTGTCATTTGCACACTTGCTAAGAGTACTCTCAGTCCCACCATCCAGGCCATTAAAGAAGAACTGAACAGGACCAGAACCTATATTGTTCCCTGGTGCACACTGCTAACTAGTGGCCTAGCTAGACTTTATACTACTCATTGCCACCCTTTGGATGTGGTCATTCAGCCAATTTTCAGTTCACCTCACTGTCTGTGCATTCAGCCCATACTCCATCAACTCTTCTATGAGGATCTTATGAAAAACAGTGTTGAAAACCTTGCTGAAGTCAAGGCAGATAATATCCTTTGCTTTCCCTTCATCTATCAAGAGAGTAATTTCATTATAGGAAATCATCAAGTTGGTCAAACTTGATATTAGAATATTTCTTAATATGTCCATCAAAACTGTCTTTTAATTTTTAGTGCTTCATTCACATCTCAGAAGCTAAAAACATTAAATTAAGAACCAAATAGAATATCCCACATAAGCTTTAATGATACAAAAGCACCACCCCTATATAAACAAAAGAAAATATTTTTTTCATCTTAATTACTGGAATAGAGATTCAAAGCTTTATTAAGAAAACACCATGACAGGAACCTGATTCTGATATACATAAACCAGAGTTTTCAGATTTGTGAGTTCTTGTCAGTTCATCGGTAACCTCAAGCCATAATATCTCAGGTATTTAAGTTATGGAATTTCTTTTCTTGTTTCCTTAATTCTCCCCAAATGATTCACCGATTGGTCCCCAGTGTTAAGCAAGAAAAATGTTTTTAAGCTTGGATGATACTGCTTGATATGACTGTTCATTACTGTTCTCTGTGCTTTCATGTCTATACTTAAAGCAAATCTTATTTTTTTTCTCTAGATATCATTTCAGGCTTGAGTACGCCTTTGATCAATGGTACTGTCATCTGCAGCACTTTAAGTTCAAAGTATGAATTCAGTAATGGAGAAATGCAGTTGTCCAGGTAAGATTGGAGACAATGAGATATAAATGAAGGGAGATGGGTGCAAAACAAAACAAAAATCTCAGTGCTGTACTCACTGTTTTTGTGCTACACTGCTGTTTTCTTTTAGTTACTTATAAAGTATGGCAGGGCATCAGTCCAATAATTAATTGTTGGATTTAATTTTTGATAGAGCAATACACATGAACATCTGATTTTAGCTACCTAAAAAATTCTACGTATGAAGTAGTGCTTTTTTTACACTCCTTCTAGCTGGTGATGTATCTACTGGGTTTTATCACATAGCATGCATGCATTTTTGGAAAATGAGTCAGTCCTTGCAATTGCCCAAAATTCTGCCTTTTGTTCTTTCAGTTCCTTCTTATGCACTCTGTTATCGTAACCATTGCTTTTTCAATGTACTCTCCGTTCCCTTTGTCATAATCAATTCAGGCAATTAATGATCAAGGTGACTTCTCTTTAGGAGAGGTGTTTTCATTTCTTGAAAAATTTATAAAAGTAGTAGCTGTAGATGTCAGACTACGGTTAACATCACATATTCTATATTTTTACATTTTTATATTTTAAGCAATGATATATTTTTTTTCCAGGCACATTCTGCTAGTTTTCATTACTGTACTTGACTTTGCAATTGTTTTATAGAAGAGGAAGAAGAATGGGGGAAACGATCTTACTGAGAGCTTTCAAGAAAGCAGGAAATCAAGCCTGTGTCTTCCAGGATGACAATCCTAGCAACTTGTGACACTTTAACAGATGGACTTGATGATTTTAAAGGTCTTTTATTCTATGATTCTATACTTGTCATTCCTATTTATTAAAAAAAAAAAGTCAAGATTTTGTCTTTTTGGTGAGCCTTTTATGTCATCTGTTCCTAAATAGTGTTATAACAAATTAGTGTGTATTGAGGTTCTTGTTATCAAAGCAACACTACTCCACAAATTTTAAAAGAGGGGAAGCATACACGGTGCAGCCCTTTCCTGCACTGAGATACTGTCTCAGCCATTTTATCCAGTGCAAACTAAACATTCTTTGCTTCATTCTTCTTGCTATGCACTTGAGTAAATTGTTTCAGAGCAGAGCAGAGCATGTTGCATTCCGTGAGACAGTGAAGCAATGCTAGTCTTCTCTAGCATATTTCAGCTCACCTTGTAATTTAGAGAGTTCATTTAATATCCTTTAGACACTACCGAAACCTTTCATTACATGTCTGAGGAGCTGAGGACAGCAGTATTCTTTAAAGTTGCACAGCAGCATTGCTATTTATGGTGATCAATAAAGTCAACGCCAGTAAAAATGTTTAGCATTATTTTATCAACTCTTAATTTAATTTTTTTTGTCCATTTGAGAAGTTTTAAAATTGGCCACAGTTTATTGCAGACATCTGTTTCTGTTTGTCTGCAAACAATGAAAACCTTCTCCAGCCACATCCAGCAAGGGGACCTTATAGTGTACCAGGTATTTTTTATTTTGATCAATGAAATTGCTTAAAATTGCTTTCTTTACCTGAATCAAATGTTTCAGGTATTCCCACTAAGTATTTTTAGTGATAATTCCCCTTAAAGAAATTCTGAAAGAAAAATCAAAACTAGATCTTTTGCAACTGCACAGTAGGATCAAATCAGCTCCAAATGTTGTTGAAAAGTTCAATGTGATAGTCTGGAGGCAACAAAATGGAAAAGTATCTACTAACAAGAGAAACCCTACATATGAGGAGGGGATATTAAAAAAAAAGAAAAAAAAAAAGTCAATCTAAGACATAAAAAATCAGTGGTAGCTCTTACACTGTAAATTAAAATTTAAGGGGTTTTTTTGGTCATTTAATTTCTTTCACGCAGAATTTTTTTTTTTCTTCATAAAATAAGACTTCACATTTCTTATCTTTTGGAACTATTATGGCTACCTTTCTCTTAAGTTTATGTTGGTCAGAGCTGCAGTTCACAAACTTCTATGGACTCAGATTTCTAATCAAGTCTGGGCTGACATGTTCTACCTGTCTGCAAGCATGTTCTTAAGGGAAAAAAAGGGGAAGTTCAACCAAATTGTGTTATCCATTGCTACAGGCTAAAAGGATACCCACAGTCAGATACTGTGACTCAGATGACATATGATAACTTGTACAGTATTCCCACTGAAAGAAAAAACAAAATTTCACTTGATAGATCTGAAAACTCCTGTAGGTACTCTTAGGTACTTAGACTCCATTTAAGGCATTTTCTTGGAATACCAGCTGAGCTCTTTGCCGCTTATGCTCTAAGCATTCAAAAGCTGAAGAAAAAGTGTGAATTTTCAAATTTTCATACAGTAAGTGGAAAATCAAGTGTTTTAGAAGAAATTTAAAAAAAATAAGAACAAAAGACATGGCCATACAGGTTAGCACATTTCAACTGGTATCACTAAATCACTAAAAGTGCCTTAAATCCACCACTGTGTACAAGAGTGGTACAGGGATTTGAGATATCTCTGTTCTCAGATACCTCAGGCTGGAATTTTGTCTTTCAGAACATTATCCTTTATTACTCTCTTCGAAAAATGACACTGAGCATTCCTTCTCTTTTTCAAGGCACCTCAGCACACTGTTTCAAGGAGAGGTGTGCTGAGGAAGTGGGACGTACAGATTCAGCAGGTATTTGTCTTATGAATGTTTGTCACAGAAAGAAAATAACGCTACATAGAATGATCACAGACTTCCTAGGAGAATATCCCCAGCTGAAAAAACATACAGCCTGATGGTTAAAATTATTGAAAAAGGTAGAGATCTTTAAAGTACCTCAGCCTGAGGAAGATGTTGAATTTAGCTGGAGGATACCTTCAGCACCAGTCTTTATCTTCCAGTCCTCTACAGATACCTCAGTGTTATTACATATAGTATAATATCCTCTGGCTAATGTGAATAATCTAACTGGGCCATTTTTTTTCCCCTTATGCAGTTTAAAACCATACTGAATAAGGCATAACAGAATCTGTGAGTAGGTAAGATGCAAGCAGCTTGAGGCCAGTAATTGGACATTCAGATGTGGATCACAAAGCTCCTTTTGATTTGCATGGTTCTTTGTTCTAGTTTCCACCAGACAGTGACCTATTTAAATAAGGGGAAAACATTAGGGCAATAGTGTATTTAATATGCTAATTATAAAAGATACTACAAAGGCCTTTCCTTAATATATGCCACCACCCAGCACTACCTACCTCATGACTAGTTTACAAGCATCTTGTTCCAGAAACAAGCAACTCTTCCTGGTTTAAATGTCAATCAAGCAATGTTAGCATATGGTCTTCTTTCATACTTAGATAATTCTGCCAACAGTATCATGGACACTAGAAACCATTATTTTGGAGAAAATTCCCCTTTGTTTCTCAATTCTAATATCTTCCACAGCATATCAGCCTATTCCAGTTTCTAGTATTAGTTTGACTGCATGCATAGCAATCATATGGAACTGTACCAGTTTTTCTACATGCCTAATGATCTCAAGCGAGCAGAGAGAGAGAGACAGCCACACCAACAACACGCCCACTATCTTTTTGCATAATATGTACTTTACACTCACCAATCTGTTCACATACAAGGATTTTTCTTAAGTCATTGTAACCAAGAATTTTAAAGAGATAACATGTAAGGAAAATGACTGGCAGTAAAAAAAAAAAAAACAAGCTGGAAAAAATACCATTAAACAAATGTACTGAGTCCAAATCACTTCTGTTCAGAGCTACTCAAACATTAATTCAAAAAAGGTGTAGACGCTTCTCATGTTCACACAGTTGTGCAGTTGACGACTGTACCAATTCTAAGAGCCCTCAGCTTATGTACCATAAACCAATATATTCCATTCCATCTAATTTAAGATAAACTGGAATTTTCTCATGTAATTTTAATAATATATGCCACATAACAGACAATATCTTATATGTTATGTAGATTATATAAATATATATGTATAATATATTTAGATATATAATTATTTTTTGATAAACTGAATAAGCACTCAGCCTTCATGCAGTTCATCAGAACACATTCTCTGTAATTAAGCACCATGATAGAGAAATTGAATTTATCAGTTATAGACACACTTCTCTGGAGCAGGAGCTGTGCTATGACTTGGAGAGATTGGTATGACAGAGGAGTTGCTCTGTACAGCATGAAAAGGAACTGGAAATGTTCTGACTCCAGCTACTCATGACCACTGAAGATACAGCATGTGGCTCTGCAAAGAGAAGTCATAGGGTCACAAAAGTTTTCTGGGAATCTTACAACTTCTTTGAACTTTCTTCTTTAACTCCGACTACTTTTATTTCATCATTAAAGGAGAGGATCAGAGGGAACCTGCTCAGTGGTATAATTAAATGTATATGGAGTTAATCCATGTTTAATTTGAGCAACACTTACTCTTCATCTCATTGTTTTTCCTGGAATACCAGAAAGATAACTTCACCCAGCCACCACATAGCCATTGTGCTCCTTGCTTCATGTTCAGCAAATTCAACCAGAGAATGACAAAATATTTTTAATTTAATTCAAGCTGAGGAATTTTAAAATTCATTAGAAATATTTCTTTATTTCAGCCAGCCTGAACTGCAGTATGTGCCTAGGAATTTGGTGAGGAAAGAGTGAAAAAAAAAAAATTATAATACAACAATTGAACGTCTACCGCAGTTGTTTGTCTGTGGTCTGATTTTTAGACAGGAGGGAGCAAGCTGTGCCCAGAGTGCTAAGGGGTCATTATAACCCAAGCCCAAGGCAGATCCATTTGTGGGAGAACATAAATCTGTGCATCAGCCAGGTGAGGTCAACTTTCATTTACTGCCTGGTCTGTGCTGGGCGCAACTGAGGTTACCTCTCTGGATGTGCAGATTGCATGTGATTGGTAAACTATTAAGAGACATATTGTTTGAAATTCAGAACAGGAAACTTACTGAGAGGGGTGACTGAGGTCTCTCTATATAAGTGCCTATTCCCTTCTGAGCTTTAGTGATGAACAGAGATAACCATCTGTGCTAAATTGCTAGTTATGGTTTTGTAACATCAGCATCTGCTGATAAAGAAAATAAGAGAACGTGTGCCTGCAATAGCTGAAGCCTCATTTACCACATCAGAATTCACTTTCTAATTGTTCAGTTTTATTTTAGTCTTAGTACAGATGTTGTCACTCCTTCTGCCATCCGAAATTATCTAGACTAAGGCATCCTTAGAATGGTGTCATTGTTAGATTTTTGTGCTTGGCTATTTTTTTTCCCCACTATATCCTGGATACTTATAAACAAATAAAAAGTATAAATTTTGTCCTTCATGTCTCAAATAAATTAAAAGAAAAAATGTTTTCTAAAAAGATGTTTTTCTGTGTAATCGCATCCTCTCAATCTAAAATGATAGTTTTAGACAAGGGAGAGATGAAATCTCCTGGAAAATCACAGAACATAGGTTTCTTTTGTGCCAGCTGTAAAATATTAGTTCAGAATGTCTGCCTGTATGCTACTGAGAATTCTCGACAAATTTTAATATTGCAGCACATGATGTAGTAAATCATAAAAAATCCGTCTCACTTAAAAACCGCTCACAACTACACACCTGCACTAAGCACAGAGTGCACCACTTTGATACTACGTAACTATTGGATACAAAGAGGTGTATGTCAGACTAAAAACCCCTGTTAGGTTTGCAGAGAACACAGTGGACAACTTAACAGAGTATGGTAGGATATATTCTCAGTGCCTGAAGTATCTTCTATTCAGGGAACTTCTTTGCCATTGAAACTGCAACAGAGCACTTGCATGAGTGAGGAGAGTCAGCCTGGGTCTTCTGGGCTCGCTAGTTGGGGCTCATATCCAGCCATGTCACACCAGAGGTGGTTACATGGAGTGATTCTGTTGTCTCTGTACTGTGCTTCCAGGAGCCACAGTAACTGAAACACTATGTGAAAAGACCTGAACTGGTTTGTATTACACTCATTAGCTAGAGATCCACATGGCAGGTGAGCATCTGTATTTCTTCAGAGCCCAAGCAGTCATCGAAATGTTGTACCCACACTCGTGCAATGCTGTCTGTAAGCACCTGTACCCCTGTGAGCAGTCTACACGGCACAGTGAGTCTGAAACTGAATAAACCATCAATGGGTTACTGATTTGTATAATGAGAATTCTAAAAGGAAATAGGAATACATTTTACAATTTACATCAATTACAATCTCATTCTCTCTACAGCGAAGTCACTTCCTATCATTTTTCTTTCACAAAACAAATTTAAACTAAAGAATAAATGGAATAACTTCATAAATTTAGTAGCTTCAGTAAAAAGACCAGCGACTAGTCCTTAAGTATATATTAACTATACAATGAATTAAATACTTCAGAGATTTTGGAGGGGTTATTTTCCATAATGCTTGAAGATGAGGTGAACTAGACATGGTAGCAATGAAGAAAAAAATAAATGTCAGAAGAATATCTTTGTAAAGGCATCAGCAAAGGAAGCAACTGAAGTAGCAACCAAAAATATTATTTCACAAGACGATTATTGTAAACAAGAAAAATACAGCATAATTTAGATCATAACAAGAAAATCCATTTTTTATATTATGGCAGGGATAGAGCCCTGTGACGCTCACTGATGAAAATGAATATTTAAAAAAATAGTTTGGTCAGTGTTAGAAATTAAAAAGTATTGAGATTTCTGTCTCAAAACAGAGTTTAAAGGGAAGACTTCAAGTAAAAGAAATGAATATATTAGGTTATTTTAGCAGATTTTCACCTCTGGATCTGTTTCAAATTACAAGCGAAAAAATCGTTACAATCTGAAGCTTGAAATAAATTTGCTTTTCTTAGTCCACTTGTTCCAAGCGAACATTTTTCCACATCACACTTATTATTTTGAACAGAGAGAATCAAACTGACTTTGTTCCTGAATTACTTTTTTACTCAAGAAATTTTTTGTCTAGGACAGGATGTGCGTTACCTCTATGAATAGAACTCTTCACTTGTGAGCTATCATTAAATATGGTCTTACAAAAAAAATTGAAAAGACTGGAGGATTGCAATGAAAGTCCAAAAGCAATAGAACTCAATGCAGTTCAGTTTAACGCAAGATAAAGACTTATAGACAAGAATAAAATTGGTTTCAGGAGCATCTGTATAAACGGTAGGATAGCTGAAAATAAGGACAAAGAAGATCGCTGAGGATCACACCTTGAGGAAATTTTCTACTTTCAAAAACGCCAGAGAAAAAGGAACTTCCAATGCAATGATAATGCAGAATTGCAGTAGTTTGGAACATTACAATGGTTTCCATTTCTTCTGTATCCTCAGTTTGGTCTTAGTTGGAGGTCAGTAGCATTTTAACTTGATGCAACTCTTCCTTCTGTCCCAATTTAAGGTCTAATGATAAGTTTACCAAAAAAATTCATCCTAAACCAAGGTGTGGCATTGCTGCTTGTATATGCATAGACTGTCAAAAAAAATGTGTTCAACTGAAATATTTCACTCACTAAAGCAACAAATGAAAGCTATGTGCCACTTTTTAGTTCTTTTTTGACAGTACTTTTTATATTTTAACCCCACATGTTCTTGCAAAACTTTCATATAGCATGTCCCAAGAAGGGCAAGGATGCTGGTGAACTGTCTGGAGCACAAGTCTTATGAAGAGAAGCTGAAGGGGCTGGAGTTGTTGAGCCTGGAGAAAAAGAGGCTCAGGGGAGACCCTACTGCTCTCTACATCTGCCTGAAAGAAGGCTGCAGCTGAGAGGGGTTGGTCTCTTCTCCCAGGTAACCAGTGACAGGACAAGAGGAAATGGGGTCAAGGTGTGTGAGGGAAAGTTTTGATTGGATATCAGGAAGCATTTTTTCTCTGAAACGGTGGTCAGATATTGAAATAGACTGCCCTGGGAAGTAGTGGAATCATCACCCCTGTAAGTGTTCAAAAGGCATGTGGCATTTGGGAATATGGTTTAGCAGTGGACATGGTGGTGCTGGGTTAATGATTGGACACCTCAGTGATCTTAGAGGTCTTTTTCAAGCTTCATGATTCTATGATTCTGTGTTTTAACTTTGTATATTATTTTAATCCCTAGAAAGGTTTGATGTTATAAAAAATGGCTGCATACTCAGAAACAGAAGTTACATATCTCATTTTAATGTAAGGGAACAGTTAAAGAAATACATTTAAATTTGAGTAAGTAGGGAGTTAAGCTATAAAACCTGAAAGAATTTAAATTAATGTGAAAGGATAGTCCTGGGACACAAATAGGAATCTGAATAGGAGTAAATCAAACAAAATCAAAAGAGCATCAGAGAATTCTCAATGAAACTGGAAGGGCATTGAAGAATAATAGTTCTGAATGCCACATACATGCCCAAAATATACAGAATTTGCAAAGTACAATTCAAGAATCTTTAGATAGGGTTATTTACAAGATGACTACAATAAGTCCTT
>VZTF01004051.1:773243-868507 GCA_013397755.1 Cnemophilus loriae
ACCCCCCCCCCCCCCCCCCCCCCCCCCCTCCTCCCCCCCCCCCCCCCCCCCCCCCCAAATACTTTTCTTGGTAAATCACACCTAGCTCATATATCTTCAATAAATATTTTCATAGTACGTACGTTTGCCAGCTTAGATCAAATGATCCTTTTATCTCTTGTGCTAAACAAATGTTTTCATGTGCCTTAAGCTAGGTTTCTAGTGAAAGCTTGATACTTGCATCTCAGCATATACATATTCTTACACCAGCACTGGACTACCATTCCTTGTCAGGTCTAAATCTCTGCACCAAGGGGCAGCTGCAGTGCCGTGTTCTGAGAACAAGACCTTGCGCTGTCTCCTCAGTATGCCTCCTCTCTGAAGTGCAAACGCAACCGTAGCTCCACCGAGGCGTAGAGAGATTGTAATGAGCACAGCTGAGAACAGCTCTGCACAGAACATACCAAGGAAAGGTCAAACCTTTTGCTTTCATTTGTGAGGCAGGGACAACTGAACAGTTTTGACTGATTTTCTGTACAGAAGAAGCCGTACCAAGAACTGAATGCCAGAATTCTGTCTGACAAGACCTTCAGCTACAACCTAAGAATAATTAGTGTATATCCCAACAGCTGCAAGAATTCAAGCTACTTACAAGAATATGCTGTCTTCTTTAAAGCAGATAATAGCAAGCTGCAGAAACATTACAAGCTCAGTCTTTTATACAAAGGATCGCAGTGCCACAACTACCCAACTTAGCCACATTTAAAGGACTTGCAAACTCCACCCACAGACACACAAAATCATAGAAATGCATGTAGAGAAAATGGAGAAGAGATTCCTAATATAGAGAAAAGATTCAAATGGATAGTTAGAAGGCTTCAAAATCAAAGAAACAAATTGTATAAGAATTGTGGTTTAGATATATCTTGAGATTAAGATCTCTTGTCTCTGATGAGGGCAACAGTGGAAGTATTGAAACACAACATGAAGAAAAAAATCTAAAGAAATTAGTATGGGATTGTGGCTCAAATTTGAAAATTAGGAGCCTAGAGAGAATACAGAAATGCTAATACTCACTTCAGCTTCTCGTTCAATAGAAATATCCATTTCTTATAACCAACTCCATAAAACAGTCTGGAAGTAGGTTCTGAGATGTAAGGGGCCCATGCGCTTTTAAAGCTAGAGCGTGGGCTGTTGAATTTGTATCAGCACATGAACATGTACACTTAGCTGAAAATTTGTAATGTCACAAAGTATGTTTTCTGAGGATACTTTAGGCATCTGAGATGTGACAGAGGACAGCGTGCTGTGCCCTTCTGCATTATTTACCATAACCTAAAGTATAAACCTGACCTCAGTTTGGGTTTATGAGCTATTTTAAATTGTCCAGCAACCTTGGAAATGTTCAGATATACTTTCCTTCATAGTATTCTGAAAAATTCCTGCTTATTCTCTCGCCTTTCCCCAGCCTCCTTCTTAAAAATATTTATAGAATTTACAGATTTGGTTTTGTTCCAAGTGATGCCTGGAGAGGCTATCTGAAACAAAGACTAGACAGAGCAAGGGAATAAAGGAGGTATTTATTAAAGGACTCTAAAAGATACACCTCAGGCAGCACAGGAGCCTCTGCAAGAGACTACACCCAAGATGGATCCAAAATGGGTGACGAGTCACGAGTTTTTAGACAGATATATGTTTGGTCTATTAGCGTATCAGAAGATAATTGTCCAACCCAAGCCTTAGAAATGAAGGAACAATCCCCCGTTCTGCCCCTCTCCTAATCATCTTTGTTTATACTTTTCAGACCTGAGCAGAGGTAGCGTGGTCTTGGTTGTACAGGCCCAGGAGGATTGTTTAGTCTGACTAACATGGGAAAGCTGGCTACCATTTTACATAGAGTTCAGAGTCACACACACTAATGCAGTAAAGAATCTGGAAAATATAAAAGCTGAGACCCCTAAGGCATCACAAGAAATAGGAATCTGAGTATTGACCAAAAAAAGGCCAATAATTTATTATGAATCATAGTTATTATAACTGATTTTTTCCATTTAGTCATTTGGAAATTAATTGTAATTCAATTTATTTATGAAATGGTAGGAAAATATTTCTCAAATAGTTTATTTAATCTTTACTGTTCAAAAACTTAGGATGTGATTCTGCAGAATCACTCATTTATATCATCAATTATTGTTCCTATTCTGAAATTTCTGGTTTTAATGTTTTGAATAGAAAGCTGCTTAAGAAAAAACTAGCATAAAGATTTCTATCTACATTACTTTAACTTTCAGACTTAACTAAAACTCATATGTCAATGTCTCGTCATGAGTGTTCAGGCTAAAATCTATAGGCAAAAGTAGATTTCCTGCAGCTTCTTACGAATACAAGTGCACAGTTTTACCAAAAGTAACCAAAATGTTACTGGGGGAACTCTGAATTAAGCTTCTTGAAATTATCACTATAGCTAGCTCAGAAAAGACAGCTTTTGGATTTGTAATGTTTCAGTAAGAATTTACAAATTTTAAATTTATACTAGGATGAGGCTGAAAAAATATCTTTCCCTGGGAAAAAGGGTAGAAACTAATAATTCCCGCTTCACTGTATTTTTCTTTGCAAATGTTTAATTTTTTTTTGATGAGAAGCTAAACCAGTACAAAAGGTGTTTTGGTAAAGTTGTACATTTTGTTTGCAAAGTTTGGTTAAAATTATTTTAGCCATCATTAGTAGTACAAATATGTTTAAGGTGAAGGAATATGTGTAGTTACTATATTATTATAGCACAGCACTATCATACTACTGTAGCTAGTTAAAGATGCGTGTTCTAGACATTGATGAGAAAGTTTTAGTCTGGAGATGATGACACGGTTTAACTCAAAGGAAAACAGCTTCAAACACATTTCAACACAGGCAGATCTGGAAATTAAGCATGTGCTTACAAGACATCTTAAGCAGGACCTGAGCTTTTTATATGCTGCTTGCCCTAGTCTTCATCTTTTTAATTTCTTCAGAAATATGACATGCCCACAAAAAATATTTTCGCAGAGCATTGATACGTATCATCAACAACTACAAAGTAAAATATACTTTCAAATGAAAATGATGACAGCAAAATTGTACTCTTCTATATGATTTGCCTTGGGACATGCTTATAGGATTCTGGAATTCAGACTTCTATCACTCTACTTTTTGGCAAGGCTGAGGAACAACACGAATATTAAGAGTATTATTTTCAAGTATGATTTTTCACCCCTGTTCTTTTCAGTAATAGCTATAGGCCCAGATAAAGACCTGTATTTATGCCCAGAGGTGTGTGGATGCTATGATACTGGGTTCCACAGCATCTAATAGTTTGACAGACCTATAAAGGATTGAGATCATAAATATCCAGATCCTGAGATATGCACAGGGAAAGTACACTGACATAAGAGGACTGTTGAAGTAAAAACTTGGGGTTTTAAGGTTGTTACAGTGCCAAAAGGATAATATAGGGCCTTTGCAGATGAAAAAGCCCCCAGGTCCCTTTCTGGAGTTTGCCACTCCTAACTACCATGGCTCTGCAAACAGTTGGAGTTAGGCGTATATATAGGTAATATGAATATGAAAGCCTTTGGATAAGGCATCCTAGGAAATGCTATACTATTAAACTGTAACAGCTGGTGCCTTCCTCTCATTTTATCTATAACATATTTCCTAGCAGCTAGCAATCTTTCAAGAAAAAAAACAAATAACCCAAAAACAACACAGTACAGCTATTCTGGTATTATATTTTGATGGGAAAATCACACATAAAGCAGACTGGTGTCAATACTCTTAATGTGGATATTCACCATAATTCAGGAATGTAATCTGGTAATCTAAATATTGAATCATGCCTTTTGTTTGGTCTAAAATCCATATTTGAAATAATCAGATACCTAGCGAGTATACTGCTCTAATGTAGGGTCTAAATGAGTGTATCCCAAACTCATTCTGCCTGCAGTGATCTCTTGAGGTAATTTATGGGAAATGTCAACTGCAATTTCAGGGTGAAATAAGATTTTGATAGCAACCAATATATTCTACTTTATTTGTCTCAAGGCACTGATTTTCTATCAATCTTTCTTTACATTAATCTTTCTTGTCTACATAATTTGCCAGCACATTGGACACTTTCTTGTCTTCATTGTAGCAAATAAACATACAGACAACTCTCCCTCCCCACCAAAAAAATCGGTTCATTACTGGTTTCTCTGGTTTAAAGGGAAGACATAGATGACAGGGCTGGAACAGAACTGCAACTTCCTCCTCAAAATTCTACAGCAGTCATTATATTCACTAACCTAAACCTGAAAAATCTACGTGAAGACTAAAAATATATTCGCGTCTGCCAGCAATCTTTGTTAAATAATTGTCTTCCTTTTTCTTCTTTTTCTTTCCACAATCAGAGAGCAAGCTTTAATCATTGTGCAACATTTATGATCATTATGCAACAAATTTAATTTTTTTTTTTTTTTTTCTGTCTGGAACACCAAATAAATAAATATTTGTATCAGAGTTATAATTAAAGGTGAGAGATGGAGCTATGCCCACCACAGATTGCTGAAGAGATGGTATAAATTAAGCAATACAGACTTCTGGATAGGGGTTCCACTCCTAGACTGAGTATTGTAAGCATTTGGAAAAGAACCAAGAAAGATGTTTAGTCTGTGTCTGCTTTGAATGCAAGGTTTAGTCCAGCAGGAATGCTTTGAAACAGTTTTTTGATTGGGTGAGATGGAAAAGAGAACACATAATTAGTGGAACAAACATATAATTTATGGAAGAGAGGGAGAACTTATGAGGAAGTAGCATATACAATGAGATATCCAGCAGCAAAAGGGATCAGGGAATGATGAAGTTTTGCCAGATATGGTAGCAGGTAAAGTTAATTATTTTTAAATAGTCAGCAAATCTGTATGCTAAAAAAATAATGAGTAATCTACACACCTGAGGTTTTAGTTTAGCAGTCCTCAGTAACATACTTGATCTATGTTAATCTCATTTTCTTAGTCAAATGCCTCAGGCTTTCACTTAATCCAGAATTCCAGTTAATCTAAAAGACTACGAAGATAGCATCAGGGTGGGAAAAGCTTGGCAGGGATCTAGTTTAACATGATATGAGCTGCATACATTAATGAGTCAGCAGCAAACTTACTAGCTAGATAAAACATGTAATACTGACAGGTAGACAAATGGAAAATGAGTCGTGGATCTCCTTGTTAGTGGATTATCGCAAATTACTGATTTAGCTCAGAAAATGGCCAAATCATTTTGCAAATCAGAGGAATACAGTAGCTTTCTTGAAATTTTTATAGACTAAGAGAGATGTGTTACAAAACATCCTCATCACACACCCCCAATCACAGCCTCCTATTTAACAGTTTTTAATGGAGATATAGGGTATATTGTAATTATTGGAAGGAAAAAAAAAGATAGGAAAATATTTAGAACAGTTGCCTAGAGAAAGGCTGAAGGGAGATGGAGGAGGAAGTAGACTGGGCTCTGCATAGGGGCCATAGTGAAAGAGTATCCAAAAATGAGTGTGATAGAAGAGGAATAGAGGAGCAATTAATTTTGCAGTACAACCTCAACATGATAACAAAAAGACGACATTACATAGTACTGTAACAAATATATAAAATCTACGTACTAAAAACATATGAAATAAAAACTTCAGTGTAACTATCAGTACATAAATATATATATATATATATATATATATATGCATCAGTAAAACTTCAGTATATAAGTGTCATCTTCTCATAACCCACTCCTTGAAATTGTTCTACTTGATTTGGATTCATAGGTTTGGACCAGAAACACCTAATGGAGAGAAACCTGAGTGAAACCTAATGGAGAGAAACCTCATCTTTTCCGCTTTCCTCCTTACTCCTCCCGCCTGCATATCTCAGATGATGTGGACCTACATTTTCCACTGCAAAACAGCATCTCTAGGCTAGAAGAACTCCTTTGTAGATGATGTCAAAGTAGGTTTTCTAGTAAAACTATTCTGGGGAAATTGTCCCATCTGTAACCTGGAACTCTATCTAAACCTTCAAGAAAAGATGGGATCTTACTTGTAACTTTACAACAATGGACACTTGAGATTCAGCAGAAGCTGTTTGGCAAGTACAGATAAAGAGGCAAAAGAAAGACAGAGTAATCTTTTCTCCATCTTTGTAACTACCTCAAAGAGGTAATTAAGGATGTTACAGGGCTTACAGTGCTTTTGTAAATGAGTTGTGTGAGAGCTGCTGTACTTTATTCTACTGTTCCTCCTGACTTGGTGAGAAGTGACTCGGTCTAGCATGTAAATATAAATCCTTTAATATGTGAGACACACGGAAGGAGAGTTTGGGGATTTATTTTTTTTTAGCCAATATAATGCCACACAAATAGCATTCCTTCAACTTGCAGCTGTTCTGGACAAGAAGAAGACATTTTGGGTTAAGCATTTACAGCCCTGCTTTTACATGTAATCTTTTTCCTGCAGGAATAATGGCAGGGGTTTCCTAGGCCCAGTTTTCCTTGGCAGTGATGGCTGCAGCAAAAGTGCACCGTGACTGTGACTACTGGCCTTGATTGGAAGGAAGTCAAGCAGTGACATAGTTTTTGCTGTGTGGGAGCATCGCCTGGCTGGAGCTGAGCTTTCAGGGAATAAAGTTTGGCGACTTGCCAGTTAAAGAGCCTTTTCCTCATGCTGGCTGCAGATAGCACTGGCAGGGAGAAGCAGGGCTGGATATCTGCCAGAGAAGGGGGTGCCAAAGGGTGCTGACTCACACAGCCTTATTCTTAAAGCACAGCCCTTGTCCCATCCTGAAAATCTTTTGGTGGTGAAGGAGTCAGCACTGCAAGACCCTTACTAGAGCTCCCATTGGATGACAGACACCAGGATTTGCTGGAAGCTGTGGCCAGGAGGAAACATTGGAGGATGGTCTGTGAAGTATTTTATCAATTTCAGCTTCAGAAAACAATGTTGAAAGAAGAGTCATAATTTTCATCTTTTCCTGCCAGGATTCCCATATTAGGATATAAGTACATATTTGCATGATATTAACATATATATACTTAATATTAACAGAATATCTAGATCATGGTATTCTGTCGGAAACACTGATTGATCTAAACCTTGTGTCAACACACTGGGGTAATCTGACTGGTTCGTAGCCTTCATACAGATGGCTTTTGTTTCAAACTCAGATTTCCTCAGGTTCTTTTACCTGGTAGTGGCAATCTGCTCACCCAGTGGTGTGAAATTCTTCAAGCAGCAAAACACTGCTTTCTCTCCTAGTGTAGCCTGCTTGGAAATATGGAATCTTCTGCTCTCGAAGTCATCCATCTGTATTTATGATTTCTTTCTCTTCATGGTAGGTAGGAATGGTAAAACTAAGAGGAGTTATGAAAGAGATACTTCAGAAAATGTGAGAATGGGGACTTTATAGCGGTTCCAGTGAAGGTTGAGGTTTTCTGGGGCTTGGTTAGGTGGGAGAGGTTAGGATGACTTC
Source organism: Cnemophilus loriae (assembly GCA_013397755.1). Lineage (NCBI taxonomy): Eukaryota > Metazoa > Chordata > Aves > Passeriformes > Corvidae > Cnemophilus > Cnemophilus loriae. The sequence continues at coordinate 780,746 of VZTF01004051.1, forward strand.
CTTGAGCAAGGTAGGAGGAGAAACACCTGTCATGGTATTCATCCACATCACCTTCAGGACCACTGCACAGATTAAAATCTTTTAGTTGTTGCTATAGGGGAATGAAACTAATTCTCATACCCCAGATGACTGAATATTACTCCTCACAAGATGCCAGACACTGGTCGTTTCCACACTTTCGTGGACCTGCTTTGTGTTCCTTTATTTCATCTACCTTGATGAACTACGTAGCATTGGATAAAGTTAAGCAATTAATTTTGAAAAACATTTTTCAGATTATGTGTTTCACTTCATCAACTGCAATATAATAATTCATTATTTTTTCTCTTGTATATAATGCCACAGGAATCCTCTCTTGCCTAGATAAATGGTTGCATTTGCATAACTGCTGTTTGAAAATGAGGCCTCTTGAGAGTTTTAGAAGAAGAATATGATGCAAAAGTAGATATCATCACATTTTTCAGTCTTTTGGATATTAATTTCAGATACATTAATTTCTTATAGTAATTGGTATTAGTTAAAGTCCTCTTTTTTAATATTCCGTACTTATAATTCACCATGCATATAAACAGTCCTATCATATCTTCTAAGAAAAGTTTACTATCTTAAATGCTTCAATGATCTTCCACTTTTTGTAAATTAAACTCAAATTTGAAATTATCTTTATCACACCCCAGAGTCACAATTTAACTCTTATTAAACTCATTGACTAAGCCTGAAAATCAGGCTTTTAGATAAAAGTCTATTTTATTTTCACTGAAACTAATAAAAATATTTAAGAATTTTTTAAGACTACTATATAATCTTTGTTTTAGGAATAATGTACTTAGAATGAAGAGTGTTCTGTTTGATTATGAAAGAAAATGGTAATTAATTATTCAAGAAACATAAAATCTTTCAAAAGTTTTTAAAGATACATTGCTTTCTGCTGGATTTTCCTTGCTAATGCCTGGTTGCTTGTGCAATTTTAACTGCAAGTCTAGAATGTAATATTTCTCAGAGGAAACCCTAACTTTAACTAGGAAATGGTCAGAAGACTGATATTGAAAACAATCAATTTTATTAATTTTACATACACAGATCAATAAAACTTTAGATCAGATTGCTTTTAACTTCATCCAGGCTACTTCAGTCATCCAGAAGGCAAAAGAGATTACAAACTCAGCGTATGGAACTTCCACTACCTTGAACACAGCATTTTTTCTAGTTAAAGTTTTCCACAAACAGTAAAATCTGTATCTACTATGTCCACATGCTACAACTAAACAAAGTTCTAGCAAAAACCATAAACATGCAATGATGCCACCATTATTTTTATGACTTTTTATGTGGCATACTGGCATCAGTTAACATTCTTTGTATCAAGCTACTTTTCATTTCTGAAAGCACTTTTTGAAACACATATATTTACACTTATACATTATATTCATGTCTTATGACATGGAAGAAGAAAGGATTCATAATGAGAGTTAGAAGGATGGTTACTCAGAAATACCACCAACGCTTCTTTCACATGAGGCCTTGTGGTTTTCTTTGTGTGATTGTAGAAAATTATTTCAAGTCAGAGGAAAGATTCCATTTTCCTCTCTTCCTTGAAGAAGGAAACCATAGGGGTTTTCAGGATGCATGTTTACTACAGCATTTATCTTATGAAGGATGTAGGAGCCTTAGGTTATCTAGTCACTTCCATTTGGAATATTACAGCACTATGTTTGTCCCTTAGCACAGAAATACAAGTCCACTGAGGTGTGCAAGGCTTCCTGGATTTGACACTTAGTCTTCTGGGAGAATATCTCAAAAATTTTAATGCCTCACTAAACAAAGCATCCATGAGCTTGTGCACAAAGACATTGAGAGGTAGCAGGTCTGTTCTTCCCAGACTAATAAATGGATTTGGAACATTGCTACTTATGTCTCAGGCACTCACAGCTCTGAATATGTAGATAAAAAGCTTGCATCCTCTGGGAAATAGCTCTTTGAGTCTGATTTGTATATGGAATTAGTGTGTTAATTGATTAAAGGTTAATCTCCATGAAAACGAAGAGCTAGAGGAACACCGACAGGCAGAAAACACAGAAATGTCACTTTGAACTGGAGATTTATTCAGCAATGCCAAATGGAATTTACCAGCAGAAGACAGGAGTAACTACCTTTGAAACAGAAGTAAGCTCATGGAGAAGAGATTTTCTAGCCTGAAAGAGGGTCATCAGCAGCACAACAACTAGCAGCGATCCTGTTTGCCCACATAATTCTATGTTAATTTCAATTTTTAATTTTTGCAAAAACATCGCATGAAAGACCTATTCTGAAAACTCGCAAAATTTGCTACGGAGGACTGCATAAAACTAGTCCAGCAAAAATAATCTTTTTGTAACTGTTCAGCAAGAAAATACTGTAATATAATTATAAATGAAGTTTTGAGACATAACCAATCTCCCCCATGCCTCAGCAGAGGAAACTAAACCATGATCTTCAAGCATCTGGCAGGCTCTAGTTGCATTAGCAATCATAGGAGTGCTGATGTGCTTTACACACGTGAAAGAAAACTAGATGCTTTGAAGCAAAGTGAGGTGTATAAATGTTACTTAACATGCCCTAGACAGCTAAATATGGCCATTTCACGATGACTGGTATCAAGAAACTGCTGACTGCAATCCTGGTCCGTATAACCAGAAAATGCTGGAATAAATCAGACATTGTGGAGAGGAGAGTGATTTTCTGTGTCTATGATTACCTTAGAAGGTGATTTAATTTTAAAAATGGGAGCATTTTTAATTAAAAGAAGCAATAGAACATATGAAAAGCATCATACATTAACCAAATCACTGAAGGCTGATCATTATATAACGCTTAGAAACAATATTAGCAAGCTAGACTTTCATTTTCCATTACAGTTCACCTTCTTGAAAGACACAGATGATGAAACTACAGTATATGCTGTATATCTTATTAAGGGAAAAAAAGATTCATCTCTTGTTTTGCTACAAGATTAATATGGTTTAATATATCGATTATTCTGAATAATATTCTCTTGTGTATCATTTTACATTCAAATTTGTTGGTACATACTGGTCAAAGAGAAGTATGTTTCACAATGTATTTTATTTTGATATATATATATATTTTTTTAAACTGTTCAAAAATACAATTGCAACAAAACCATCTACAAATATTGTTAGACATTGTTTCAGCATCATTTTAGTCATCAGCTCCCAAAGTGCTAATCTACATGCAATGTAAGAAAAGAAAATTTTTCATTTTTCAGGGCATGAAAAAAGATGTATCAGATAGGGTAAAAAGCTGTTTAGATTAGGACAAAAGGAAGATGAGTCATGTCAAGAGACAATGTCTTCTGTGTTTACATTCTTGCCTCACAGTGAGTCGGCTGATGAACAAGGGCAGGTCAGGTTGCTAAAGGGAGAAATAACATGTTCAGTTGTGACATACACGTCTTGCACTGGCAGGAACCCTGGGAGCTGCCTTCACTGGGCCACCTCCAGAGTAACCACTCTGTGCTTTCCTGGGAATGGCCCCTCTGCCACGGATGACCAGTGACCAGAACATGGTTATTCTGGACGAGTGGAAATTGAGCTGAAGATACTTCTGGGGAGAAGGGCAGGTAGCCACACTTTCACTGTATCTACAGATTTCATGATAATTAGGGGTGGAGCTCACAGTTCAGGACTGTTCTTTATACTTTGAAATCCTAAAGTGAGAATGTAGTGCTAGGCACAACACACGCCTAGCTGTCCATTCGAGTCTGGTGTTCAAATAGGGGTAGGGCATAGACAGCAAACACAGTAAATCTGTAAGAACAAGACCTGGTAGTGCTGCCTCGTGATACTCTTTTTAGGCCCAGAGCTGCCATTGTAACCCCTATGTCCTTAAAGCCAGGGCCATAGACATCCCAAGAAAGAGACTTGAATATAAAAAAAAACAAAAAAAAAACCAAACAAACAAAAAAAAACCCTGAGAATTCTGGTTAAAATTTCAGCTCCCACGAAGTTCCCAAATTAGACTATATTAAAGCAAGGGTTAGCTTGGAGTTTTCTCTTTCACTTTCACATTGAGAAAGCTTGTTGTTTTTACTGTGTTCTGGAGGAAAATATTGGCCTAAATTTTCACTGGGGAGAGAAGTTGCAGACAAAGCCAGACATCCTTCCATAAGGATTAAAAGTAAAGTTTTTGTCCTATAATCAGTGATGCAAGGTTGAAAGTCTAGTACGATTTTCAAACGAATGGCAAGTTCCAGGGGTTTCAAAATGTATTTTTAGAAGAAACATATGTTAATCAAGATGTGCCCCACATAGTTCAAACAGCATGATTCACAAGGGAACTCCATTAGCCTCGAAGATGAATAGTGTTACAACTCCTGGGAGATCCAATAAAATAGGTGGGTTTTTTTTAAAGAAACTCCTTCAATCTCCTAGTTAATCCCCATGGGCTTCCAAAAGAGTTGGGGTTTTTTTTCTGTTCTTCCATTACTATTTTGCTGTCACAGAGAAGGTAGATTGCCATCTGAGAAAAAAGAAGCATTACTCTCCATTCTGCCTAGAATGGACAGACAGACCATTAATGCTGTATAATAGCAGGTTGAGCTATGCCCTGTTTTCAGCAAAACTGACAGGTGAGCAACTCATCATCCAAAGGGGACTAGACAGGTAGGGTCACGAAATGCACCAAAACCATAAACCCAGAATATTTACTAGAATAGAAGTAGTCATTAATTTGTAGGCAATTTGGAATATCATGCCTTGATGAAATAATGCCTGCTATCTCTGAACTATGACAAATAGAGAAAAATGTGAAAATGTAGACTATTAAGATTAATTTTGTTCAGAATCAATTGTAAAAAGAGCAATCATTGCTAATTTATGTGATGCAACAGCTATTGTGGTTTTTTTAACATGCGCTTACGAATGATATTTTTAAATATTATTTCTGCTTTTTTTTTAATTTCTGTAAAAGATGCTATTTTTAGGAAATGAAAATTAAATAGAAAGCAACAACAGGCAGAAAAAGTTCAGCATTGTGCAAGACTTTGTACAGCCAGTGAATTTTTTCTTGAACAGAAACGCCAAACAGCAAAGCTGCTGCTGACATCTTGCAGGCTTCATTTAAATCCTAAATCAGCCTCTCCTCTGTGACAGGAACAAATTCTGAGATACCAGAGCAAATTCACTCCTGGAAAAGTTTCACGGAAGAGCCTCAGGGCTCTTATGATATTTCATTCCTGCACCTGAACTGTGAGTAAGGACACATGAAAGCTATTCAGGAATGACTGGGAGTAGGATGAAGTCACTGTGTCTTTGCTGTCAGGTCTGAAGTCAAACTGACTGACTGTCCATAATCCATTTACCTTCCAGAGCTCACTAAGGCTAAGCTGGAGAATTTTAACAACTCGTAGCTTTCTCTAGCACACCCCTGGGCCACAGCAGAGGGGATTTGATGTGAAGGCTCTTGTTGGCATGAGAGCCCAGTGGAGCTGGTCCCTGGCTGCTTGCTGGGCTTTGGGCCAGGATCACTCAGTGAAAGAATGCTACAGCTAAAGCCGGTTTAGCTTCTGGCAGCAAGAAATTAGCATCCATCCATGGACCATTAGTCTCATTAAACCCATTCACCTCAGCACTAACTGAAGCATTCCTCTATTCTTAGACAGTAAGGTACCTTTTCTGTGTTTCTGTTTGAGAATTAGCAAGGCCTTTCCCTTTAAAATAATTAGTAGGACCTGCAAAGGATTTTAAGTTTCCACATGGCTGCTTCTTCAAATGTATGTGGACATTTTTCCATGAAAACAGCTGGCAGCTGGAACCCAAACTGAAACCTTTTTGCTAATGGTTGGCATTTTTCCTCTGGTTGTTCTCCAGTGCTCTGTGATTTGAATCTTTCCATCTATATTCAGCCTATATTAAATTTTGAATTTAGACTGGACAGCCAAGCTACTTCTTTTTTTCTCTCTTTGTTTTCTTGGTAATCAAAAGATTGCAGAATAAAACTTGTACATTTTTCTTGCTAAGTGTAGAAAATTATAATTTACACTGTCCATTGCTCTCTACCTGAGAGTTATTTCGAAGTGTTCCATGTATGTTTTCTTGTCCAGTGACTCCAAACAACTTCTCCCTAACATACATTTTGAGTAATATTCCATTTCAACTGGCTTTAGCATGTCTAGTTCCTACTGATTTTCATCTTTGACAGTGTTGCCAGCTCCTCAGTACTATTTCACACTGGTGTGGAATTTAGAAGTGCTTCACTGCTAACTATTAAAAATAAACACTGCATGTTAGACCTGAAACTAAATGGACTGTGCAATAGTAAAATGTACAAACACACTAAGTATTCTCATCCTCTAACCTGGATATTTTACTTGGAGATATTTTTGATACAGCACATTACTAATAAAATATCTCTTGAAAGAACAGTTGCTAAAAGTGAAGAACTAAGAGAAGATACATTGCATTGAAACTTGAAAAAGAACTTGTAAGGACAATAAAACTTTTTGGTGAAATGCAACCACATTGCAGAATGTTAGAGCTATATGGCTTGAAGAACCTTACCCAAGAATCAGGCTGTTTAGAAGGGCTAGAATTTGTAACCAGAAAATATCCTAAAACACAAATACTTCTCAAAATGAAATTAATGAACACAAGCTAGTCCACAGAGTATAAATTCCAGCCATCCATGTTAGTGGGGGTTGAAATAATTGTAAAACAGATCAGAAATCACCAAATTTAGTGGTTTTCTTTTTTGTAACATTAAAATTTTTCTCACAGTACTATTTTCCTTATTATTGCTGTGTGACTGAAGGTTTGTTTGGAAAATTTTGGATTAAAAGACTGTTGAAAAGTCAGCCCCATGGACTGTTGATAACAGCAACTGCTGCTCTGTTTATTTGTGCATTAAAATAAAGGATGGAGTTTCCTGCTGTAGATTATGTAAAGTCCAACCATTGTTAATCAAAGGAAGCTCCTTTCCCTGATATCTGGATTGAGATCTGATCAAAATATTCCAGAGAGTTACTAAGGTTGGACAGAGTTTTAATGACAGTCATTTTTGGCATATTTCCTCATGGGCTCCTGAAAATATTAATCTTCAAGGAGTAGAGTTTGCAAAGGCTGGAGAGCTCACAGCTCACTCAGAGTGCTGCAGCTGCCTGGCTCTGTGCAACTCCCCTGAGCCCAGCAGCTTACAGCTCATACAGGGAAGCCAGAGAGCACCAAGGGGGCTGCACTCGGCCTGCTTTGTCCCATGAGAAAGGCCGCATACACCAACACCTCACCAATAGCAATAATTCATAATAATACCAACAACAATAATATATGTATATGTTAAGAAATGTACGTATATAATATCTATTACACATATTATATATTATATATTAATATATATATTTACACTACATTTTCTAGAAGAGGAAGTATTGACTGTTTTTATCTATATTTTTACAGACAATAGGCATCTTATAACCCAGCATTAGGAAAGTGCATGTGCTACTTCTCACTCTTTTATACATGAATGTCACAGGAAGGGCAAAACTCTGCCAGAGTGGTCTGAATTTCATCTACTGACTTTCCAGGAATTCTTCAGCTGTAACGCAGCTGAAAACACAATTCTAAACTAGGATTTTTTTTTGTTTTAGCTACTGCAGTCAGAACTTACATTTGTGATAATGATAGCTCAAGAAAAATAGAATCATATGACACTAAGTTGAGACTGCATAATTTGGGGTACCACGAAACTCTTACTTTCACATATAAGAAATACTGTATACAAACAGTATAATTATTCATATCAAACTGTAAAGTTAGCATGATGTTTAACATCACTTTAATGTTAAATAATGAACTGTAAGGGTGATTTTTAGGTATGTACCAAGAAAAATAACTGTTAGACTATGGATTCACTTGGCCAATAATTGAAATAGTTCTTGAACCATTCAAATGCATATTGCCAATCCCTGTTTTATTTTAAATAACTGGATAAAATTAATTTCATTTGGAAGTCTATTTTTCTCATGATATAGATTCCTTATTACTTCAGCTTTTTCTTCTTTTTTGCAGTTTTCTCTTTTCTCTTAGTATATTCGAATTCATGACACTTTCATTTAATATACTCTTCTCCCTTTCAACTGTTTCAACTTCAGACAAGGCACTATAACAGAAGAATATAGCACCAAGGACTGGTGATATGCTGTGTTTATTGACATACAAAAAAGAACTTTATTGCCAACATTTTGTTTTTTTTAAATTTAACAAGAGGCTCAGAAGCATATGTATTTTTTTTTTTTTTAAAAATGACATTCTAATGACTGGCTTATAGAATATTTTAAAAAACCTAGCCTTGCCAGATAAATGAGCTGAATAAAGGCTGTAACAGACAGAAGTACGGGGGCTCTACAAGCAGAAAAGGGTTCAGTCTCTGAGGACAGAATACACATATAAACTGATCAGCTTTTCTCACTGAAGAATTTTAAACTTTCTTGTTTTTTTCTTGCCTTGGTTTTCTGCCCATGGTACCTTTTCAACTCATACAACGTTTCTATGTTAGTTATATATTTATTTTTCAGTCTGTATTCCTTTTTATTCCTGAGACATAACCAAGAACAAACAAGGTCCAGACCCAATTTTGTATCCTCTCTATATAGTAAATTTTCGTTATATCATTAAAGTGTCTTCCTAATTTACAAATTTAACGTGAAAAAATATTTTTAAAGCTCAGATAACTAATAGAAACAACGTGGAGGTATTTTTTTTTTGTTTCTTTCCTTGTTTGTTTTTCCTGGGGTGTTTTCTTTTTCCTCGCTGGAAAATATCTCTAATAAGGAACATGCTCAAACACATATTAAAATCTGAATGTATTTCAACATCCCATTGAGAGAAAAAGCAAAATTATGCAGACGTTTCTGTTTTCACCTGAATGACAATTACTTTGATGTTTTCAGCACTCATCTCTGCATACAGCAGTGTTATCCTGCTAAAACTGGGAGCTTCCGAAGGACATGCTCTCTCTCAGCCTGCGTTTCCTAGCTCTGCCTGTCTGACTAGTCTGCATGCACCTCATTATGTATAGACGGCTGCCAATTAGAAAACTGTTTGGAAATGTAGGCTATTTGTCTTACAGACTTATAGTCCTCGCTTCTTAGAAGTACTTGTACATGTATTGAAACTGGGGGCAGCTGGGTATGTAAGCACCTAGTAGTTAGGCTAAACAGTATTTCAGGGCCTGACTTCCGTCAGTTTAACTCTCTAAATATCTTTCAGGATTTGGGCTTTAAAGACTTCAATTTTTTTTTGTTTCCTTACTTTCTTAAAAATCTCAATTGTGTAGTACTGTGAGATCAAGTTTCCTGTCCTTCCAAGAAATAAATATTTTTAATAGAGTAATTTACTAGAGGATTTTCATTAGTTTCTACCTTTCTAAAATTCTAATATTAAATACAGTCTTTGAGTGATCTATACGTGCCATGTTGGGCCTTCTTTTGCTTCCAGAGAAGTGAATTTAAGAACCCTGGCTGGCTTCATTAGATGCTAGAACTGTTCTACAATAATGTGTACGTACAGCAGGCCAAAGGGAAGGTGCCTCCGCAGTATCTATCCCAGAGCATGTATTCTCTGCCTAATGGCACTGCAATAAACGTCCTGCAAATTAATGGGATACTAGCATATGTTTGCCTGCATTTGTCTTACTACATTTTGATATTAATAGTGTTTCCTTATTGAGTTATTGTATAGTATTTTATGATGATGCATGGAATATGATGCGATTAAAGATTTTCATTTAAAATTGCCATGAGAACTAATTGATTGTCTTTATCTGTTGCTTGGACAAACTTTCCTTAAAAGGTGTAAGAAGCATTTATGTTTCCGCCCCGTATGCTGTTTCCATGATGAATCACTTAATCAGAAGGCAGCATGATCCCTGCAATATAAAAGGGTAAGGAAGACAGGCCTCTTCCTAGTCAGGATAAGATACACACAGAATCACAGCAATATGAGAGTATCATGATGCCTGGGAAAAAGCTTCAGGGCAAAAAAAAATAGGTGGAGAGAGGAGGGAGGAAAGAAATGAACTGGCATGGCTTTAGGGTTTTGGTTTGGTTTCTTTTTAACTATTTCATTTAATTCTACCACAGAAGCAAACAACGACTGAAAAATCTTCCCAAAAATCTACTGCTGTCTAAAAACTGTTAGGAACAATGTTGAAAGTAGTGAACACTTTTTAATTCCAATAGGGCCCTCCCAAAGAAGAAAATAACAGCCCTGTACATTGTGAAACTTTGGACCAGATACCTTATGAGGGGAGCTACTACATGACTAGGAAAATACTTTGGAGCATATTACAGAACAAGAGAGCAATTGCTTGTGGGAATATGAAAGCAGTGGCAATAATAAAAAAACCCTCAAAACAGAACCGAGAAAATAGTCCTTTAAAAAAGCAAGAAGGAAATTTACATATCATAAAAAAATACGTTCAAATACCAAAAATCAGCTGTTCAGTTTAGAGAAGGTATGTAGTAATCCAATTTGTGCCCTGATACTTGAGAAACTGGAATGAGAAAATTAATTAACAATTTGTCCATTATAATTAGGTCAACTTAACCTGGAAACAATTTCTTTTGGCAGGAAAGAATGAACCAATATTTTATGGAGAGCTCTGGAGAGGATTGTGTTCTGATTAATGAGAAACTGAGACACTCAACAAGCAGCAAAGGCTTTGGACCTAGTTATGACTCTAATTACACCAATATGAATAAGACTAATCTTTCTAATGCATTTTCCATGAAAAAGTCACATCACAAACAAGTCATTCAGCTTTCAAGATCTATGTGGAAGAGGTCAGCAGTGAATAGTAAAGAAAATTACCTACACTTACAAATTATACTACTTAGAAGAGTCACTATGGAATTTAGAATAAGGGCAGTTCATTATTCCCAAAGGGCATCAGAGAAACTGAATTTCCTAGCAGGAAAAAAAAAAAAGAAAAAGGGTTTAAGTACTACTTACACTGTTTCCATGCTCACATAATATATTTCTCATGATTACCTTGATTATGACTTGTTAACCTTCATAAATAAAAAAAATACATCTGAGTAAATGTGATAGAATCAAAATTAAGATGGTGTTTGGTTTACTTTTTCTTTTTTCAGTTGGAAAGTTCCAAAGCAGCCTGAAGTGATGTGGCTCAGGATTATTTTCTAGGTAATACAGCCAAACTCCATAGATAGCACAGCTAGAGATCTCATAACTGTATTAAAAAGAGGGAAATTTTGACTATTATTGTCCACAGCCTCTAAGTTAGTTTAGGAAATATGATGTATAGAGGGGATTGTAGGGTTTGAATGATTTATCATCAAAAGGAGACTGCATCTTCATAATACACGAGACCCACACAACTTTACTTTCATTGTTTTGAACTCTGAAAAAGTCTAGCTGTCACAACTTTATGACACGTTGCCAATGTCTTTTTTTTTTTTTTTGCCCCAGCCTCATCAGTTATTTTCTTCACATTTGTTTTTTCTGTGAGGTCTTGTATCCTGGCCATATTGCCAAAGGCTACTAGACTGTAACATGCCCTACATAAGAATTTCAAAAGCGTTGCACTCCATAGGAAAACATGAAAGAGTCCTTCATGTTCTTTGGAATAATAAACGAAAACAAAGGAAAAGATCATGTTCCTCTCTCCCATGCTACTTTGAACACATGCTCAAAATGCTTACAAACTGAAATACTGCTACCCAAAGCAGCCACAACAAAGAACTGTAGTGGAACATTTACAGAAATGAAGCAGAAACATCAGTTTATCAAATTTCTTCATTTTCCATGAGCTTGGAAGTGCAGCCTTTGTGACCACATTATTCAACGAGTAATTTCAAGGAGAAAGTTTGCAGATTTCATTGGATACATTCATAAAACGGAAGTGAAAGTAGTAAATGCAAGTAATGTATTCATGTTCATAGTAACTAGAGGTACATTCCAATTTTTAATTGCTGTCCAATCCACAAAAGCACTTTAAGCGTGTGCTTACTTGATTACTGTATTAAAGTTTTAAAATGAACGGTCCCATTGGGATTTTTAACGTTGACTTCAAAGGGAACCAGATTAGGATTTATACAGATTTGGCTAGTGGTGCTGCTTGTTATTAAACACCTTCTTTCATGTTGCATAAAACTTTGCCAGATTTTAACCATTTAGGCTGAAATTCCATATGCTTCATAGCTGCCTCAGGCTGAATTCTTCTGGAAAAATCCAAGCAAAACTATTTAGCTCTTTTCAAGAGTGAGGACTGACTTGGCAAGAAGACTAGGACAGGTAAACCAGGGAATGTGAGAGGGACTGGGAATGTCTGGAAGAGAAAACTCAGACCAGCACTGGCCAAAGCAATCTCGGACAACAAGGAAAAGCTGAGAGAGAGAATCAGGAAATGTCTGTCCTTAAAAAGAACAGACTTGAGGAGCTGGAGATAAAATATTATGGATAGGACAATATGACTGGTACAAGAAACCATGAGTTGGAAATAGGCATTAGCATAGAGAAACTAGAACATGAGGATGAACTATAATGCTGGAACAGCCTGTGCTTTTGCAGCACCACCTTCTCTGGAGACCGGAGCAGAGCAGACCCCTGAGCGTCATAAGCTTGCTGTTCACTCCTCTTGTGGGCAAATGGCCATAAAAGCCTGTAGCAAAATTTCTCATTCTCCTCTACAACTTGCCCATGAAGAGAATTCATTAGCTTTGGTAAGCTTAAAACCTGTTTTTTTTATTCCATTGGTTTAAATAAGAGATATAAATATTTCGACTTGAGTGACCCATACATGAATCAATAGGAAACCACATCACAGAACTTTATTTCCTCCAGTTTCTTCTTCAAAAAGTTTTCACTGCCCTCCTGACTTCCTCGATGGAAAGAACACTATTTCACCTTTGAAATATCAGATTTAGGGGCAGATCTGGGAAACTGTTTCCTTTTGACCATGTGATTCCTGCTGCCACCTAAACTTTTTCTGGTGAGGAATAGGAATTGTATAATAATGAGACACCAACAATAAAAAAAAAAATGCAAGATACTTTTTGCAAACCAAGCAGGAAAACTCAGGAAAATAATAGAGAACTGAAACTTCAGATAGTAGTCCAGATTATTCCCAGAAGTTCTGACAAGACTTTGAAGAAAAGCGTGTATTATTTATTTGCTTCCAACTTGCATGCCTTCCTCCCTATCATAGAGTGTGAGAGAGACTGCAGAGAAAAGCAGAATAAGAAAGAGGAACAACAGCAAAGAGCTGGGAGCACAAACCACTATTAAAGATAAGAGAATGGATGTTACTAGGATAATGGAAGGAGAAAATACCTAGGGACCAGCAGGGACTGTGTCATTTGCTGCATGATTGACTGGCAGACAGCCAGGACCTGTCTTTAGGGACACAGTGGACAAGCAAATGTGACTTTTTTCCTTGCTATTCTTTTCCTAATTCTTTTTAACTGCATTATAATGTCTAATCCAAAAATAGCTAGAGATTTGATAGGGTTGCTGTGATAGATTTGATTTGGTTAGAATTTTTTTTTTTTACTTTAAAAACCTTGGGTTGCTCACCATAAGCAAATGGTCTAAGCCATTGGCTGAAAGATAAGAAAATCTGGGGTTCTGACACGATGATGGAATAGATGTTTCAAGTAGAATTAGTGATCTTGCATGCCTTGACACCTAAACAGAGATTCCATAGGAGGAAGCTTGATATATCTCCTCTCTTTCTGACAAACAGTACCACCCCATGTTATCCCTGTCCTGTGCATCACGCGTGGTTGTGGTGCTGAAGATGCATTTCTTTCCTCCCCTTCCAGCTGGACCATTTTTGCTCCTGACAAAGTGACTCAGTGAAATGTAAATTAAATCACTGGAGGGCAGGATTTTGAACTTGTACCTTGAATCATTGACCTTGTATCGTTGAGGGCTGTGCATTACTGCTATGAGACAAGTGCTGAACTCTTGTTTAACGCGCCATACTAATGGAAATGTTTGACCTTAAGCTCCTTTTGCTTCAGCTTCTCCTCTTCCAAGAGTGACTTCTACGAAGAAATTTGGAAGTTTTTGTGAATCTTATGTGTCTTTGATTTCATGGATGCTTCCCACAATGAAAGGAAAGGGAATGAATAAGTTTCCTAATTGTCTGCATAGTGTGCAATGCATAGAGCAGGCGCTACACAGGGAAGAGTAGAGAATAATACTTGAGACAGTGGCACATTATGTGATAAGAACTTTACCTGAACTGCATAAAGGAAGGTCCTGCTGAAAAAGAGTATGTTAATGTGATTGGTGACTGCATATTATAATAAATGAAGCCAAAGGAAGTGAATTCATTTTGTGAAAGGAAACTAACCCTGGCATGCTTAATTTTTCAGTAAAATTACACAGTTTGAAGCGCTTTTCTTGAATAGCATATTTTCAAATAAAAATTATGCCTCCATAATCTCCATGCAGATATAACACAAACATGAAAATAATAGGAAACTATTTAAATCTACCAAATGTTAATGATTGAAGAACTATTTTCATTACCTTACTTAAAAATTTACAAATCTTTCATATACAGTACCTGCACAACGACAAAAGTGAAAAGACAGCACTGTATTTTTTCCATATAAATGTTACAAATTATCATTTAACATAGGTTTGTTGCTAAAAATGCACACAATAATTTTACTATTTTAAAAAAAGGAAGTTTTATCTCTGAAATGCTGGATTTCTTTGCAAGTAACTGTTTGCTGTTTTATACAATCCCAGAAATCTCCAGAAAGCTGTTGTTGTATTTGCCATTTACTGTATTCTCTGGATTAGATGGAAGAAAATCTTCCAGAAAAAATGCAGAGTTAAAAACCTCTGGTCCCAGCAATAACTATTATTGAGGATCTTGTCATTCACCTAAGTGAGAATGGCTAGAAAACAATGAGCAGAAGACTCTTCTAGAACTAAGTGTTCCCATTAAAAATCCCAATTCTCTCACTGACTGAATGACTAAGTGATCCTGGTCAGCTCCATTTTCTTTTTCTGCCTAGCTTTACCTAGGAAATAGTGATACTAACATGTTCTCACAGTGTTGTAAGGTCTCAAGATGAAAACCATTAGAAGAGCTATGCTTTCCTAAAAGTTGTCACTGAAATGGTCAGATGTAATTAAAATTCTATTGCATGTTATGCAATGCAGACGTTCTCATTTTTACCGTTTTTTTTTTCTTTATTCATCCTCCCCAGTACACACCTACACATAATATTTGTGTGTCTAAAACCATGCTTATGAATCTATCCCACACTCCTGTGGGTCCAATGGCCTCCCCAGTACGTACCTGCAAAAGATCTCAGCTCTCTCAGCAGGCACTTGAACACGGATTTTCTGTTCAGCTAGTATATAAGAAGGGAAGTTTTCAGAACACATCCCTAGTCACTACTTCCAAGTCACGATCACAAGTGTCAATGACTCTGACGTTATTACTTTTCTCTCTTGCTTTTGATTTGAAAGTGTTTCAAGATGTGATTCTATGTTGATAACAAATGCCATGAGAACCTATTATATTTGGAAGAAATGGTAGATTCTGTCATTTGTTGTCACAGCAGGAAACTCCTGACCATGCCCCAGAAGATGCATAATAAGCCAGAAAATTTAAAGTAAACCTCTACATGTTCTTCCTACCTCATACTCACAGCTCCTTTGCAGTACAAAACTAAACAGTACTACAAATACAGTAGAGAGGCTGTTGCATAACCTCTGTGCTCTTGGCAAAACCTCTGCTATTGTTTTCGGAAAACGACGGTTGGTAAACACTGAGAATTTTTGTGCAATAAAGACTTCCACATGAAGAAACAACAACTAGCTGTAAATCTCAGGGTTATTTTATTTTGTATATAATCAATACTCAATGCACGGCTTACCTGGGGTCCATGATCAGCCGTGGAGCAGGTAAAAGACTCCACACATGGAGAAATGCCAGCTTGAGTTCTAGAAGGAAACCAGACCAGAAAGGGATTCTTCTTCCTGGGCATTGGCACTGCCAGCCACATTACACAGTTTTTCACCCTCTTGTGAGCTGAGAGTCTTTTTCTCCCTTCCTCTCCCACATCCTAGTGCTAGCAAGAGAGTATGAAGGGAATTTCAGTACTGGTTCATCTTCCTTTACCTTGACTCATTTCTTCTTTGTGTTACAAAATCCGTTCTCAAAGCGTCCAAAGGAGACCTGCTCTGTTGGATGTCTGGATTGCAACTGACCCCGATTTTGCAATGCAAAACTTTGCACAGTACCTTGTTTTTAAAAAATTTCCTTCTATGGGTTGAGATCAATGTGTCTAAAGTGAGTAACAGCTGAGGAGATTAAACTGAATATTTTTCGGTATCCTACCATTTTTCCTTCTCGCCCTCGTGAAATGTTTTTTTCTTAGAAATCTGCATTGCCATAAGTAGTTTTGAATAGTTATTCCCAGATCAGTTTTCTCTCTAGCACTTTCTTCCTTTGATGTATTTATAAAATACCTTATGCTCCTTAATTCTTTCCTCTGACAGAAATAGTGTGCTACAAATTACTTCACTGTCAATGTTCCTGCAAAATTTTACACTTCTAAGTCACATGCAAATTTTTTGAGATTTATTAAAAAACCCCACCAGTCTATGCAAAGAGAAGGAGCTCATTATTAAAAAAAAAGGGGAAAGGGGGAGGCCACCAGAATTTTCCGTTTTTAGCAAAAGGTCCATAGCATAGGCCTGCAAATTACACAATTTCATAAATTATTTGCTCTGAACTACTTGCATCCTAATCTGGGAGACCATTATGTTGCATCCTGTACAAACACACGATATTTTCACACAGAATAGCAGAGAAATTGCTTCTTGGTGCTTGTAGCATCATATAGCATTTCATCATTACCATATTTGCTGTATCAGCCTTGAAATTGCTTGAAGATTCAACATAATCTTTGCCAAAGTTTCAGTCCTGCCTATTTGAGAACTAACTGTACCAAGTTCCCTGCCAGTTACATGAAGTTAGACCACTGCTTCCACACTGACACAACTTGAGAAAACCTTTCTTTTTTTCGATGTGTCGTGGTTTTGCATGCTTCATGGTACAGTTTCCAAGTACATCTAGGCTTTGAGAGACTATCAAAGCAGCAGTCCTAGTTCTCCCCTTTTGGTCTTTACTTCTCTTTTCCCAAGAATATTGTATCATTTTCCAACTTAGGTAAGGAAAGGTGTATATAAATAGTGAGAAAAGTCATGCAACTCTGTATGAAATAGCTATTCTGTAAGTAATAAGTTGATCTTAAATTGCAGATGCTCTTATGCTTTCACATGTAATTTGCTTCTCAGCATGGGTATGCATATTCAGAGATCCACATTTCTGCAGGAAAGCAGGCTGTTTCCAAATAAGTTTATATAATAAAAGGTTATCTGAAAAATTACTTTCCAGGGGGTGCTATCAAAACACACATGTGCACCAATAATCTATCAATTTTGTTGTATAGTAAATTATCCAATTTCCATTACAACTGATGGAGTGCAGCAATTAGAAGATGTCTCATATGGGACAATATGAATTTTATTAGCTGATGTCTTTGCTGAAACTAAAGCTGAAACATTCACAGGAGCATTCCTACTTATTGCGATCTCACACCTTAAATGAGATCCTTCATCTCACTTTTGTCAGTCAGGGTAAACGCAATTATGCTGAACTTTCTGAGACTCAACTGTCATTGTATTGAGTCCTTCATGTGTTAAAACCTGAACAATACATGATGAATTGCAGTTCAGTGCACCTGAACCTGCCATCCTAGTGAAGTTCTGTAGATAATTTAAAGATGGATAGGCTCTGGTAACACCTGTTTCTTGAGCTCAAAATAGTGATACTTTTATGGAAAAGCTTTTGCTTTCTTTTGCTTCACTTTGACTCTTTTAACTAAATGCTCCTTTCTTACAATACAGATATTGGAAGTATCAGTAGATAAGACAAAGAAAGTGAGATCAGGTATCAATGCTAAATGAGTTTCAGTTGAGTAACTGCTGGTGAAATAATTTTCACAAAATGCTTTGCAAACCATGAGTGAGGAATACCACACAGGAGGGAATATTTTCTGTTAAAATAAATTCTGAGAGATCAATCTTTCTCAATCTTTTCCTTCTACTGGCTAACGTACATTGCCCGCAGTCCCATCAAGCATCTAAAAGCATGATTTTGGGGTTGTTAAAATTTCGTGCTTTGGTTACTAGAGATTATCAAACATCCCAGATTTCTCATCCTTTATTATTTTTTCAAGTTTTTTACCATACCCAGGTATTAGATCAGATATATTATCTTTTACCTGTTCTGATCTGTCACTTTTCTTATTCAGGGATAAGTTTTCAGATGCTATTCTTCTGAGAAATACCTTAGATCCTTTTCCAGCCATGACCACTGTGTGATGTAGAGAGAGCTGAAAGGAAGAAGGGACAGAATGATGTTTTCCCTACAGTTTTCTGGGATGGGGTCATCTGAAGGATCCATTGTGTATAAACTTCTGGAAACATTCTGAAAAAGATGAAAAACTCATTGTCCCTTGCTGACACAAGGTTTCTTTTTTTCTGTGCAAGCTCAAGAGAGCAGATCAATAGTTTGTGATATAAAAGGGTATAAAAGGGTATATGTCAATACTATGACAGTGTGTTCACATGGTTTTGACATTTGCTCTAACTACGTGTAATGTACCTCTTATTCCATAATCTTACAAACAATTTCTGAGAATTTACTAAGTTATGTAACTGAAAGTGGAAGTCAAACATAATTGCAGCATTTCTTTTTGTGTGCTTCATGATTTAAAGTGAATATATACAGGAAAAAATGCAAAGTCATCTTTGCAGCTACAGTTTTGTAGGAATAAATTAAAGCAACTTGACCATGGTTACATGAAAGAAAGTTGAAATAGACCAAATCAGGCCAGATTTTAACCCTAATAAAATAAAACCAAGATTTACTTTTAAAATTTTATGTACTACACTGTCATCCAGCAGAATTGTCCCAAACCTAAATGGAAATAGTGAATGGAGAATTAAGAATTAAAGTTGCATTAGTTTGAAATTTTACAATTCATTCTAAAAAGGATGAGGTGCACAGCTAAAAGCTAAAGCAGAAGATAGAATTAATAGCTTTTGGCTTTAGTATTTGCCTTCTCCATCTTTTGCACTGGTTTAGAAAAGAGGCAGAAATTTGTTTCCCTTCTGTTATTTCACATGGTAAATTATTTTCTCTTTGCATCCATCCATTCTCCCCATCTTCATTTCGTCTGTTTTAAAGTGTTTCACACAGAGTACTCCCACTCCCTGAGCCCTATGTAGTATCACAGTTTCAGCAAGAGGAAGCAGAAAAGATGTACTGCATGCCAGGACTTAGTCAGTCTAGTTCCCTAGGACCTTTTTTCTTCTCTTCCTCTCTTAAAATTCTCCATGATGTGAGACAGAATGGCAAAAACTAGATAGGAGGGAATGCCTAAACACTAGTAGCATGATAGATTCATGCCTAGTTCTATTTATTTATTCTCTGGCTCTGACAGAAGCCTCACAACTTTGAGTGACTCAGTCATCCTGAACTTAGTTTCTCATATGTAAGAAGACACTATTTCTTTGTCTGCATAGACAGTCATTGCATAGGCAGGTAAACCTCTACATGGCTTGACATGAACAATGCACGCTGCGGAGGTGTAGGCAATATTTCTTTCAACTGCCAGAAGAGAAAGTATTAGAGAACTCACAGTTTGTTTTTTTACGTTTATGAAATTTTTGGTTAGACCCTGACTACAAAATAGTCTGGGGACGTAACAGTTCCAAACAGACAGAAATGCCCCATGTTCTTGGAAACAATGGTGCTTTATTATGAGGAAAATATTTCAGATTGGTGTTTCAGTCCTCCGCTTTCCCTCCATTATATTGCTTACAAGGGATTTTTTGAGCAGCTGTAAATTTTGAGGATGGATCTTAAGACATAAGGATCATCTGGTTTGATCTTTGTCTAACACAGGCTATAAAATTTCACCAGTAATTCCTGTAGTGGAACGTATCATCTTCCTTTAAATTGTAAGTGAATACTGTCAAGCTCAATAACTTGTGGTTTACTAGAGCATAAAAACATCCTGTCTCAATTTAAGGAATCCTGGAGATTATGAATTTCCTTCTTCCTTGGCAATGGATGATTACTGTCACTGCAAACCCGTTGTTTCTAATTATTGTTCTGAACCAAAACCAAATACAGGGCTGCCATATGATACTGGTGAGTATGGCCTGAGAGTTTGTCACACCCACAACAAGGAACAAAATATTCTGCTTTCTATCTCTGCGTATGTCCTTTGTCTGCTGGCCTTTTAGAACTATGTTTTGAGAGTTTTATGCTATGGTTGGCTGCAGTTCAACCCTTGCTTTACTTTTATCCTGTTTAATAAATAATTTAATATTTAATAAATATAATTATAAATTAATAATTTAATTATTTAATAAATAATTTAATATCCTGCTAAACCACACTTAAATTCATTCCTTTCTCAGGCCTCACAGAAGTGGTCCCAGACCACAGAAAAGAGAAGGCAGGAATTATCTGGTATGTCATGGGATGTAACAGACAGTGCACTGTGTGATGATGGTGTTTTTACTCATAGAAGGTTAGGTGTTAGGAGAAAAACTACGGTAGCACAATGCAGTTGTGAAACTCAGAGCTATCTGCCTTGTGAGCCAAGCATTTGCCAAATATAAAGGTACTGACTTCTGCGTAAATCACGCTGGGACTTCAGCTACCAGGCACAACTGGTCATTTCTAAGCCTGCCTGACTGAATCAGACACAGGGGATCACAGAGCAGCACTGTGCCAACACGGTGGATTATTAGTGTTGTAACAGGGAAACTTCAAATTGAAGAGATACATCCAAATGCAACAGCCATAACAAGTCCATTCCCAATGCATTTCCATACTCTTTTGACACTTAAAAAAGAAAGAAACAAATCCCCTAACCTCTCCCACAACAAAGTCCTACAGATAGGGTTTCTTTATTCTCTTTATGGGCTGGCGATTCTCCATTCTCATTGTTAATCTACCTTTAATTGGCAAAATCATGTATTTGCCTTAGAAACAGAGGTTTTAAAGTATTGCTACAAAGTCTATCTCAATAGTGTAGTAGCTGCATTAACAAACCGAGTTGTCTAAATCTGTGTGCACTGATAAGGGTCAAAATGCAATTTTGAGAGAGTCAAACAGAAGAAAAATCAAACGTTAATTAACGAAATACATATTGAAACAAATGGTAAGATTATTACTTAGCAATATAGATATTAGTTAATATATAGTGTGTAAAACCCCATATTATGTTAAAAAAAAAGAAAATGGAAGTAAGGTAGCTAATGTTATATAATTGTGGAAAATTAATGAGGAATCACAACTGTTGTGCTTTTATGCAAAAATATCGTGATACTAATCTGCTCTTAGAAAACAGATGAAAATATTCTTTCCTTCTTTTAGTCCACTGAATTTGCTTATAGCATAAATGTAAACTATTTTATCACTTATTCAATATATGAAGGAGTGCAACACTTACCGAGGAATTTACAGCAATGAAACAGTTACACAAGCACAGGACTTGGCCTTTCTCTAAATGCCTATGTTGCATAGCTCAAATATTGACTTAACTACAAACACCCTTAGCCTGTAATTTTAGACATCAAAACCAAATATATGAAATATGTCTTGGAAAAGAACACTGAAAGCAGCAATAGTACATAAGTGACTATTCTGTACAGAAAGGAATAATACTATTTTTAAAGAACACTTGAGCTAAAATTCATTTATATAATTTTACTTTCTCAAAAAAAAAAAGAGTAATGAAAAACATCTCAAGATCTGCTTGTTAATGCTAAGTCCTTCCTAAAGAAAGAGGGAACTGAATTTTTTGCATAGTAAAATAATCACCCAGATGGCAAAAAACAACCCACCCTGAAAATAGTAAATGTTAAGATGAAGGCTATGTTTCTTGAGGTCATCATCAGTAACAGTTTCATAACAACTCTTACAAGCTCTCAGCTGGAAGGATACCCAAATAGTTTAGTGAACTTTAGCCAAACTGTGTATTGCTAATCTATTATTCTAGAAATGTGTGACTGCAATACAGTCCTGGGCTTATGATTGACCTGGCCCTGTTTGACATGAAAATACCAGAAAAGAAACAGCAGCTCGCTTTTTTTTTTTTTTCATACAACTCCTCTGCTTTCAGAATTCATTATTACATAAATATAGATAATGTAGGAAATATTTTAATGAAGACATTCCTATGTTACATAAAATCATCTTCTGATTCACATTATTTTTTTCATACATAAAGAAGAGCAAAAGTTAGGGCAATTTGCTATATACAAACTATTAAAAGACTAATCACCTTGGTAAACTGAGATTTAAGCAGTATCCTCCTTCTCCAAGAAAGTATGTACATCTATTTCGTGACTATTTATGGAAAATAAAATATGAAGCTACTTAATCTAAAGTTTAAAACAAATGCATGGACTCAGAAACAAGAACTTAAAATATAGCTGTTCTGAAGCAAAATAAGAATGGACATAACATAAAAGAGCATGATATTTGATGTTGGAAGACATTATTAATGAAATCTGACCTAACCACTGAATAACTCAAAAAATCGCAGACATGAACATAATGAAATGTTGTGTGGAGCTGAAAATACATAAGATAGGTAATTATTTAAGGTAAATTATGGAGAAAAGTCAAATCAGAATGGGAAAAATGGACAAAGAAGGTTTACATTCATACAGTCAGTGACAATTTGCAAAAGAATTAAAATTACCATGTGTATTTTTCTGCCACTGTAGTGTAATACAAATGGAGTCCACACTACTTCTAGGTCATGAATGATAAAAGCTCTCTAAATCAGAAAGTCCCTCTCTGTGCCTAGCAAAACTTCTGAATACAGATAGAAAGGTATTAACAACTACTTCCTCATAGTAAATAACTTCCTAAATAACTATCTCCCTCTATAATCTGTAACAAAGTTGCTGGCAGGTATTATTCCGATGAATGCACTGGTAAAGGGCTCAGATATTTTGGATCTCATATACTTTAATTTTTTGCATCGTGGAACAATTTTTTTTTATCATACCAAGTGACTGCGTGTCTTTCTCCGTAGATAATATTATGAGATTTATCTACTCTCAATACTTCTCAGGATTACACTGAATTTATAGATTAAACTGAACTTCTTGTACCAGCTAAGCTTTTTATGTTATTTTAACTGCATCCTAGCAGGACAATCACTATATTGTTCTTAACAAAATAATTCCCCTCTACCCAGAATTATTATCTCCCAAAAAATGGATATTGGGGAATAGATTGAACATCACAAGTTTTCAAATACTTTAAAATTTCAACTAACAAGCTAGTAGAGCAAAATATGCATATAGTCATTGCATAAGCAAAAACCTGCATTTGCATGCACAAAGGTTAAATTTTCCCAAACTTATGTGGATTCAGCTGACAAGAAAAGCAAATTTAAAATTCTTGCTGTAAATATTTTTGAAAATGTAATGATTGTATGCTTTTTTAACAAATAATTGATGCAAATCCCCTTGATGAATGCAGATGAATAATAGAAAACTGACTAGAATACTAGTCAGATTTTTTTAACCTGAAAAACATATGTAGCAAAAAAATGAAAGTATTTAATTCATAATTCCAAAAAAGTGATATACTACCCAGACATGAGTAGTTGTAGGTTCTTGTGAAGGTTTCTTGAACTAAACCTGGAGGTTTGTAAAACATATGCACAACACCCATTGAAATTAGTGACTGGATTCCAGTTGGACTTGATCTGCCAGCAATGCAAAGCAGCTACAAATCTAATTTCAGAAAATCAGTCTGTAATCATCTGTCTGAAATGCTATATTTGATGTAAGGCATGTTAACTAAGCATTCGAATCTGTTAAGTATTAGGAAGAAAATCTTGATGTTTGTACTTTATACACTGACAGTCCTCTCTTTGGAAGACAGTAATTTCAGTCACGGACAGTTTTGTTTGAGATTTTGACATAGTATGATATATTCTATGTTGCTTATTAAATTTTTTTAAAAAAGCAAACAACAGCAAACTTCAGAGTGAGACTATTGTATTTTACAAAATACTATATGACAAAGGCAGCATAATATGAACCACCCCCCCCTACTCATTTCAAATCCTTTCAGGAAAAATTAATGGGTTTAATATATAGAAAAATCATTCTATTATAGACATTCAGAATTTAGTCATATTTGTTTTGAACTGTGTTTATGTTGTCAGATAGAGCCCTGTAGCAGCAATTTCTTTTTGGAAATTATAAAAGGCAAAATAGCATAGATGTCTTTTAAATGCTATAAAATACCCAGAAGGATAAACACCACAGCTCTAGGAAAAGAAAAATACTCTGTGTGTAATGATTTTGAGCATGCCCCTGTTGGAAAAATACAGCCATTTATGTTCAAGGTAATTAAACAGGTGAGACAGGAAGAGATGGTCTAAGATAAGTTTAGAGAAAAAGTCCTTTGGATTAGAAACTTCTGTTCTAAAATGCATGTTTCACTTGCACTGTGAATGAAAATGCTTACCATTACCAAAGATATTTTATTAAAAAAACAGAGTTTCATGAGATGAAAATAGTAATTAATACATTCTGGGGGTTTTTTTTGTTGTTGTTGCTTGTTTTTGTTTTTTTTTTTTTAACAGAATGAACAGTCACAAGAATACTAGAAATTTAACAAGGAATGCTCAGACAAGATTAAAGAAAATATATGCCACACCGTGCTGTGTCGATTTTGGCTGGACACTAGCTGTCCAAAGTTGCTCTATCCCTCCTCTCCTTAGCTGAGCTGGGGAGAGAAAACGCAGACAAAGGCTCTTGGGTTGGGAGAAGGACAAGAAGAACTTTCCATCGCGGACAAAACAGACACAACTCATAGAAATTAAGTTAATTTATTAAGTAAAATATTAATATATTAATAAAATCCTAGTAGGGTAATGAGAACTAAAACCTAAACCTTAAAACACCTTCCTCCCACACCTCCTTTCTTCCCAGGCCCAACGTCACTCCTGATCTGGCTCTACCTCCTCTCCCAGCAGTGCAAGAAGTCAGGGAATGGGTGTTGCAGGCAGTTTATCACTCATTGTTTCTGCTTGTCCTTCCTTCTCTCATTCTTTCCCTCCTTCAGCATGGCATCCCTCCCGTGAGATACTCCTCCACAAACTTCTCCAGTTTGATTGCAACCTTCCATAGGTTGCAGTCGTTCAGAAACAGCCTGCTGCAGCATGGGTGCCCCACGGGGTCCCAAGTCCTACCAGCCAACCTGCTCCAGCTCAGGCTCCTCTCTTCACAGAGCCATGGGTCCTGCCAGATGCCTGATCCAGATACCCCAAGGAGACACTGCCTTCTTTGGATGCATCCATTGCTCTCTAGTGGGGTCCTCCATGGGCTGCAGGGGAGCATCTGCTCCACCGTGGACCCTCCATGGGCTGCAAGGGCACAGCTGCCTCACTGTGGTCTTCATCACAGGCTGCAGGAGAATCTTTACTCCAGCACCTGGAGTACCTCCTCCCCCTCTTTCTTCCCTGACCTTGGCATCTGCAGGGCTGTTTCTCTCATATATTCTCATTCCTCTCTCCAGCAGCTGTTGCCTAGCAGTTTTTTCCCCCCTTCTTAAACGTTATCGCAGAGGCCTTGGCCGGCCATGGCCTTGTAGCAGTCTTGGAAGCAGCTGGAATAGGCTTTGCTGAACACGGGGGAAGCTTCTCGCAGCTTGTCAAGGAAGCCACCCTTGTAGTCCCGCCATTGCCAAAGTTTTGCCATGCAAACTTAATACAATCACACAAAACCATTCACATTACTATTTGCTTAACACTAGATATAGCAGTACTTTGCTGGATTAGGTGCACGGATCTGAATCTTTCTCCAAAGTAAAAATAAGGCAATCAGAAATAGAAATTATATTATTTAGAAATACCGATTTGTTAAATTACATTTATTTATGTCCTTACACAGTTGGAAATATGCAGAAAATAATGATTCTGAGCTTTCAGAGAAATGTAAAGCCTGTCTTAGCAGTCTAAAGTTGCAAGCTGAAGCTCTAAACTGTGAATTTCAATCTGTCAGTATCATACAATTGAATCCGTGTTAATAATACATATGTATGTACGTATCTATGTATAGAACACAAGTCAGCCAGTAGAATAACTGCTGAATGCATAATCTGAAGACAAATATATAGTCTATAAGTCTGAAGTGATAAAAGCTCTTAGGGAGTGCTCACTTTTGCACAAAAAAAAAGACAATAATTTTCTAATTATATGGTAATCTTTATGAACATAAATGGATGGTAAATACTGCAAATTTCTAGATGAACAAATGATAATTATGTTTTATATTTGAAGTAGTCATCAAGGAACCAAAGCAAGCAATTAGATTGACTCATGTGCTTTCATTAAATTTGTAAAAATACTTAATAAAGTCAATCAGAAACATGAATTTGGGGTATACACTGTTCCCTGGAAATTGCTGAAATTATATTGTTTATAAATATATATGTGAGACTATTTACATATGTAGAACCCAAAGAACTTTGTATTAGGCAAGTCCATTCATTTCAGCCGTGTTAGCCCAGATGACAGTCACTGAAGGTCTCTGCCTAGGTTTATATGAGGGACTAGCCTATCCCACCCCAAAACAGCCACAATACAGGCTGAGTCTGGCACCTTTCCCCACAATATTCCTCTAATGCTGAAGAAAAACAGGAACACTGTGACCAAGGCAGACAAACAGGACATAACACAGTGGTGTGCGTGGAAGGACATTTCTTTGAAGGAGGAGCATTCCACTGGCTGTGTGGAAGAGACTTGAAGTCCACATAACCCAGCAAATGGGCCAATGTCCACCCCCAGATGGAGATGCTGAAAGCAGAGGCTGCATTGCAGATCTCAGACTGTAAGAAGTGCCTTGACCCTTCTGCTGGGATGAGGACTAGCAGCAGACCTGTCTGCAAAAGCTGTGCCCGGGTGGGGGACTGCTGTTGTTTCACCAGTGATACAGCCTGGAGCACTCTGAGTATCAGTCAAGAAGGATTACAGAGCTCTGGGAGTGGTGGTAAGGGAATCTGGAGTACAGGCAGTTTTCTCATCAGTCCTCCCAGTCAGATGGCAAGGGTTTGAAAGGGACGGTCAAATGTGGTGAACCGACAACGGTTAGAGGACCGGTGCCGTAGCCAGAGCTCAGCTACTTATACCATGGGACCAACTTTGAGAAAACTGGTCTACTGAGGGCTGATGGGGAGCATTTTTCGGAGAAGTGGAAAGTCACCTTTGGCCAAAGGCTTGCCAAGCTGGTGAAGAGGGTTTTAAACTAAAATTGCTGAGGGAGGGAAACCTCAACCCACCCCACCCTTACCAGTTTGATGCCAGTGCCAGCAGGAGATGCCCAGAGCCTGGAAAGGGATCACAGGTCAGGCAAAAGAGAAGAATAAATGAATTCCTGCCTCTTCAGTCAGAAAATAGCCTTCATCTAGAGCTCAACTTAAATGCCTATGTGCAAGTGTGTGTAGCGTGGGAAATAAACAAGAGGAGCTAGAGGTGTGTGCTATGACCTTATTGGCATCACAAAGACGTGGTAGGATGGCTCTTATCTTCCACTGGAATGGAATTATACAGGCTCTTTAGGAAGGACTGGCAAGGGAGACAAGGAGGAGATGCCATGCTCTGTGTTGGTGACCAGCCGGAGTGCACGGAGCTTTGGCTGCCTGGGGACAGATGAGAAGTTGACTGAGAGACACCAAGCTCGTGGTGCACTGCACATGCTGGAGGGAAGGGATGGCATCCAGAGGGGATGTCTTGACAGAATGGAGAGGTGGGCCCGTGTGAATCTCATCAAGTTGAACAAGGCCATGTGCAAGGTCCTGTATCCATGCCGGGGCAATCCCAAGCACAAATATAGGCTGGGAAGAGAATGGATCAAGGCTAGCTGTGGAAAGAAGGACTTGGTAGGGGTGGTGGATGAGAAGCTCAACTTGACTTGGCAATATGAAATCATAGCTCAGAAAGCCAACTGTGTCCTGGGCTGCATCAAAAAAGAGGGGACCAGCATGTCAAGGGAGGGGATTTTTCTCCTCTGATCTTGTGAGACCCCATGTGGTGGGCTGCATCCAGCTCTGGGCTGAAGACAGGCTAAGAGTTGGGATTGTTCATACTGGGGAAGAGAAGGCTCTGGGGAGATGTTATAGCACCTTCCAGTACCTAACGGGAGCCTACAAGAGAAATGGAGAGGGGCTTTTTACAAGGGCATGCGCTGACAGGATAGGGAGGTATGGATTCAACTGTAAGAAGGTAGGTTTTGATTAGATATTAGGAAGAAATTCTTTACTATGATAGTGGTGAGACCCTGGAATAGGTTGCCCAGAGAATCTGTGGATACCCCATCCCTGGAAGTGTTCAAGGCCAAGTTGAATGCAACCTTTGTGCTACCTGGTGTAATGAAAGGCATCCCTACCCATGGCAGGTGATTGAATAAGATGAGCTTTGAGGTCCCTTCCAAGCCAAATAATCTTACACTTCTATGAAATAACTGCCCTTCTGATTTTCCTTTCATTTTACTTTGAAATTTCACATTTCCACTCCTTGGGTAGAATTCATCTCTCCTCTTCAGCAGGACTTATTTGATCTTCCTTTTTGTCAGTAAGTATTCCATAGTCCATGTAAAATTTTACGAAATATAACCAAATTTGAAGATGATATGTCAACTGGCTTAATGCAATGACAGGAAACGATCCAAAGATTTCTATTGTGTATTTTAAATTATGGGAATTTAAAACGAAAATAAAATATAGATGGCTGAGACAAAGGAGGAAGTAAGGAGCATAAAGGTTCATAAAGAATACTTTTAGTATCCTAAAACCAGGTCAAATAAATATATGGAAAGTGTGGAGGCAGATAAACAGCAAAGATTGCACACAGTCTTTAATCATCTTGTACATTCTAAATTCTGAAAGAAAAAAGTTTATTTGAGATATCAAAATACAAACTTCAAATAAATTCTTCAAAACACTGGATTTTTAATATTGTTTTGTTTTTTGAGAAATACCCTCTCTGAACCTATTTTTCCTATTTGCTTCTTAAAACACAGTAATACTCTTAAGACTTACAAGCTGCGGGGGAGGTACAATCCACCAACTAGTGTGAATAAAGATCAGTTGTGAGAACCCGCACGAGTTCCTACGAGCAAAATAAATCTGGTGGAGTATGAGCAGAAATTAATTTTTTCCCCCATGGGTCTTGTACTAGCCTGCACAGCTGTGTATATTATTCTGTTTCAATTATCTATCCTCTAAGTATTTATATATAAAAAAAATGACTCAACAGAAATCGTAACTATTGGTAACTAAACTCATAAGAACTCATAGAATACATTAGTCTACTCTCAGCATTCAGAGCTCTGGGCTTAACTGCTAGTCAGAGTGATACCACAGAGGTCAAAAGATGCAGAGTTGCGTTAATAAATTATTACAAAGATAAGATACTATATTTCATACATGTGTTTCCATCAAGAGCTGATGAGTCTAAATATTACACATTATTATTGAAGCATTCAAATAACATTGTATGAAAAAAATACAACACAAAATATATTAAGGCAACTAGCACACTTTGCTGAAACAGAAACTATTTATAATATCCAGGATTAGGAAAAAAACCCCACAACAAATATACCACAAAAATTTTCTTTTTAGAAAAGGCTTTTTTTTTTTTTAATCCTTTTTTTGTTTTTCTGCATTAAATATGTGCTAAAAATCAGCAGTCCTAGCACTCTGGTCATTTTAGAAAACACACGGTTGACAGACATTTAGGAGAAGAAAATTATAGAAAAACAAAGCAGTGTATCTGAAAGAATTTTACATTTACACCTTCTAGGTACTGTCCATTTGTTTACTTTGTAGACTGTTAATTCCAGGATTGCTTTGAATTTTGCAGAACTGAACTTTTTTCAGAAATACTGTAATTATTTCTCCATTCACTTCTCTTAATCAGAAGTATTAAACAGATTGATCTGCAAAATATGAACATGGCAACCCAGAAATTATGCATGTGCTCTCTATTAGCAGAGCCTCTAGCACAGAATTAGAAATCTTGTTTGGTAACTGAGGAGACATCCTCAAGTCTACAGCTTTGTTTCAGACTTACTGCAATGCGCTGTAGAAGGGTTTGAGATAAACTACTACATCCAAAATGAAAAAAATTTGACTTAACTACATAGTCATAAAATTCTCATGTTTTGCATTCCTCCTTTTTTTTTTTTTTGTTTTTTTTGTTTTGTTTTGGGTTTTTTTTGTTTGTTTGTTTATTTTACCTGGAGCCCAATAGTTTATTAATTATATAAAGTGGATCAGTTTTAGCTGTATCCCAAAGTCCTCACCGAGGAAGTAGGATTTACAGGTTCCTGCTCCAAAACAGTATGAGATGAGACTTGAAAATCTACTTGCTATGTGAAAATAGTTGCTAGCTGGCTATTGGGAAACAGTGTCTAGCCAGAGACTAAAATGTCTGGTTCCTGCCTGCTGCTTCTGTTATGCTTTTTTTGGTAGTCATGATCTGAGGCTTTAGACACTGGATCCAAGCAGTGAGATAGGCAGGAAAAAGACTTGCTGAAAATGCCCCTAGGGTTAGGTGTGAGCCTGGGATTTGAGCGTCTCTCTCGCGCAAGCAGGACGTAAGCAGTCCTGACATGCCTGCTAGCAGGAACTATGTGGGCTTAAACATCACTGGGGCAACTACAGGGTAACAGCAGATAAGTAGGGGGTTTAAGGATCTTAAAAGCAGATAAAAGCTGCTGAAGGAGAATCAAAATTAAAAATCCATGTGTGTAAGGGAATTTTTAAAAATGGACTTAGGAGTTTTTAAAAATATCATCCTGATATTATATATAAACTAAATTTAAAAATACAGCATAAATGCAATTATATTTCTTTTGTTCTACATTATCATAAAAGTTACTTTTTAACAGATTAAATGCTCAATTATATATTCCTTTAAAGCAGCTTCATAGCAGGGAAACTCCATCTGCATAATGCTAATGTAACAGAGCAGAAAATCAAGCTCTTGGTCTAGTTTTCTCTAGTCTCTGCTTCATGTTCCAAAAAAGTTAGGAGATGCAGGAGTGGACCCAAAGATCAAAGGACATGAAATCTCCAAACTTTTGGTCCAAGCCAGTCAGAATGCTCCCATTTCACTGAGTATCAATATTACCAAGTCTAAACAGTCTGTCTTGACATAGCAAAGCCAGTAACTTTGCACCTATTACCAGTTAACCCATGCATTCTAGCACAAGTATACTATTAAGGACATAAATAGACACTGTTTACTTAGCTAAAGCAGTGCCACAGCTTTAATATTTTGAAGAGCTTAACTTTCAAGACAACAGGTTTACTAATTCTTATAAATATTCTCCAAAATAAAATTTTCAAAAAATGCATAACTGTTTTCAACTATGTTGACAACAGTACCATGTCCCCTGAGGTTATTTCAGAGTCCTGACTGTGAGTAGAGCTGATTCCAGTGTCAGAGTCTGTATCGTTTATGTCCAGATTAGTCACTCTATGAACAAAGTCAGGAACAGCAATACTGTTACTGGAGATGCCACTGCCCTTGGATGGCTCTTCATCTGATTGAAGCCTAGTTTCAATGTCGTCTTTAACATGTAGCAAATTAAATTCTTCTGTAAGAAGTTCATACTCTTTTTCTTTCTTTTGAAGCAGTGAGTCCCTGTATGTAAGTTCTTTCTGGATGCAGCTCAGGTATGAGTTGATTCTCAGACCATCTTTCATACTTTTTTCCAGCTCATATTTTACACTTTCCAAATCTGAGGTTTCCAGTTCAGCATTAGCTGCTCCTTCCGTGCGAACATCCTCTCCATTTTTTTCCATGCATATACTGTGTATCTCTCTTTCAATTTCAGCACACAGGTTCTCTATTAATTGTTTGTGATGTTTCAGTCTCTCTTCGACCTGTAAAATTCCCTCACTTTTGCTCAAATAGTCGTGCATCTCTTTTTGATCATCTGGCCTACTCCCTTGCCGCTCAGCCTCACTTGTATTGATCATTAAATAGGAGTCCTGCACATAATTTTCTCCATCATTGGCCACACGATCTAGGTGGAATTTTGCTTCACATTTTTCAATTTCCATGTCTAGTTCCTTCATTCTAAGGACTTGTTGATGAATGGTATGATCTTGAGAAATGATCAGATGAATCAGTGTCTCCATATTATCTCTCTCTTGCTGAACACTGTCCTGCTTAAGCTTGGCCAGTTTCCGGAAAGTTTTCCTCACAATTTTCTTTTGCTTGTCTATTGGCAACATCTTCATGTAGTTTGCTGGACTGAGGTCCCACTGCTTTTCTACATTTTGTACTACCTTGGCTTCAGCTGTCTTCCACAATGGAAACGAGAGGAAAGCATCTGACTTTACCAACACAAAATGCAAATTAGCCTGCTCTTCCCCCCAGGCCTTCCAAAGTCTCAGAATCTTTGTCAAGGGAGGCAGTACTCGCTCCGAGCCTCTCCATTTTTCTACAATGCAGTAATCACTAGGTTTTCCAAAAAGGACCTTTTTCTCTCCAAATGTTGTCTGATGTTCCTCAAGCAGTGCTTGAATCACTTCTGAGCAAGTTGTGCGCTTTGTCAGGCCACACACAATCTTCTCCTCCTGGCAAACCCAAACCACAATCTCTCTTTCATTTGGAGCCATCTCCTTGCTGGGAGACCTGGAAAACAAGAAGAGACCAAGCATAAATTACATATCAATGCCAGAGACAGCATGAATAATTACTATAATTCTGATATGACTAACACATTGAAAAACTCCTGTATTGTTGTACAAGACAATGTACTTGCTTAAATTGCATGAAGAAATGTCTTTGGATTAAGTAACAGCTTTAATTGACTAGTGCTTTAATATTACTACTAGTCCAGCTGAATGAGAATCTCACGCAAAATGTCTTTTATCAAATCTTGGTTTTGTATACATAGTAAGAGTGTATTATCCATCAGTGATAAAGTTTGGCGATCTGCATTACACTTGCAGACTGTCCTAGCACAGCACAGCTTTCGGCTCTTCATATTTGTTCTCATTTCAGAGACTGCACAGGCATTTCTAAGCTCTTAGAAATGGCTTCTGAAGGGAAGAATGCAATGAACATAGATGGACTGAGGAAAGATGAGTGAACACCACCACCGAATCTGACAACAGGATAAATCTATAGCTCTTCTGCCGCAACTGCACCCACCAAGCATAAAAACAATTGCATTCCAATTTTTTTTCACTAGTAAATGTCAAGAAATTCGCTGATCTTCCTGAAGCACCAAATAGCCTGAATTCCAGTGAGTTGTGAGAGAATACCAGCTGCAAGAGAGTACATACATTGGTCTGTATTTTATAACATTTAAAATGATACAGAAATGCAAGAAAAGAAAAATTTTATTTAGTTGTTTATTTACTTGTTTGTTTATGAATTACAATGAATGTGCTATTAACCTGGTACCTCCTTATACACTGAGGTACCTAACTTCAGGTGTCTGAGATCCCATTATGGCTCCTGTAACTGGCTAATCAGTACAATCAGTAATGCCTAGACAGCAATTCAGTTGACCAAAGGTAGAAGCTCATTTTACAGTTAATTCTTCAGTTTTCCCCCTATCTGGTCCTGGACTGCTGTGGGCCTATGTCGGCAGAGTTGCTCGGATATTCATGTCCTCAAGACTCCACATGAATAATTTTCTTGCCCAGACCTGATGATTTGACCTCTTGCATAAAACGATAAAACAGTAAATTCCCTGAGGAAAAATGCCTTTGGATTTTCTGGTATCCCTTGCGGTTAATTTGAATGAAGGAGGTTTAACCTAGTCTGTCGGAGAAAGCTTGAAAAGGAAAATAACTCTTCAGACAATATTCAAAGGGCTCAATACAGAATTTGTTTCTACCTAGGACTTATTCATAGACCTTTTTTAGTCTTCTGAGTTGTAGTAAGCATGGAGTTTTATTTGGCTTAATTACGGTTATACCCTATGATTAGTAAGGCAATCCTACTTGTTCTTTTTTCTTAATTATTACGCAACATGGCACTGCAATTCAATAAATTCAACTATGATTGACTCAGCTGTAGGTGCCACTCTGACCAGGAGGCAAAAATCCTTAAAAGAGAGGAAACTGCAAATGAATAATAATAAAACTGACAAGAGTAAGTTTATTACTGTTATCGCACAGGAGAGCTCTGTCCAACGTTGCTTCAGGTCTTGGAACATTCCTCTGTAAAATGTGTGTTTTGGTAGATGACTTGGAGTAATAACATCGTTTTCCCTCTCCAATAGCTCCCCCTCACAGACCAGCATTTTACAGTAATTATTTTTTGAAACCGGTGTTCAAAACATATTATTAATATTTTCATAGACTGCTTCTCAAAATAAGAAAGCATATATCATAGCAAATCACATATATCACAGAAAATGGTGAAGTGGCACCAAGAAAGAATAATATTCAAGTTTAAATGGGGGGGGAAGGAATGAAGGATGATAGATTAAATGGCATTCCTGTGAAGTATATCACATGCTAAAAAAATCAGTATCTGTAAGTCCTTTTAGATTTACAATATACAGAATGCTATTTTTTTTTTTGTTTTTCTGTTGACAGATTGGCAGTTAATTAAAATTCAGGTAAATAGCCAGTTGCAACACAAGTCAGCTGTGACTAAAATAACTCAGTATTTGCTTTACACTTCAGATATGAAAAGAAAAAAACAGAGTTATATCATTTATCGTGCATAAAATTAAGCAAAATGAATTACCGAAAATATAGTCTCTCAAACTATGTTCACTACTGATACATAAATAATTGATTTAAAAATATAAGTGTATTACCAGCCATTGAATTTAGATCTATAAAAGTACTGACAATAAAAAAAGGATGCAAAAATATAAGAAATACCATACTGGGGACTCTGAGGAAGTAAATTCAGGCCGTGTCTTTCCTGGTTTCTTTTGCAATCAAGAAATAAATGTCAGGAAATTAATGTCATCTCTTCTAGCATTCTTCTGAGTGTCTTATGCAATTTGTTTTCAAATCAAAACTCTTCCTATTTTTTGGGGTTTTTATTCTTGTTTTTGTTTGATTGGCATATTCTCACCAAGTCAATATTTTCAATATGTAACTGGTTATGTGGATTAAAAAGAAGCTTACTGTCTCTTCTCCTCCTGGCTCCTTGAAAGTTTTCTTATGAAGACAGTTTCTCTCTGTGTACTTAGCAAATCTTCAGATAAATCTGCAGACCCCTAGACATCTTATCATTACTGTACTGATAAATACTTTTACTCTACTTTCTTATATGGAATTCCCACAGAGTTCAGCAGGAGTTAAGCAACCTTCTGATGGAAACACACTGTAGATTGTAAAGCAATCTCTACAGGATCCCTGAAAACAATATGGATGTAAAAATAACATCTCTAAATTACCTTTTTCAACCCTTTTCCGGCAGTTTATTGCCCCCTGTGACTTTTTCAGTTATGATGCACCTGTCTGCCCAGACTTTACATTAAGCTCTTTTGGGGAAGAATTGCTCTTTACTTTGCCTATAGCATATAACTTGTAGTAGCACAATTGGATAACGCATGCACATGCAGGTACACAAAGAACTCAAGTAGCTTACACATGAAAATATGTACTTATAAATATATATTTATAGTATGTATGTAACCTACATCTTTTAATTATATTGTCACATTTTACAGAAAAGGAGAGAAGAAATTAAAAGAAATTCTGAACATCTCTGTAATTCTTGGATCAAAGCAGAATGGTAAAGTACAAATTCTTTCCTTAATTTTTGTATGTGTTTGGCCCAATATATATTACCTTAATTTTTGTTCAGTCACTTCACTCAATTTTTGATCTTTACTTCTAACCAAAAAGAATTAGCTAGACATTTATAATGTTACTTTTCCATGGAATTCTAATCTATTCTACAATATCAAAAGCGGTTCTTTATTATCTTCCAATAAAAAATGCTAAACTGGAACCTTACCATGGACCTTTTAAGTGAAATGTACTGTATGATTCTTTTTTCACAGTTAATTCACATAGTTCTAAACAAAAATGAAACATGACTGAGTCAGTCACAGAATAACAATTACTACCAACTTGCTTTCAGGATGCAGGAAGATGCCAGTGCTAGGAAATGCCTTTTCTTAAACTGTGCTTTCTTCATAGAAAGTGAAGCGCAGATTCTGATTATATGAAGTGCAATTCATCTGAAAGTTAAGATTTCGGTATAAATTCACCGTCAAAAGTTCCAATTTGTCAAGAGAAGAGAGGAGACCTCCAAGAAGGATCCCCACTGCCCAGCCCATTTTTGATCATTGGGAATAATCATCCCAGGAAGTTTCTCTCTTTCATTGACTACAAGACACCTATGTGGCCACCTTCAATCAAATAGCTCACTTTCAGGTAGTTAAATTAAGGTGAGATTAATCCAATCAGATTCATTCAGGTGAGATTAATCCAATCAGATTCTGGTTTAGCCGAGAGAAATGTAACAAGAACGGTTACAGCAGCAGGTTTAGTACAGACAACTAAATGTGGGACCTACACATCATAACTTCACAGCTTAGTTTAGACCTTGACTGTTCAATTTAGCCAGTAGTTTATAAGGAAATCCATTAATTCATTGCAATATTAAAGAAGAGGTCTTGAATAAATTTTGGTCATTGACAGGAATTTTTTTTTTTTTTCTGAGATGCAATACTAAAAGTTATAATCTTCAGGAACAAGATCTGCTTTTAGACAGTCGTTTTAACAGAGATGCAACCTTCTCATATTTACAGGTTTCTTGAATTTCATGTCCTGCAGTATTGTAAAGGATGCAAAAGAACCAGCATTTTTAATAACCTAGCAGTTAATAGAAGTGCAACAGCCAAAGTGTTTTTCCAGTTTAAATGTTTGGCTTTCCTGAAGACCACAATAACAATTTCTTCAAAGCTAGCTAGGCAACTTATATTTTTTCAAAAATATATTGCTGCAGTAAACAGGCTTTGAAGCTTTTAGTTCTGGCTGGAATTCTGCTTCTTTGAATTGATCACTGAAAAGTTCTACTTATACATCTAAGATTACAAAGTCTTGATGATAACAACAACATGCAAGTCTACCTTTCCTTTTACAAAGCCACTAATTGCTTAGGAACAGATGGGAATTTAAACTTAACAATGGTCAAAAGTATGTTTCCAATCTTTTTGTTTGCTTGGTTTGATTGCTATTTTCATGCCTTCTGCTCCTTCTTTCTCTTCAAGGTGACCCAAAACCCCATCCCAATCACGCTCTAGACCTCACACAGTCTTAATTACATCAGCACAAACTGATCGTTGTATGTCAGCTATACAATTTGTTAATTTATTCTTCAGGCCTAGGGGAAGGTAATACATTCCAGCAATGTATAGACAAAACAAAAACATATACTTATGTCACACCAAGTCAAAATATGAGATAGCTTAAATGCTGGGAGGGGCGCTTTTGATATTCACTGACTTTAAGGTATGTCTGGCCCAAAAATATACATATCAAACATATAATTCTTTGCCTTCCTAAAATATGCAGCATATAGTTTTACAACCAATCATGCAAACCAAAAAAAGGAATCCTCCCACTTTTTAGAATTTCACCTTCATGCGTTCAAGATGCCACTTTTTCTTTACTAATTTCTGCAAACATTCTGCTGGAACTAGATCACTTCCATATCGCATTGTTAGCAACTTAATGCAGTGTTTCTGAAATACAATGGACACTACAAGAATATTTTGCCTTTCTTGAGAAAAAAAGCATAGATAAAAATCTTGTCTCTCTTCACTACAATAAATTTTTTTCTAGGCTTCCCCTTCCTCCCTCAAAAAAATTAACTCCTTTTTCAATATTATCATATTTCTTGACATACTCTCCGCGAAATAAAATCAAACAGATTAACTAAAGAGTACTTAGGAAAGGTATTCAAACCTGAGATTATGTTTATGACCAAAAATTTGACTAGTTCCCTCTTCCCAGTCATTGAAACAATGTATATGGAATAAATATCAGTTGGTGAAAATTGCACACCAAGCAATACATTAACCTTTTCCTTGAAAGTACATACAACTCTTAATGATTTATAAATTTTCTATCAAAGAGTTCATGCTGGAAAGCCGTTTGTGTAAAATATCTTAGTCATTTTTTCACCAATTTATTGGGAAAATCATGTTTTATTCTATGACAGCCGAAGCCCTCTCAATAACACATTACAGTCTAATCTGCAACAAATCAGATGATAATCATGATTTATAATCGACAGGCTGCTGTGATGGGGTCCTCAGCTGACCAGAGTATGTAGGTATGCCGCTGTCCTGACCTCCCCAAAGAAGGAACAAAGCGGTTCTAAACTTCAAAGCAAACCCCTACATTATGTCAAGATACCATCCAGAACAATTCACTTTCTTCAATGGAGAAACCAAAAGCCAAAACGGCTTTAAAAGACAATCCTGCTGCCTACGGCATCCTCACAGTGAAGTCCTTGCCTAGAGATTCAGTGTCTGCCATCTGGGTGCTTTCCTAGAGTCCACCAAGAAACACGGACCTCTCGGGGAGACCCAGGCAGTGCTGTGCTCCTCGTGTGGCTCAGCAGTCCCTACGTTCTTTCTTAAGCCGTCCGCTCCCAGCTCCTCAGCAAGAGGTTCTGTGCCACATCTCCCACCTGCCACGCTGCACAGCGGGGAACAACCTCCCAGCCAGGCCTGCTCAGTGGCTGAGCCACTTGCTTTCCTTTGAAGATGTGGTGACACAGTGGCATGTATCATCCTGGGAAAGCAAGACACACTAAGCATTTAATAATCTAGTGTTTTCAAGGGGCTGGTCTTTGACTGTGCTGCTGGGGCACATAAATACGCCTGTTGGGAAGTATGTATTTGTGTTATGGTCCTCTCTTTGTTCAACACCCACAGATGTTTCTTCCATGTGCAAGGGCCCAGACAGCACTTGCCTTGTTTTCATGCACTTTCTAAAAACTTTGTTATCTCAGTGCCAAGATTATTAATCTCTTTTATCTCTTAGAGTTGAGCTATAACTATCATCAAAGACATGACTGACTATTGATCAAAAATGTGATGGTTTTTAATTATATTTACTTGCTGGAAATAATAAGAAGCCAGTATTACAGGGATACCTACTTGACACAAATGACCTACATTTGTAGCACAGGGTACATGCTACATGTAATTTGAGAGCTTCTGATACCAGTGACTCTTACGTGTCAGGGTGTATAAGGGCTAATTAATTTATCAGCCACAGAATCACAGAATATCTCAAATTGAAAGGGACCCATAGGGATCATCGACTCCAACACCCTGCTCCTCACAGAACTCCCTAAGATTAAACCATATGACTAAAAGCATCATCCGGAAGCTCCTCGAACTCTGACAGGCTTGGTGACGTGACCAGCTCCCTGGAGAGACTGTTCTCATAGCCAACCCCAGCCTCAGCTAAGAACCTTTTCCTAATGTCCAGGGATTTGTGGAAATGGTGTGGGAATGCTGTTTCTAGCAGACATCTGACCTAATGTGAAGTCAATAACCAAATATGAAGTCAAAGCATAGAAACACATGCATCATCACATACCATTTAGATAAGATAACATTGCTTTTATTGCTTTTATTGTATTTATTGCTTTTATTGTTTCTTTTTCAAAATCTCAGCATGTTACCATATATGTGTGTGTGTGTGTACATATATATATATATATATGCATATATGGGGCAATAGATGATCATTATGAAAGAAAAGATCAAAACATACTTTGACTTTTTGTGATTTTTATCCGTGAAGTTTGCAAAAACATAAAGCTATTGGGGCCATGAGTTGCAGCCCTGGCTTGGAAGAAACTCTAACTTAATTTGATCCAAACAGATTTTTGAAAGTGAGTTTAAATATTAAAGGTATAGAGAATACAGAGTCCATATGAAAGGCTGGGTCAGAAGTATTTCAACCATTCAGGAATAAATGGATCATATTGAAAGTCCATATTAACTTTATTCAGACTACCCACATTTAAAGCACCTTCTCTCTCAACTTTCTGTCCCCTTCTGTAAAGTTATTCAAAAAGCAATAAAGGCCAAATCGTATACTTGGTATGCCTCCTGCTTAAGTAGATTACATACTTCAGAGTTTCCTAAGGGCAGCAATGAGGAAGTAGCTACTCTCTCACTACCCATGAAGCTGGAATTACTCCAAAGCCTTAGAGATTCAAGTGTGCCTATTAACTAACTGCATTCCCATTCACCTTCACAAGCCCCTAAAAACAATATTGATGGAGGCACAGTTAATGTCCATGTCATATAGAACACAGAAATTCCACACATGACATGTCAGAAACTTGGCTCTTCTTCCCTTCTACACCACATCAAAGTTAGGGAAATGGCCACCTGAAAGGTACCATGGCAAGGCAGACCTAGTACTTTAACTGTGAGAATAAAACTTCTCAATAAAGATAATCAGCGTGGTCCCAACACTGCAGGAAGACTTGGAAAGAACACCACAGAACTTCTGAAAACAAAATAATTATTACTATTATAGAGAGAAATAAATTTCTCTCTACCATCTGTTTCTGTATCCATTTAATCTTGATCTATTACAAAACTTCTTCCTTTACAGAAATGTACATTGGCATTTACTAAAAATAAAAGAAAATTGGGCATTCTGTGAGCCACATGATATTTTTCAAACACACACATATACACAGCAGTTTGGATGCTCTAGTTGAAATATTTCAGAAATTTGAAAAAAGAAAACAATTTAAAGAAAGTCTATTTTTATAAGTAGCTATTTACAACACATTTTTTCCTGGTATAAATTTAATGCTCATTTTTCTGTTTTTTTTTTTTTTTAAATGCATAAATTTTTAATTCAACAAGGTACCCATACTGTCAGGAAGGCTCTATGAAGCATTTTAATTAGCAACAGCTGTTGCAAATTATGTTCTATACAAATTAAAATTTATGTACTTAAAACTATAAGTAGTTTCTTCATCTCTGCTGCAGAGAAATGCTGTCACCTTAGCTACTGTACAAAATTGCATACATTACAATTCAGGAATGATCTATGGTTGAAATTTCTGTTCACTTAAACACTTTATACTATGTTGGTGCTCTATGACAAATTTCAGTGGAATAACTTTGAATTGCAATGGGATAGTACTATTTTTTTATTGAATAAAAACCATGAAAGTTATGACAGTTTAAAGAAAATAATTCTGATAATTATTTTATTGCAAATAACTCATTCACACCAGATTGCTGCTGACTTGAAATGTCGGACTTTGGTAAAAATCTCATGGGAAATTGTGTGCTTCATTCTAATAACTGTACAGCTTGGAAACAGGTGTCTGAAAAGGGACTAATTGTAAAGAAAAATAAAAAAAAGAAAAAAGCCCTGACAGAACTTAAAACAGATAAAAAGGAAACTAAAGAAGCCAACAGGAAGGACCAACAAGGGCTGACAGTAATAATTTTATCATCTCTTAAGAGGATGGATAGCAGAATTTTTACTACATTGAAAATAAGACAAGAAATTGCACTAACTCAGGATATTGCACTAACAGAAAGACAGAAGTTAGAGATACAGTCAGAGGAATTATACACCTTGGTCACTGGAAAAGAGCGATAGTTATGATGGATTAACCTGAACACCCTCCTGCTGCTCTATTTAATAATGACAGGACTCTGTCTCTGCTACAGTGGCCAATATTATTTTGCAAAACCTCATTTGCAAGGTCCAAGAGCAGATTTTCAGCAAAGCTGACCAAAAGTTTACTAGGTCCTCCTCTTCACTTATTAGCTCTGCCCTATACCATATATATGCTTCCAATCACTTAACCTACAGGTAAGTGCAGAGGCTGCAGCAGAGACTACATCTGATCCTGTCTTCTCCTCCTGTCTTACCTCTGAAATTTTCCTCTGCCCCTAAGGGTACACATTCTCTATAAATTACGTCTGCTTTAAATCTGCCTTCCTGTCAGACTAATCATCATTTCTCCATTTGATAGTCAAAGCCATAAGGTTGGTAAGTGGATATTAGTCAAAAAAATGTTTGGAATTCCGGCAAGCGTGGTGTGTACACAAAATGCCATGACAGATAACACATTTATCATACCAGGCCTGTATTTGCAGTAGTCTGACACAGTGGAGGTCGAGGTTTGACAAAAGAAGAGGAGAATTAGCACTCCACCAAAATATTTTCCAAGATGAGTAACAGTAACATCAACAATTTACTTTACTGGGAAAACATGCTTTGATGTGTCTATTGCAACTGCTACTGAGGAAGCAGCTGTTATACAGGAATGGAAGATCCAGGAAAAACTCCAGAGCCAAAACAAACACTGACATATTCAGTGATAGTAATTTTTTAGATAATGATGGGGGGGATGGGAAGACAGGCATTTTCAAATTCCTCAGTGTTAATAAGCAACATAAGAAGTTTAAGTATATCAATACAGTAAATGCTACACCTTGATTTTGAGCAGTGGGTAGTTCTCACTAGTGAACAAATGAAAATGCCACTGGTACTTTTCATGTACCACAAGAATTTTGCTACACTGCAAAAATACAATTCTTTAAATTGCTCATGTGTCTAATTTAAGTGCCTATGCATATTTAAACACTGGTTACACTATACAAGCTTTATGGAGCTCCTATTAATAATGTACAGAATGTGTTTAAAACTCCATCACTTTCAGTAGTATAGAGGAAGCAGAATAATTTATAGCTGATTTGGAACACTGGCTTCTAAAGATAGAGTTTCTGTTACAGTTAATAGAAATTTGTGTTATCTAACTTCTCCCATTAGAATTTTTATAACTGCCTTTTAGAAGCATGCTGGTTGTTTATGAGCTTTTGAGATCAAAGTAAGGGGAATTCCAAGCGTTGAAAGTGTGAGGGGTTTTTTGTTTGTTTTGGTTTTTTTCTTTTTTTTTGTGGTTCCATGAAATTCAGTTCAGCTTTTGTTGAAAGGCAAAAGTGTGCTGCTTCCCTCCCCTGCCTTTGTTGACATTTTGCTCAGTGGAGAAACAAA
This sequence comes from Cnemophilus loriae, assembly GCA_013397755.1. Taxonomy (NCBI): domain Eukaryota; kingdom Metazoa; phylum Chordata; class Aves; order Passeriformes; family Corvidae; genus Cnemophilus; species Cnemophilus loriae. The sequence continues at coordinate 823,922 of VZTF01004051.1, forward strand.
AACAAAGCATTCTGAGGTTGGGTCCGAGCTGCCAAAACATGAACAAAGAGCACTATATGTAGACAGACGATAACAGGGCAAGTTAAATAATGGAATGAGATACAGACAAGGAAATAATAAGGCTTCATGCTATTTTCCAATACTTCCCGATCTGGAGGAGGCTGGGATGGTTACTTTCTTACGAACCCTTATATGCTGTGCATGTTTGCACCTCCTCTCTGCTCCTGGTGGCACCATGTGAGACAGGTGCTTTTCTCATTCATAATGAATGGAAAGTCTGGATGGACTTAGTTTCTTTTCGCCAATCCCAAGGCTGAACCCAGACTCAGAAAACAAAAAAAGAAAAATACTCATTTGGGTTCTGCGGTGTCAGGCAAGAATAGCAGCAATGTAAAGGGAATGGTAGAGAATGGTCAGGAGCCTGGAAAAGGGGCTTAGGACTGCTCTTTGTGCAACAGAAATCCTTTAGAGCTGTTCAACCACTTCATCAATTATTACCCTTTTCTAACTTCTTAAAATCTAATGATTTGTCAACATAGCTTTTTTGTACACCATAAAACCTAGCTGGAATCTCCCTACAGTTTGCCAGGAGTGAGAAAGGATGGGCTTTAATATTCTCCTGTATATATTGCAATAAATTTTATGGAGTGAACCACCCCACTTTGAAACTGTATTGTATGATCTTTCCCATTTCATTTGCTTTCATTAAATCATTTTGGAAAAAAATTCCCCCAAAGGATATTCTATCAAGACCTAGTTCTTTCTCTTCTTTTTTTTTCTTTTAAATTTCTCCCTCGAACTTTCTGAAAGACAATTCAGCGACAAATGTGTTCCATTACTTCCAGTATTTGAAGAGTTGAAAGGAAAAGAAGACAAGATAATGAAGTGGACTCTTATATAAATGTTCATTCTAAAGAGCTAAATTGAGTACTAGATACATAATTATGCTAACGAGAAGAGTGGACATAATTTTTTTTAAAAGAAACCTGAAGCATTTTCACAGTCCATTGTCAGACAGAGATTTGTGCAGCTTATGCTTTCAAGTAATTTTCTAAAATTGCCTATCAATGAATGCTTCAATATGTAGTTAGTCAGCCACAGGCTGATAGGGTCTCTGAAATATGACCATGTCTTCTCTGAAGAAGCTACTGAACTAATGAAATAAATTGTTAACCTCACCAACTGTGCTCTTCCCAAGCAATGGATACGCTGAAGAGGGCATAGGAGATTGCAAAACTAGCTCTAGCCAGCTGAGCAATACAGATAGGAAAGGCAAAAAGGGATGAACTGCTGTCTGGAAGCAAGTTTAATGCTGGATCATAAAGATTACCAAGAGTAATGAGAAATTTATGGGATTAACGCAAAGAAAGGTGTAGACAAGAGAGAGATACAGAGAACGGTGTCTAGTAGCCCTCACACACAACTTTTATCTGTAAGATGATGGAAGCTGACTGCAGAGGAAAGACATTCTATGTGATTCAGATGAAAAGCCATGAGAATCCTAAAATATTTGAACGATTGTGACTTTAGCTCAAAACCTGTTCTATGACAGATATAATGGGTTCAGATAATGTGTTTCCAGCTGGGTCCATATGAAGAGGCTCATAACCATGTCAGTTGTCCATCACAACCCTCCCCCTGGAGCTCATCTTCTTGTCTGATCTCCAATGAGTCATGATGAATTAAGCCATAAAGATAAAAGCCTTGTAAAACCATCTAAGATAGCCATCCGAATATGATTGAACAGTTTAGGAAGAAACTTCAAAAATTTAATGCAATTTAATTTTATGAAAAAGTGGTAAGCCCTGGCAAAAGAATTGTGATTTACAGATGCAGCAGGTATAGGCCAAAAATCTGCAGTGGGCACAGCTGAAGCTAAGCATTGCTACGTGACTGTGACCAAAGACCAAGGCAGGCCCGAGAAATAATGGTGCTAGTTTTGTGAGACACATCTGTGGCAGGTTAGTGATTATCCCAAGCAGGCTGTGACACCAGAAAGACACTGCAAACTACTTGTTGTCATTACTTCACAGAAAGTCAGACTGAGTCAACATTCAAATGAATCCTATGTTTCTTTATTTCACATATCCAAATGTCTTTGCAGGTGGGGATCCTTTCAACATATGAGCAATTCAGATGGCTTCATAGCTCAGGGAGGAAAAAAAGGCCTTTTAACAAGGTACTTCATAAGCTGAGTGGTTACCACAGTGAGAGCTGGGTGAAGGCATGCTTCCCTCTGCCATGTGAATAGCTCTGTCATGCCAGGAGAAATACACATATTTAGCTTTCTTCTATGACATGTGCTGTTTGTCACTTCTGACTTTTCGAGAAGCCTGGTGTGTACTCAGGTTTGTAATATGTAGATGCATGAATATGCAATCTACAGAAGTGGCTATTTCTGCCTGTATTGTTTAAATATACAATGATTTGGAGGTTGTAATATATTCTATTTTACATATGTGACAGTATATCTTATGAGCTATACATATGCATTCCGTGATCACATACAACACAAGCTGTCATATATGCATTTTTATACTGAATATGTGCCTACCAGGCACAAATGCTTTAGCACACAGAAATATGTTTAAAATGCAGCCAAGTACTGAAAAATTTCAGACATTGCTGTTAAAGATTTCTATGCTACTTAGTTCAACAAAAATTAATTTGATTCAGTGTATCCACAGCAAGATTCATTCTCTGCTACAATGGTCAGCTGCCTCACTTAGATGCATATAAGAGACAGTACTTAGTTTTGTCAGAGACACAGAAGGTACTGAGGCATTGCAGACACTGAATCTAATAACTTTCAAGTATCTTCCTTGTTGCTGAAATTTATAATGCTCACTTGGACATCTCAACTTCCACAGAAAGTACTACTGAAGAGTTGAACTCCTAGCAATGGGGTTTGCTGACACCAGCAAGTTCAGCAGGCACTGACCTAAAGCAGACAGAAACATGAACAAAAGGGCAGGACTTGGATGCTGTTAGATCATGTTCAAACGTTCATTGCATAAAAAAAAAAAATATTAATTAGAACAGCAATGAAAAACCTGATTCTCTTCTCTCACTGAAGCTTTCAACACTAATCCTTGTCCTTGTCTGCCTTACTTTAATTTAAGCCTGCACAAAATGAAGCAGCTTTAACATGAAATGCTGAGAGAATTTCAGTGTAGAATAACTTCATAAGACTTTCCTGGAAAATTCACAATGAGGGAAGAACAACCTGCATGGTGTTCTGGACCAGCGTAAGACATGATAGGAGTACAGATGGCTGGGGAGCACTACCAGTCAGAATTTAAACATCAGAAGTTCTTAAACATTGTCTTAGGTGACTATAATTCCATTTAGGGACCAAGGTCTCCTTCACAAAACCAGCCCTTATTACTTACATTTGTTCAATATGTGTGCACTTTTAATTTGTGTCTTTTCTCCTTTTCCTACAACCCTTTTAGAGGACACTTTTCAAAATTTAAGCTTTTGATGTATGTTCTTTACCATCAGATACTCAACTGCTTTCCAGGCTGACATTACTGAATTTATCTCCACGTACTCTTGTAGGGAAAGAACTCCTTCTTACAAACCAAAGTTATCCACTCATTTAAATTCCCACTCTATCTAATTGAATTGATATCTATAGACATGTGCAAAGCAGGACATCCATAAACTTCCTTTGCTCAGCCCTTATGTAAAAGAGTTTACAGGACGCTGAATTAACAAACGAGGAACACACAGTGAGTAACCAGTTCTGTAAACTGTGGTTTATGTGACTTGCCCAAAATCAGGTAGGAATTTTGTGGCAGAGTCAGGGAAGACATCCATGCTATTAGCATGGTTCTCCCTTAATCATACACTATCTACCTGTAATTCATCTCTCCATTCATGTTTCCCTTTTTAATTTCTAAAATGAGTGGTGCAAAAGATGGTTAATAACCTGCTCTACAAATCTGAGCATGCTCCATGAAAAGTGATTGGGTGGAGCTCATATCATCTACCTTAAGCTATTTAAAAATGTAGATGTGCAGTCAGAGATAATTTTCTGACCTTCCTCTGTAATCAGTGGCATAAAATAGGCACCTCCAAAAGGGTGACTAATCCCATACTGACAGCCTGTCTAAGACTGAATGAATTGCCCTCCAGAAGTGTTTAGATGTATCCATCAACTACAAAGAGTACCTAGATGACTAGATACCTAAATTTTCAGCTGTTCAAGTAGAGTAAGATGGAGCTTGACATTTGTGTTTTACTATGTACTTGAATCTCAGGAGCGATATGAGCGCCAGCAAAAGTGCTGTGACCATCCACAACTGCAGTTCCAAAAATAACTTAGATCTTTGTCTGACACTTGCGGTGACTTCCGTGGGTAAACAAACATTATTCATTATCTACCTAATCCTTAAGGTACCAGAAGTCTGGGAAAGTGTAGTAAAGTCAATACCGATCCTAAATTGTTGTTAGAAAACTGAATTAGTGCAGGGCTTTTCAGTAAAACAGGATATTAACAACAAAGTGACGCTGAGAGATAGAGGCAATAATCAAGTTAAAAAAGTATACCCAGTGCCTTAGCAATCAGTACAGAGGAGTCTGCCAACAACTAATGTCCAAACGAAACGCCAGTTCAGAACATCATTTTGCCAAATACGAAGCCAACCAAAACACCAGCAGCTGAACATCAGCACAAGACCTCACATATATAAATATCACTAAACCACTCTTGGATCAATGAGCAAAATCTGACAACCTCCTATGGCAAATGAGGTATACTTTAGGTCACCAAAACAGTGTCCCAACTGTTGCTCTGAAAAATGTTGTAGCTTAGAAGTGCTTTCACAGCAGAAAATACCCTCTGTAGAAATAATTCCTTTGAATTGAAGGAGGTTGGGGAAAGCAAAGTGAGATGTTCTACACGGATGATGGAATCTATTAACACAAAGCAAATTACATGTTCAAGACCCAAGGGCAGACTCTCTTAAAAATTAGTAGCCTTCACTCAACTGCATTATTTCAGTGAGGTCATACACCCTTACAAGCCAAAGTAAGGTAAACATATTTATACCTGACCAAAACAAAGGTCTAATAGATTATTAAATTTTCATAAACCTGATTTTGTCCTTGAACATGAGAATATTATGCTTTTGCATATTTACTTTAAGCTTCAATATTTTTGTGTTATTAAAAGGAGGAAAAAATAAAATCTGCTTTTCAATAGAGATGATCATATTTACCATTATGATGGGAAATTCGTAACTCAGAACTCTACAGCAATGGAAAAGAACAAATAGGGTGAAGAATTAAGAAAACAACTTAATCAGATTCATGATTTTGACCCTCAATATAAACACATGATATATTCACAGCAAACACTTACCGTCTCTATAAATATATTTTCCTCCTATGATTATTCTGCAACTTACTAATTAATGTGGGGAAAAAAATCATAAAAAAACAACCACAAGCCAGAAAAACAGAGGTTTACGTCACCTCCAAGATTACAACATAGCCTGGCTTCTTCTAATGCTGATGCTTAAAAATGCATGTCTAGGAACCATCTAAACTACAATTTAAATGTCTCAAACTGACAGAGGCAAAAATGCACTCAGGCAGACAGGAGTGAGAACGAAACAAGAAAGTTGGTGAAAGAGAAACACATCTTTAAATAAAGAGTATAAATAAAGTTCATGAGAGATGCCAAACATACAGTGGAAATTTTTTCTTTCAAGTTTGATGTCTTTTGCTCATTTCCACATGGCATCAGGACTTGGGTTTCACAGCATTTAAAACACAATTACATGACAACTTTATTATCATTACCATCAAGAAACTTCCTTTCTGTTTTTTAATTTCTGCTTTTCTTTTGTTCACTTCACAAAACCACCTCAAAATATATTAAGATGCACATGGCCTTTCTTTATTTATTTCCTTTCTGGGACATTAAAACCCTCCTTACAAGACATTTTCAACATTATGGAAAATTTTAGACCATTCAAGAATTTCTCAGAAAATCACATAAAATCAAACCTAAACAATCCACAGTGTGTTCTCACTTCCCTCTGTGGCATCTAGGTCTAGTGGACAGACTGTACCAGAACTAAAAAAAAAGAACTCACAGATTTAATTCCTACCTCTCCCACTAACTGACTTCCACACTCTGCACTTCTACACATTTTACACTGTCTAGTCATGTCCTACTTATTTTCCTGAGGCATGTAAATATGAACACCCAAATTACTGCTAAGGAAAACTAAGTAAGCTTATCGGTTGTTTGAGGTCACAAACAAGTCGGTATCATTATCACTGTTGCAACACCTGCACCCTAAGTGTATTTCTGGCTAGATCAAACCAGGAAAATGCAATGTGGTTAATCCTGGAGCCTATTTGAGTCAAGTTCCAGAAACGTGCTCAAAAAAGTACTCTCTTGGACAAGGCTTCCTGAAACTCTTTGTCTCTTATCTGTTTTGTCCTGTGTGATACCCGAGGAATTGCTAGCATGGAAGTACTACACAGAAGAAGACAGAAAGTCATCTTGAGAGCATCATAATACATAAGAGAAACAAAAGAAGTGACAATAATAGCCCAGTTACTTAGGCACACGACTGGGTACCAGCATGTCCAGCATTCAGTTCTAGGCTTCACTTAACGTGTGGTCTTAACATTTTTATATTGCATCATCCTTTCTGTCACTATTAATAAGGATTTATCAACATACTAAATATAGAAGCTGGATGAACTAATCAAGGCTTGTAGAGCATATGAGATGTTGATGTTTTCATGTAATTATGTTTCAGGCCAGAGTTTTAAACTATTATTATTACTCATATAAAACAAACAAAAACATTTTTTCAGAGCATACATAAATCAGGAGGTACTACTCTGTGATTATCACTGACTTTTATTACAGTTAATAGAATTTTTAAAAATGCCCATCTCTGAAAACTTGCTTCTGCCTACTGAATTAATTACCCATTTAGCAATGTGTCAGAGTCCTTCTTCATGCACAATACTAGTTTCTCAACAGTAAAACAGGAAATGACCATTGGCCAGCAAGATTTTTCCTCTTTAATTTTTTACTAAAAAAAAAAAAAGGATGTTTTGTCTGAAATATATCTCTCAGCCTGACTCTACACTATATTAGAGTTTCAGATTAGCTTCAACTTAACCTAAGTCATGCTCTTAGATGGTGTAGTATTACACTTCTATTACTCATTTTATTTACTCCTTCAGGATGAAATTACTGCCTGCCCTCCTGGAATAGTAGATAATTAACTCTTTAGAAATAAGGTTAGTGTTTTGCTAGACGAAAAGCTCTTCCTGAAAGTGAAGTGAACAAATATGTACAAAGATTATTAGAAAATGTATGCAACCATTTTGACCCCTGAGACAAAGCTTCCGAGCGAGACCAGAAAATAAATTATAATGTATGAAGTCTGGCTCAAAAAGGAACAACTTCTTTGATAGTTCACTAATAAATCTCACACTGAGGGAAAAGTTAAAGAAAATATGTAAAAAGAATGCATTCTACCATTACCAAACAAGCACCATCTCTTCAATTTAAAAATTTAACATCGGTAGCACCACTGATTCTAGAACTTTTATCTACCCCCTCCAACATACATACCAAATACCTCGTAGTCTTGTATCAAAAAGCACCTTTATAGCTTCATATAGACTTTTATCCGGATGTGCTCATCCAAGAGAAGTATTAGACATCTCACATGATCCCATGAGACTTACAGTGTGGGTCATACACAGTTCATTCAGACAAGCAGCTGATCTCCAAGAGCTTTACCAGTCCAAGCCTCAGTGCTGAGCATTTTCAGTTTTACTTCATCAAGGTTTAAAATGCACAGCAGTGTACTCAACCGTAGGTAGAGCAGAAGATGTGTTCAGAGTAATACACAAATCACTGTGCTAAGTAGATGTGATGAGAAACTACTGGAGGGAGGGAGGGAGAAAGGGAGGGATCATGGAAATGCTAGGTCAGTATCAGATAGATGAAGTCTCTAATCTAATTCACGACCCTGCACTGTAATATATAAACTGAGAGAATAATTGAATGTGTCTCTCACTGGGGAGGGGCACCCGACTGTCAGAACAGGAAGAACTTCCTCTCATATCCGTAACACGGAATGGAGATATGTGGTCTTTCTTTCTACCTCTGAACCAGAGGTGAGCCAATCAAAGAAAGGCTGAATTAAAGAGTAGGCAAGATAAGTCTTTGCCTCCTACTGAGAAACACTACGCTAACTCCTGTGGCAGTGAGTAAAAGTAGAAAACAGTGGAAAATCTCAAAAGGTAGAAAAAAATACAGAAAGGAAAAGCAAAACCAGTAAAAACATTTAAATATTAACAGATTTGTAACACAACTGTTTAATCATGAAACACTGTGCTGGGTTCAGAACTGTTGCATGCCAATAGAGCATACAAATGTTTGTAGTAAACATAGGACCAGCATGAAGTACACTGGCAAAATGTATTTCTCAAGGTGTTGATCGTAACAGGACAGCCCTACATCATCAAGATGGATCATCTGTACCCTTTCAGTTTCCCAGCTTCAACATGAATGAAACAGTAGAGATTCAACAAGTTTGGCTAAGGCTTATGTGCAAAACTCAAGGAAGTGGTCTCAATGAAAGAAATAGCAACAAGGTCAGTTTTCTCACTGTGATATAGATCCACAAATCCTTGAAGTGTTTAAATAAATCTAAAGACCTATTTTCAAAAATGATCAAATCTAGCACTCAAGAGCAGAGAAGTCTTAATCTTACTGAAAATCGATGCAGCATAAATTCCTGTTCTGCTTAGCAACCAGGAAATCGAATACAGTGTGAAACCCTGGTACCTAAATATTGCAAGTATATATGTTCTGTATTTCTTATATTTGGACAGGGAGCTGTTTTGTCTCTGGGCAGAGCAATGTGTTAGATCAATACTAGTCCTTATGTGCAAAGAACTAAGTGCCTTTTCTCTTCCTCCACCTTCACCTAAGCATTTCCTGCCCTCACTACACTTCTGAAGTGTGATGTGAGCTGAGCATTCCTCTCACTCTCAAAGTAAACATCTTTAAGAGATTTGCATAAAAATAAATCCCCTTGAGTTTATTCACGTTGCAGAGCCTTAGTCCTGCAGGAAACTTTCGTTTTCCCTTTGTTGCCTTAGAGGGTACAGCCTGTCCCTGCTGCACACATTTGGGTTTGTAAGTGGGTGGGGCGTCTTGGAAGTATTGTTCTCCTGGGGACACGCTGTCAAGCACATACACATTCTGGGGACTGCGATTACTTCTGGTTGTCACAGACGGACAAAGAATAGTGTAAAAACTACTTATAGCTCTTGAAAAAGATCAAAGTATCACTATTGTCTTTCTCGCCAAGAAACATATGTTGGAATCACAATCCTAGAGGCCACTCCCCTGAAATCAAACCAGGGTTTAGGTGATCTATTGGCTACGTGGGCTTTGTGCTGTATTTGTGTCTCTGTATGAGCGACATTTCAGCAGCCCAAGAGACTAATACTGACTGAAGATCTCTCAAATACTAACAGGACAGGTTTTGTCTTCCTGAGGTTTAATCTGGTTCTTTCTCTAAAGACTCGTGGCATAATAGATAACATCCCTCGCCTCTTGCTCAGACACACTCAGTTAGAGTAACCTCTTTGTTTAAACTCTGAGGTCTTAGGGGCAGAGACTCACAATTTACAATCTGGATGTGAAGAGCCTACTATTAAACAGGGCCCTGATCTGGAACCTCTGGGCAATGCTGCAAGACAAGCACTAATTACAGTGGTGTCATCTTGTTATCTGAGCAAATGACTGTAACGCCTTCATTTTCCTTCTGGCTCTTCTTCCACCTACTTTTGTTGCCTTGACTTAGCTTTATGTCCTCATGTAAACACAGATTTTATTCCTCATTTGCTTATCTTACAACTTTCAGGAGTTATGTTTTCATGTAGCAAATGGTCATTAAAACTTCCAGGGAAAAAGGAAAAAGCTGAGTTTCCCAGAAAGGGGAATGACCACTAGGCCCATTTAGAAAAGCAGCAGCGGGTTAAAGATATGTATTTGTGTATGTCCCTTTTTGGTCCTTCTTTACGTGTAGTTAGACTAAGTAGTGAGCCATATGTTCTAACTCTCCAGCTACCAGCCTAAACACAGTGAAGGATTTTAAGCTCACTTCTCAGGTTTTCAAATGAGTTCACCGAGATACAATTAAAATGAGAAAGAACTATTACGTAGCTCTTCAATCATATTGCAAAACCATTTTACTAACTTCATAAGCTAATTTGAATTCTCAAAATTCAGTATCAAATCTAGCATTAAATATGCAGAAAATTAAATATCTGAATAGACAATAACACATCTTAAGAACTGTGTAGTTTGCTTTGTTCTTGACCCCCTCCTCCTACATTTCTGTGGTCGCACAGCCCCTTCTTATTGCCACAAAACCTCTCAGCCATTAGAGGCATTAATTTATTTTTGGGGATGGGAGCATAAAATGAAAAGAAAGTCCTAGATGTTCACAGTAATGGTTCCTTTGGTATTTTAACTTTTATTGCCTATTTAAAACTTTGGATTATGACTTTCTTTTCTAAGGAATAAAATGTCACATCAGCAAACATAGTGAAATTGATGCAATTAGTGTGAAGATATTGTAAACACCCAAAAAGAGAAACAGTTTCACTGTTGAACAGTGGAACTGTGCTTTGTGATTTAATGCTTTTTCAAGTAATTGATAGCAGGAACAAAACTTCTATTTTAGGAGTAATAAATTTCCAGTTCTATGTAAAAGCAATTTCATATAAAAGTTCATGTCCACCTTTCTAGATCTTCTAAACCTAAAATGCCCACATGAGGATTATATCAAAGTCTTACTGTTTTCAGACACATTAGCAAAATATGCTGTTTAATTGGTAACCTACAATATTAATAATTCTAAAATAGTATCCAATTTTTAAACATTGACTGTTACAATCTTTCTAATTTACATTCCATATAATATGCTAACTTAATATTTTTACATGATCCCAACAAATACAAGTCCACCCCCCAAACGGTTTTCAATATATCAGAGCAAAAACCAAAAGCCAAACAAGGAAAATAAATGGGACATTTTTACAAGACTATTTAGAGTTCAGTTATATTCCCCATAGAAAAGGTCGTCCTTTGCATTCTTTTAAATACAAACTAAATTTCAGTGAAGAGCACTAGGCTATGTGGGGATGAGATTACAAGCGATTTTAGAGTTTCTCACTGAGGCAAAATTTCAGTGATCTGCTTCTGTTCAGCTTTAGCTAGATGGGCTCAGCCACTGTACATTCCATGGGGTCCAAGCAAATTTACTCTTAAAAAATCTAGTACCACCCTAGCACCTAACAAGATTACATAACTCTTTTTCTCCTTTTTTGCAGCCTGTGTGTGGGGCATGTGGAAGCATGTACAGCGCAACGGGCAAAGTCCCCATAAAGAAACTTTGCAGTAGCAGACCCAAGGACCACAGCTGTTCCTCTGAAGAATTTTCTAAGCAAAACAAAGTATATACGGTACAAGTCCATCCCGGACTAAAGGCTAAACAAAAAAAGCATCCCCCCCNCCCAGGCTGACAGCCTGCGGACAAGATAAGGCACGGGTTTGATCCGGAGGGGTTGCAGGCTGCCGCTCAGCCTCCCAGCGCAACGGGGCTAAGGCGGTAGGCGAGGGGCCCGGAGCCCGGCCCTGCCGTGAGAAAGTCGGGGAGTTTTGTCCCGGTGCGGGGGAAGGGCTCCGGGTTCCCCCTGGCCGCCGACGGGACGCGCACGTCGGAGTTGCAGCCGGTTCTCCCGGCCCCGGCGAGCCTCACCTTCCTAACGCGGGGCACTGCTGTTCGTCCCGGTTTAGCCGGGGAAGGTTCCAAGTCCGGAAGAGCTACCTCCCGCTCACGGAAAGTATTGCCCAGGAGTCGAAAGAGACAGACCGAAGAGGGGCAGGACAGGTTCGGGGGTGGGGGACGAAGGAAAAGCCCCTTCCCTCGGCACACGCCGGGCCGCTCCCTTCCGTTCCCCCGGCCCGGCTCTCGCTCGCAGGTGAGCCCCGGAGTTCAGCTGCCGGGAACGGCATGGTCCGGATAACACATCCTGCCCCCAGAACCAAACAAAAGTACAAAAAATAATTCAGCCCATAGCGCCCTACCTTTTCCTCCACATACCCATGCACTTTACCTGTTTTTATGCCGGGTTTTTAATAAATTCCTTCCAAAAGGAGCCATGATCCCAGCGGCATAACATCAGCGATCCCCAAACAATTCGAGGGTGTTCCCTTCTCCCCTATTTTTTTGCCTGAGCGCCTTCCAGCTTGTTAATAGTCACCGAGCGTAGCGATGAGCTGGAAGTTGTGCAATTTACTGCTAACTTTGAACTCCAGCTTGTTGCTGCTGCTGCACCTTTGGAGTCCTGCCCAACTGCGAACTTGAAGGAGGTGTTTAGAAGCAGGAAAAAGAAAGGGGAGGGGGGGAATACGCACTTGCTGCTGTGATGTGAAGTTATGCACAGAACTTGCTAAACTTTCAGCCTTGTCACCCTCAGGGCAGCAGGCAGCAAACGGGAAAGAGGGGGTTTTGCTCCCGTGTGGAACTCCGTAAAGAGTCACACACATACACACACTCACACACACACACACACACACAGAAACAAACAAAAGCACTGAAAACTTTCCCCGGGAGGATCCAGCCCCTTCAGGTCAAGTTGCTCAGCTTAAACACGCGCATTAATGAAGGGCGAGCTACAGTTGCCACACCAGTTCTCAGTGCATAATAACCTGCCTTTTCAGTACCTAACTTCTTTAGAAGGTGTTGAACGAGTAAGGGGAAGATGAAGGGAAAAAGACCGCTGAGTCCCCTCTGCTCACGCTGGATTTTTAAGTAAACGAGCTATTTGCATGAAAACCTTCACAGACTAAATGCATCTTCGAAAATGTGGCCTAGCAGAGAACAAGTGAGGCAGCAACACGAAAGACTGGATTCGTACTAAGCTGTTCCAGGACCTTTTTTGTTATTATTTTAAACTGGCTTTGCCAGAAGGGAAGTGAACACACACCATGGTTCCTGTTCACTGCAGCCCTCCGGGAATGAGAGATTTGGAGTAAAGCTTCAGAAGGGAAAAGCTTTTTTTTTTTTTCCCTCCTCCAGTTTGGAGCAGAGCAAGGGAAAGAGAACCCATTGTGCCCAAAAGGCTGATACTGGCGGTTAAAGGTCCCAGGGCAGGTGGGAAGTCCTGTGCATAGCCCTAGCACACCCTATCCCTCTACTTTCTGCAGTAATTTAACAGGTACGTATTAGACATAAGTAATTCTTTTTTTTTTTTTTTCCTCACAGGGTAGATTCTTTTTGTGGCTGCCCAAGGGTGCAGCACAATAGGGAATTGTTTTATCAACCAAGGGCAATGATTAAATAGGAGCCTACCAGAATAAGGGCTTATCTGAAAAAAAGGCTTTTTCTAAATTTCCCCTTTCTTCCCTTGTTCAAGAATTCAGTTTTCCCGAAGAAAACAAAGCAAAAGCCCATTCCATGGTTTACCTATTACTGGCATCTCTAGGAATACCCCACATATTTTCAGTTCAGTCCCACGCCTCTGAATTCTCTGAACTGTAACTACAAAGAGAGGGACCGGAGCCTCTTAAAAGCCTTGTTTGTGTATTCATTCAAATAACACAAAAAATAGGGAACCTGAAATCAAATAATGTTCAGATTTCTCTTCCTGTTGCCAGAGTAGGTTTGAAATAGTCTGATTTCAGTATTATGAACATAAGCACACATTAAATCCATAGAAGTCTCCTTTTGCTTTGAATCAGGTTATATATGGCACAAAGAGGGGATTTTCTTATATCTAAAGGACTGTGAAAATTTTTCAGTCCCTAAGAGATCTTCAGGGCATATTTGGCATAAAAATCAAATCAATGTAGAACTTCCTAGAGAATAATTAATATTCAAATAACTATTTATATTGGGAAGTTAAAATGAAATAGCTTTATCTACAAAATAATAGTCACTTTTAATTATGAAAATAAATGGGAACTCGAAGATATTTGTAGCTGTTTTTATTACTTCTGAATAATCATCTCACAATTTTAATTTATTCAGAAATTAAAATACCATGTAAATTGTTCCTCTTCCTCTAGCAGATGCAAAATTAAGTTCAACCAAATATATGCAAGGTGGGTCCCTTTACAAAAGTAAATCAAAATGTTTGTTACATTCATGTAGCTATGCAAAAAGTTGTAGAAAAGACTCCAGCATAATAAGCAGACATTTTCCCTACAACTGAGGGAAAAGAGAGGGCTTTCAGTCTATGTGCTTTCACAATTAGGCTAGCCAAAATCAGAAAGAAAGTACATGAGTGTATGATAAAGTATTACAGAGTAATAAAGGAGAGACTCTTAAGAATTAGGAACATAGCTCTTTCCTATAAACAAGAGCAAAGGATGTCTATATACCATAAAGAAGTGAATATCTGCAGTTTCCTCCGATATTCAATTAGTCTGTAGAACCCAAAGAAAAGTAGCATAGGGGTCAAAAAGACCTACTTAGTTTATAGAAAAACATATAAAACCACATAAAAATGAATGGATATTGCTCTTAGTAAAAGAAGAGACTTGAATTTCCATTCCGTAGCATATAAGCTAGTCTCTGGATAGAGTAGAAATAGTAGCAAAACTTTGCAGAGAGACAGGTTAATTTTGTAGGCAGTGTTGACACAACAGTTCAGTTAGCTAGTCCTTAAACTTCCAAAGTGCCTCAAATTATCTCTATCTGTATGTACACGTCTTTAGTTTTCTTTAAACTGCAGCTCTGATCTTCCAGGAATATTGTATTAACATTCCAGTCCAGGGCCCTGGCACTTCCCAGCATGCCACGTTGACATAAAGGCAACAACCACTCAAGTTTTGAGTATGATCACCTTCTAATCATACTTTCTGCCTGCAAAAATCTAAAAGGTAACTAGCTGGTAACATCACATTTTTCACCCACAAGCTCACCAAATTGTTTTCCATCACAGTATCTTCCCTCTAGGAGAAGTAATGAATGAATTGCAGGCAGTCTGTTTTGCAGGACTCATTTTTTGAAAAAAAAATACATATGTATGGATCTTGAAACCTTCAGAAAGACATGTCAACAATTCACTCTTGTATTTAAAGGAGAAGGAAAGGGAATTATAAGCACTAGAGTATCATCTACCATCTTCCAAAGCGGCTCAGAGTGTTTTATTCCTCTCTGCAAAAATACTGCAGCATAGGAATGCTTTAACCCCATCTTTAACTCAGGTTTAGAACCCAGTTTTAACCATATCAGTTTATGGGTATAGCTCCAAATTAACTTCTTAAATGCAACAAGGAATGGGTGTGCTAGTGCTCTCTCCCGCCCTTTCTCACCTCTCTTACCCACCACTCAGCTCCAGTGCTTTGCTTAAACTGTCTCCAGGATCTCATCTGATCTCCTTGTAAGCTGATGTAATCTATGCAAATTCCAACCCAGCAAAAAACTTTGTTTATTCTATTTCGGCTGATTGCTGAGATGAGTTGGCTTACCTCGGGATTAGAAAAGTTTAGTCAGACACTGCAATTTCCACAGCTGATGCAAGGAAGGAATACTAAGAGAAAAAAGAGAGGAAACAAAGGAGAACTTGGAAATAGGGGGAGGGAGCAAGACCTTTGGCTGAGTGGTAGGTAGCTTGGCAGCTTAACCTGTTCTAAGAGTGGGTTTACAAGAAAGGACTTCATCTCATCTAATGGCTTGCTGTCTTTAAGAGTGGGGAGGTCTTACTACTTTTGCCAGCGACAGACTCCTGACCCTTTCCTTGTGCCAAATCTGGTTTTCAACAGGCTTTGTGCTCACACCATTCAACTTTTTAAATGGATGGAAAACGAAATTGACACAGGAAAGTGAATTAAGAGCTTTTTGTGGGCTAGGTAGTTAAATTGGCTTATTGAGGTATCAGACAATTGGCAGGCCTGGTATGTGAGGAGAGAAACAGGACGATGAGGCCAAGAATGTGGGAAGAGAGATGTGGGAGGAAGATGTCTTGTCTGAGCAGCCCTGGGCAGCTGGATTGGCTTAGCCACATTGTGTAACTTCATTCTGGCTGCAGCAGCAAGCAGCCCCATGGAAACAGCAAAAGGTACCCTAGGAAAAGGAAAACTGCCCATTCCTTGCTCTGTGCATAGGCTGATTCGGGTACCTTGGCTTCCTCATTTTAAGCCTTATAAATATTATGACTGCTTGAGTCAGCCAAGTATATGAATGAAAGACACTAGAGCAGATGGTCCAGTGGTGTAAGATGGAAAGGTCAATATTGGAATTATAACCCGTTGAAGTGCAGAAAAGTTGGTGGATCAGTATTAAGAGAGGTTGAGGATTTGTCCTGCTCAGCTTTCTTGAGAAGATTTGCATAAGGAACTTAAGAGGACTAGTGGCTGATAATAAAATGGCAGGTGAGGGTCATGTTGATGGGTGTGGAGTAATTACTCAGAAGAAAATCTAAACAAACCTTTAAATTAACAGTCACATCTTAGACATGTAATTTATTTGGAACAGTTCATAAAAAGCCTTAGGTTAATGTTCTATACTGTTAAAACCAAAACTAAACCAAAACAAACAAAAAGAGAGAGTTAACAATTAATGAGAAAGGAATGCAGAATGAATTGGAAAAGGTTGTTATGCCACTGTAAACTTTCACTCCGAGTCTACATTTTGAATAACCCAGGTAGCCCATCTGAAGGCGAATATGGAGTACATTGCAGCAAGAGAGTTTTAACATTCAGAATAGTTTCATATGTGAGGAGAAACTAAGTAGTGAGATAAGACTTTGGCTCTGAAGAAAGAAGAATATCTGATTAATTTTAAAAAGCCCCATGATAATCTACATCATGCAGAAAATAAACATGGAACAATTATTTCTCACAGTGTAAATATAAGGGACTGCTGAAAGAAACAATCATAAAGCAAAGTTAAAATAAATACACATAAAAAGATTGTACTTGTAAGTAAATGACTTCTACTTAAAGATAGAAGTGCTATCTGATTGCAAATAATGACAGAACTGCCATCTGACTGCAAATTTTGGAAAAAAAAAGGTAGGAATAGTTAAAAAGAGAGATTAGGAAAAACCATGGATCTTATGGCCAAGACAAGTCAGAAAAATCACTGTATTCTGCGTCTTTATCACCTCAGTCCAGCTGTCTCTCAAACCTCTTTTCCCTTCTCTCCCTACAGCTCACTAGCTACTGGCATAGCACAAAGTACAGTAAACCTCACAGGTTGCTTTTGACTTGCGGATTGGGTCCACATGAAGCATCACCTTGGCTGCTGTGCCTTCTTTTAGAGGACTTCCATGTAAGGATTTTCCTGTGCTTTAATACAACAGTGAACAAAACAGTCAGCTTGATCCCCTGTAAGCAGGTTTTTATTCAGTGTTGCAGATACAGAATTAGTTTTTGATATTCTACAAGCCCCAAGTCCTCCTAAGCATAGACAAGGAGAACACCCTCAGATATGGAGTCAAGTTCTTTGTCTGCACAATCACAGTCGGCCCATTCTTCACCCAGCCCCAAATCTCTTTCTCTCCTTGTTTTCACTAGGTGCTGGGACAGTGTCCTGTGATTGGATTTGCCCTTTCTTCCATTTCCAAAACTCTCCTCCCTTATGTATTCCTAGTCTTTCTGTAACGGTGTAAATTTTTGTCAGTTAGGTATTTGAAGAGTCTGCAATAAAAGGCTGAAGAAAATTAAGTGAGCAGAACATCCTTCTGTCTGTAGTGGGGTTTGTTAAAGTTTTTGGATCGCTGATTACCTGATGCTGAGAGTGAAAAAGCCTACCTGATATTTGCCTTGCTTTTGTGCTCTTCCCTAAATATGTGCTAGTGCCCACACTAGTGTCAGAGACAGGACACAATACCAGCAAAGTACTTGGGATGATTTCCTAGAGCGGCTTTTCTGTTAATGATTGGATGTAATGTGAAAATAAATGTGAAAATTAATTCTCCTTGTGTCTTTTCTCCAGCTCTCCAGCAGATCCTTTTTCCTAGCTGTAAATTTGATAAAAATGTGTTGAGAGATATCAACTAAATTCTCAGTTCCTACAGATTTGCACATTTATCTTGGAAACAGCAGTCAGGGTTAAATGATTTACCTAATACCCTATTTTACTTGCTTTTTTTTTTTTAATCCTCCTCTAAAATATATTATATTATTACTTGTCATGACAGTTTTTGCAGCATGTTGCAATAGTATTTTGTGGCTATATTCTTTGGTGTTGAGTGCCTGAGTTGTGGCATCTAAGTCAAAGAGAGCAGTTTAGATGAACTGCTGTGTCCCAAGCTGCCGTACCTGGGTCAGCAATGCTTGGTGTAGAGGATTTATCACCAAACCTAAAACTGATCTGAGTACACTTCCAGCAGCCCTAGCTCAAACTGCATCCGTTGAAAAAGATACATTGAAAACATACCAGGCACATCAAAGAAACTTTCTATGACTGGAAAGTTTTAGAAGTTGAAGAGACACAAAGAAAATATTTTTCCTTTTTTTCAAAATTATGACAAAAATACTTTCCTGATACAAATATATTATAGGGTTCTGAATATCTTTAATAAAGCTTTTTCTACATAAAAATATTCTTCTTTCAAAAGACGCATGTTAAATTTGCATAGCGTGCTATAACGTACTGAAAAAAGCCACTTATGCTGCCTACATCCAAAGATAATCAATGGGAGTTCTTGCAGCACTAGAGGGAATATGAACACAGGAGTTGTAGATAAGCAAGCTTTAAGAAGGACTAGGACCACCTATCCACCAGACAGCCTCCAAGATAAGGAGTCTTCATGCCCCGTGTATAGAGTTTACTTCTCTTCTCGAAAGATATTTTTAAAAATTGTTTCTTATCACTGTCACTGGAATTAAAGATAGACTGTTGACACACTCATGGTCAGATATGATTCCTCAAATACACACTTATACAGATGAAACATTTTTCTTGTGGCTGTATTGCAGAAGCTTTTGCTCAGTTGAGCTGGATCAGTTGGTTCATTATTTAACTTTGGGTCATTATTTAATCTTTCAAAAGAGGAACTTATTTTTAGGTAATTTAAGTAGATTTTACAGTACTTAGAGGAACTGACATTTTCAATTGAAAGTTATTTTCACAAAGAAACAAGCCTCTGAGTGTGCCCTCGTCTGTTGAATGAGAACATCTTTTAGAGACAAACATTTGAAACAAATGTCCCCTGGAGGTGTACACTATTCCAGTCATTACAGAGGGAGTACTCATGTTCTTATTTAATGCCAGTCCCTGGGATCCTGTCAGTACCTGCACCCATTAAGCCTATCACTTTGCAACTTTACACCAAAATCCCTGATATTGTTTTCCTGTGTAAACTTCCAGCATGCCTGTTCTCGCCTTCCTGCACAGAGAGACAGAGATCTCCATATGTCACTTCTCAAATGGGCCAGACACATTAAAATACAAGCCCTCGTCCTTTGCTAGATTCCAGCCATGCATGGAAAATACTGAAACCCTACTTAAATGGTAGAATAAATCCATCCCTGCAGCCTGTTTCTCAGAAGAACAGAAACAAATTTTTGTACTCCACTCATTTTTTTCTCATCTAGGAAAGCATGGAAGCATCACTGAAAATTCCACAGTGGCAAAAATCAGCTGTTTCCTAATCTTATATTGGCACTATAACAGTTCATTAATTACTTTCCAAGGTGATTAGGGCATCATGAAGAATAAGGAATCCTCTAATACATAACATATGAAAATTCTAGGCTGAAGCAGCTTCTAAATCTATCTCTCACTCCATTTCTAAAAATACAAATCCTAAAACCAGCAGGATAGGAATCTGCATATGATGTAATACCTGGAGACAATTAAATTCACATTTCTATGTGCTTTTGTTGAATCTTTTTCATTGAAAACAGTGGGAGTTTTGTCTGATCAAGGTCTTCTTGCACAAATGAACAACTGCAAATGTGTTAGGAAAAACTGATATCTGGGGCAGTGAATCACAAGTGGTTTGTCTCCCTTAGAAGTAAATAAAAGAAAAACCAACCAAAATTTCTCGGGACGGTTCGTTAATTCCTATACAAAAGAATGTCTTGCTTTTGTCCTAACTGAAAAGCAGATTTATTGCACAGAGCATTTAAGTTAAGAATAAACCTGGTGTTAACTTCAGAATGAAGCAATTAAAATAAAAACAATTTAAGACACAGAAATTAAAAAAAATAACCAAAAAAACCAACCAAAAAACTATATTGAGCTTACTCTCCAGATCTGACAGAATATTTTACGTAGCATTTTCTAGCATCTTTGTCTATTTCAAGTCCAATGATACAATCAAAACTATCCAAGCCCTTCAGAAATGTGCTCTTTCAAAGATTTAACATTAGTTCCCATCAGGAATGTAGGTCTCTAATGAAAGTTTTAGATGGATTTCACACTCCTGGATGTTTCTGACACAGATGCCAGAGATGGCATTTCAGACCAGCTATCATCAGAAATATTTTCAAAGGGCAGAAAACCATGTGGGCTGAATGTTTGCATCCAACAGACCAACACAAAGCAGCAGGATGAAACACAGTTTACACAGCAGAGGTACACATGCCAAGACATATGTCTTCTCCTGAAGATATTCTCAGGCATTGATCTGGGGTATAATGCCTCATGGTGAAGGATACTTGGCTCCTTTTACACAATTGCTCGTGTGAAACTCTTTCGTGCCTCTTGGTCAAGCACGTATTTTTTCACAGCTAAATTGTTAGTTATTACTTCAGCAAGAGTATTCCCTGAGGCCCAGGCACCTAAACTCTAGAGAATAAAAGGGATGTACTCTACTTGTTTCTTCTCTATTCTGCTAGCTGATGGTATCCTAATTCCTGAAGCAGTATAAAGGAAACAGAGCTATTTACTAAAAAGGTATAGGGACTTTTGGCTTAGTACTGACTCAGTCCAAATCTACAAAGTTGTGTAGATAATTAACTCCCACTGATTTTGATATGTATGGGTACTTTTACTATTTAAGTCTAGCTCCCCTATGCTAAAAGAAGTAGCACTTCTAGATGTAGATGGAAGACAGGCTCTTCACGACTGTGACTGTGGCTTACTGTGCAGGCTTGTATGATGGCTTCAAGGCATTACTCCAAAAGGATCTAGTTGGTCGGGAGCATAAACCTATGACCAGGACTGCTATAAAATCAGCTATATAACCACGAAGAGTATGATCTGACAAGAAACTGCTGCCATTGAATTTTATATGCAAAAGGACATATTCTGCATTAGAAATATGGATGACAGATAGCAGTAATGTGTCGTGGAAGGGGGAAATGGAATGGTTACTGTGCACAGCAGAGAAATGTACTATTCTCTTCTTGCCTCAGTTACTGTTAGAAGCACACAGAGAGTCTCACCCTGGTACAAGGGCCGTAGGCTGTGGTGTGATGATGCTGGTGTCTGCACACTGGAAGGATTCCAAAAGACAACTGTCTTATGGCACGAAAAGATAATGAGCAGGATCACCTAGCACAAGCTATCTGATGAAATCAACATTATATCAGAACTACATGTTATAAACAAATGTGTAAATAATAGCCAGCTCCTTATCTCTAGGTGTGCTGGTATTGTCTGGGGTAGAGTTAATTTTCTTCACAGTGGCTGGTATGGGGCTGTGTTTTGGATTTGTGTTGAACACAGGGTTGATAATATAGAGATGTTGTTATTGCTGAGCAGGGCTTACATAGAACCAAGTCCTTTTCTGCTTTTTGTACTGCCATGCTGGTGAGGAATTTGGTGGTGCATGGGAGGTTGGGAGGAGACACAGCCAGGACAGGTGACCCCGATCAACCAAAGGGTTACTCCAGGCCATATATAAAGGTATATAAAGTGAGGGGAAGAAGGAAGAAGAGGGGGATATTTGGAGCGATGGCCTTTGTCTTCTCAAGTCAGCATTATGTGTGATGGAGCCTTGCTTTCCTGGGAATGGCTGAACACCTGCCTGGCCAGGGGAAGCCGTGAATTAATTCCTTGTTTTGCTTTGCTTGCATGTGTGGCTTTTGCTTTCCCTGTTAAGCTGTCTTTATCTCAATCCACGAGTTTCCTAGCATTTTCCCTTCTGATTCTCTCCCTGGTCCCGATGGTAGGGGAGTGAGTGAGGGGCTGTGTGGGGCTTGGCTGCTCTCTGGGTTCAAACCATGACACCAGGTTTCTGAGAAACTTTGTTGAGTGGTAAACTCTGTCATTGAAATAGGGTCGGAGATGTTCGCTTCCCAGGCTTTACCTTACTCCTAAAGATACGGCACTATGGAGAGAGACCATTGTTGCTACCTGTATACAAAGGTACCATTTACTTGTTAGCCCTAGCAGTGAACATCAAGCTGTCTCATCAGTTACTGTGAATAGAGCTGGAGCACTTGTTCATCCAAGAAAGACTGGTGACAATGAGGAGAAAAGCTGGAAGAAACTGAAGTTTGTGTCTGCACTAAGTATTTATTCCTGATTTTGAAAATTTTAGTTTTACCTGAATAAACAATATGAAATGCTACAAGGTACCATCAGGTCAGTATAATGCTCTTCAAACCTGCTTGTAATCTTTGACTGCTAAATATTTTCAGTTGAAGCCCAAAGTATTCCATAGGTATCCCAACTGAAAACAAGAGTTGGAATTCAGGCCTCACTGTTTAAATCAACGATCCATGTTCCTCTCAGTGTGGGTACATGAGATTTACAGATACAGACAAGCTTAAGTTTTAGCATTTGAGTCATGCTACTCATCTTCTTAAAGTTAGGCGTGTATGGAGGTGTTTTCAGGATTGGGGCTACATCATCGAGTGATTAGAAAACAGTCCCCTCTGGGTCTCAATTAAACATGGCTCCAGTAGCACAAATCAATGTACTGGGATAGTGATTCGAAGCTGAGATCATGTCTACAGCACAAGGCATGGCTGACATCAGCGTGTTAATCTGGGGTGTGAGCACTCTGTGCTCGCTGAATCCCTTCGTTTACCTGCAGTTGTAACAGCACAACTGTTCTCCTGCCAGTCTAGCATATTTCTGCTGGGAGTGGGGGCGGGGGGAGAGAGCGAGAGAGGAGTGAGTACACCAAGGCTTTAATGCCGTTGTGATATGGATGGTGATCATAGGTGCGGAACTACTGTCAGGACATATACGCAGGAGGATGCACTGCTCTGCATGGCTTTGATAAGAGATAAACACTGCAGCTATTCAGCATTGCACGTGATAAGCCTTAACAGTAAAATCTAGGCTGCTATAGGCTGCCACAGATGACAAACTTTTCCTTCTAGAGCAGTGTATATTTATAAGCTGTATTCTAGTTTAAACATGGCTATAGTTAATTCATGTTTATAAAGCACTGAAATTGAAAGGTGTTATGCAAATGCAAAATATTCTTCAGATGCAAAACCTCTTTTTATTTTTCAAAAAATGTGCTTTCTTTATTTGTCAGTGATGTTTTTGCTTACGTTGTAAACGACTGGTTGACTCTGTTTGCTGTTGTAACATGTATTCTTATTACCACTTTGTTTGTCTTTATTGGGATGTCTGCTTTTCAATCTCCAAGGAATTTCTTAAATACTATGCATGCAAATTTCAGTTCACAGATGTGCAAATTACATAGATGCTTTCCATCCCTCTTAGGTAAAAAAACTGGAAGTTGCAGAAGTGGTGTATACTTGGTATGTGCGTGCTGGCACAGTACTGAAACCATAGTTCTTTGAATCCATATTTTGTTTCTGAGTATCACTCCTAAATCCAAAATTATTAGACTTAACATTGATTTTTTAAATGGTCTACTCATAAATGGTCAAGCCAAAATATTAAGAATAAATTTAAAACTGGTGCTTTTGCCTTGCTTAATGACATTTTCTGAAGAAGAAAATTAACTAACGAACTGGAAAAGGAAAACACTTCTAAGTGATTCTTAGTCTTTTCTTATGTTGCAGTGGAAGAACTGTGGAAGGCTGTCTGTGACTCTTTGAGGCTACTTTTATTTTAAAAAAGGAAAGAAAAAGAATGAAAAAAGAGAATAAAAAGGAAAGGCTACTGGTTGTTTGGAAATCTCTTAAGGACTCCTGGGGAAGAACTTGTATCTGGTCAAGATGAAGGTCTCAGCATAATCTCAGTGATTTATGTTACTAATAACACATTACCTCTTTACTGTGCACAGAGGAAATATTCCTCACTATTTTTAATTCAAAATCTCTTCATGGCTGTGTGATTTTAAATAACTAGTTAAAGCAAATTCTCTTTTGGGTACAAGGAAAGGGCGCAATTCTTTCAGAAATTTGTGAAGGAGCCAGGAGAGAAGATTTCAAAAGTTCAGGGTGTGGAGTCCAATTCCTATTTATATGGCATAATTGAACTAGTGTAATATAACAGTGAATACTTATGTCTTTGGTTACCATGTTCCACGCAATGCTGAAGAATAATTGATGACAAAAACTGAATATCATGGGAAAAAGAGTCAACCCTCTGAATTCACATCCATTTCATTTTGCTCTTTCAGGAGTTGTCAATAATCATTGTTATCAGTCCAACAGTAACAGTATTAAAACAGTAATTTTGCATGTTTTAACTAGTTCATCAATTTAACACAAAATTTCAAAGCATGATCAGTCTGATGAACAGTGGATTACATGAATATGCAATACTCAACAAAGTTATATCAGGCTTTTCACCCATGTCTCTTGTATATATTATACCCTGGAACCTAAATTAAAATATTCATAGCTCACTGGAGAGAAATGAAAAATTGATTAACTTAGGTATTTGGGGAAAATGTGTAATCAGAGAAATGAGAAAGATGCAGTCTGGCCTGGGAATGAATCCCTGAGAAGTGAGAGTAAGGAGGAGGTGCCCGAAGCATAACTCCCATGACACACTGTGGTGGCACTTCTAACTGCACTGTTTGCTTTCTCATATAGAAGGATTTTCGTACAAGGAAAAAAAATGAAAAGGAAATGGAAATTAGGAGTAGGAGTGAAGATTGTTTTCTTATGGCCTTTTTAATCCGAATTAATTTTTGTTAAACAATTTCCAAGTAGTTATATATATATATATATGTATATATATATGTATATATATATGTCCTAATTTTTTGGATTTTCAATTGTTTTAACTGTTGGTGTGTAGATGCATACACGCTGGGTTTACTTTATAGTAATGTAAATACAGTTCTGGAACTAGAATGGCTGTGCTTTAATCGGAAAAAAAATTAAAAGAAGAAATTATACTTCCGATTATTCTGTTGAAATGATACTTCTAAATTTTCTGTGATTTGAGGATCATGATCCCCCGGGGTACTGAGATAGTGTTGCTGTTTGAAACACTAAAGCATTGGAAAAAAAGCTCTGCCATGCATATATACCTCATATGGAGAAGCTACACAGAATGCCACTCACAGTTTTAGACCCCAGAACTATAAAACACAAAGGGTGAGCTCATTAGACATCCAGGAAGTTTCTACTGATTCGTGGCTCCTTAAAAATGTGGCAGAAATTTGTTGCATACTAAGAAATTCTTCTGATTCAGACAATAATGTGGTTGCTTATGTGTTTGGGCTTTTCTCTATATCAGTAATTTCTTTGATACTACACAGTTGACTTCTTAAGGATTCCTTAAAGTGCACAATCTCACAAATCTGAAAAATTGAGTTGTAGAATGACCAAAGAGGATTGGCTTTGAAGTAGAGAGGATGCTTGATGTTTTACTGACTTAAAAATCATCCAGTGTGTAAAGCACCATCTGCCTTTTACTTTTGAATTCTTTTCTGATATCCTTTGCAGCAGAGGTGGTCTCCAGGACTTTCAACAGTTGAATATATCATCAAGTTTTGAGCATCACTGTGCTGATCAAACAGAATAAACCCCCTAGACTTATTTTTAAGCTCAGGAAAAGAGATTCTGAGAATTCACAATGCCTGGGAAATTCTGCTGCAGTCTCTGATGACATTAATGATTTAAATGTACTTTGAGTACCCTGGCCTGTCTGTCCTGTTGCTTTGCTTGAGCTTGTCCCTTGACCTGACATGATAGAAATTAATTTGAGTCATCAGTTTTCTACCCAGCATGTTAACTTAAGCTGCTGATAGCCAAGCTGTTGTATGGGCAGAGCAGCTTAATCGCCACAACTGAAATCAATTTTAAGATTTTGAGTGAGTATCTTTAGCCAGTTTGCTGTATGAAACGTTTTCTAGATGACCACCCCCAGAATGATTCCTCTTGGAGTTTTCATACTTGTATAACTGCTGCTAGGTTTAGCTAAAAAATAATAATAATAATAAAAAAAAAACCAATTAAAATTCTGAAACATAAATATATTTAATGGCAAGATTGAACACGTTGAATTTTTTTCAATTCATTCTCACTGTGTTTATTTCTATTCCAAAGGCCTAACTAAGACTGGTAACTGGAACATTGAGAGTTCCTTATAATTCCCAGTGCCTTCTACTGCAGGATCATTAGCAGAATGGTACTCTCCTTCTGTTTGGTGATTACAGCTTTTGTGTTTGGTGTTATCCATATGCTGTGATGGTAGTTTTCTGACAAAGTAAATAGAGGTTTATTTATCTGTTCTTCCATGAATCTGCCATTTTCCTGATTGTTTTGTTATCTCCAGTGCCTCACAGTTGTGAATTGACCTGATTTATAGGCCTGGACAGGCTGTCTAAATCACATGTTGAGAGCAAGTAAAGATAAACCAAGCTTCCGAAACTGACTGACACTAATGAATAGTTATAAATACTTTCTTTAGATAAGAATATGGAAAAATAAGAGGGAGAGAGAGAGACAGATCTGAAAAGAGGTTGGTTTTTTTCTTATAAAAGCTTCTCTTCTTCATTGAGAGAAATGTGATATGAAGATGACTTGAAGAAGTTGAGGTGATTTAGGAAATTAACTGTTGAAAGGGTTAAAATTCCTATTACACAATTCTTTGTGAAGCAGTACAAGGTACAGATGTAGGAAAGAGGTAGAAAAAGTAAGTAAAGGAGCATCTGAGAAACAGATGATAGATGAGTTCTACTGAAAAAAACTAAAATTGTCCAAGCTCAGTTGAGCCTGATCCACGTAGCTTGAAGATAATATGTCAGGAACATAAAACATAGTAAAGAAGAAAAGATGATTTTCGACACTGAAGTTTCTGCCTTGTCAGTTTCCAAGAAAAAGAAAATGGAAACAGACCAATGGCAAAAAAAAATATGGTTCAAAACATACCATACATTTGTCCCCTTCGAATCAAGCAATTATTACCTCAGGAAATTAAAAAAAAAAAAAAAAAAGGAAAAAAGAAAACAAAAAAAGGAGCAATTAGATGATCACAGATTTTAATGGCAGGAAAAATGGCAATTACTCTCTTCCTGAGGAAAAAATTCATTCCTTTAAATTCCAGTTACATAAGAATATGGATAATTAGACTATTGAAGAACTCTGTGACAGAAAGTGGGCACTAGAAAATATCTATGAAATATGATTCTCATTCATAGAGCTTTCTGAACTATTGAACACCCACAGAGCAAAATTAGCTGCAGATTGGTCTTTCTGTATCATGGAAATAATAGAAAATAGGACTAGAGGGAAGTGCGAGTGTCCACCTCATCTAACCTCAGTGCTCAGGCAGATGAATGATAGCTGAAACTTTCTGGTAGACTAGCACAGCCCATACAATGTGATAAACGTGTTTTGGGGATTTGGGGTTTTTGTTTGTTTTTATTTTCTCTCTCAGTAATACAGAAGGATGTGTTCCTAACTGTATGCAAAAATCTGTGTTCTTAAAACATCTAATACCTCCGCAGTGCACTCCATTTCTGTGTGTATTTGTTTCACCATAAACCAAAGCAACACTTGAATTTAAATTCTGTTGTGCTGCAAAAGTTGTTTCAGGGAAAAAAGAATTCAGTTAATTAAACTTTTCTCACCAGGTGTTCCTTGCAGCAGGATTTTGAAAATTCTGCATGTTTCTGCGACACCTATTCAGTCGCAGAGGGTACGGGAGGAAAACAACACCCATCTCTGCTCTTTGCATTTTAAAGGAACATTTCTGCGTTGAAGGGAACATCCACGACAGAAGAATCTACTCGCAGCGTGTGTTCCTGCTACGTGTGACACGTGTCCTTAAATGTATTCAGAGAGACAGAAATGTTCTGCATTGTATCTCTATCTGTATTCAACATATGGAGCATTCGTCTGTATCTGAGAAGAAAAAAAAAACAAAAAGAACCCAAAAAAAACAAACAAAAAAAAACCCAAAAAAAACCCCACACGGCAGAAGCAGTAGCGCGATGGAGGCTGACGCCAGTCTTCAGCTTTGCGTTTTTAATACTCACACGTTAGAGGTTACCCTGCCCTCACCTTCAGGTCATTTCTCTGGGCTTTACGGCTCAGGAGCTGAGAGTTGGGAGGCAGAAAGAGAGCCCGGAGCAGATTCGGGCTCCCAGGCAGCCACGGAGGGCAGGGCATGAGGTGGAGAGACGGGGACCCCGCGCCCCCGCCCGCGGCCCCTCCGCACCCCGCGCCCCCCCCCGGGGCAGAGGGCGCCCGTCCCCCCCCCGCTCTGCCTCCGCCTGGGGTCCCGGCGTGTCCTGCTGAGTTCCGACCTCTGGGTGCTGTCACGGAGCCTGTGCTGTGCTAGTCGTTGAGGAAGGATATCTAGTGGAAAAATCAACAGGGAAAAGTGCATCTTGAGAGAAATGTCTCCTAGGAACAGTCGCTCTCTTGAAACCGCAGCGGGTGGCCGTGGCAAGCGCTCTTCCGAAGTAATAGGGAGTGTCGCCTGGTCGGGTCTCAATTTTTTGCGCATCTATGAAAGACTCTATCAAGTGGCTTACCCGTTATCTTCCTCCATCTCTCGCATATACAGACTTCCCTTTTTGTTTCTTTCCCTCTTTTTCCTGCTACCCGTGCCCGATGCAACACTCCTACCCACGGCCAGGGTTATATCCTTGCCGTGCCCCGTGTCAGGCATTCCCTGCCCATCCCCGGTTTAACATCCCTGCCCATCACCGGTGTGCGGTTCTTTCCCTTGCAGTGGGGAAAGGTTCTACAGATGAAAGACAAAGGGCGTCAACCGCACGAGGACGGCGGCGCGGTGGCTTCCCACCCCTGGCCCCGCGCCAGGGGACCGAGCACCTGCGGAAACTTTTTTTCAAAATAATAATAATAATAATAATAATTTAAAAAACCATCCCAGGATAGCTCCCTTTCGGGAAAAGCCGTACCGGGAGCGGGCCGTGGGTGCGGGGGTTCTCTGCGCGCCCCGCGGGGCTCCGCGTGCGTCAGGCGGCGAGTGGCGTCAGCGGCGGCGGGCGCGGAGCGGAGNACATCACCCCGCGGCTTATATAGTTGGGAAAGGGTCTGGGTCCCCCGTCTGGTGCCTGCAGCCGCCCGTCAGCACGCGTGCGGAGGGCGAGGAGCGGCGGGGCTCTGTCTGTCTGTCTCTGTCTCTGTCTCTGTCTCTCTCTCCGTCTCTCCCTAGGATTTATGGACTTTACTTTCTAGAGGGAGGCGCGGCAAGGATGAGAGCCCAGCTGGTGTGCGTGGTGCTGCTGGCCCTGGCCTCCTGCAGCCTCTGCTCGGGTAAGTCCCCCCCGCCGCCTCGGCCGGGCGCGCCCCGCACCGCCCGGCCCCGAAGCCTCTCTGACCCCTCGGCACTGAGTCGCCCCCGGAGCCGTAAGAGGGACCTAAAGCAAGCAAGTGAAGTGAAGTCACTTCTGGCTCCGCCGGCTGTCCCCATTAGCCACCCGGGAGCTGGCTCTGATAACGGGCTCTGGCCAGCGCCCCTTTTTTTTTTTAATATCACTCTTCTAACTTTCTCCTTTCGTATAAGCCATTTCTCCTCACAGCATCCATACCACGGCAA
Organism: Cnemophilus loriae; assembly: GCA_013397755.1. Taxonomy (NCBI): domain Eukaryota; kingdom Metazoa; phylum Chordata; class Aves; order Passeriformes; family Corvidae; genus Cnemophilus; species Cnemophilus loriae. The sequence goes on from VZTF01004051.1 coordinate 853,798, forward strand.
TTAGTGTAGACTAGTCTTTGGAAATACTAATCAGTGCAGACCATCTGCTTGGTTGTGCTGTGGTTCATTGAATATCATGTATTTCCAAATTAAGATACAGATTGTAATTTCTGGTATTCATATGAATAGCTGCTGTAATCCAAATCAACATGAATATGTATGCCCTTCAGTCACTTTTTAGAGAGAGAATTACAATTTTATTATCTGGAGAAAAAGTTGCTAACAACCAATCTGAAATTATGACCAAAAAAATGCACAGGCAGATCACACAGTAAAAAGGTTGATGTAAATGCATTTCTTCTGCAAGAGCAGCTGCTCTTTAGAGAAAGCTCTAAAGGAGGACAATATATTAAAATGCATTTCCTGCTTCTTTGAAAAATGACACATCTTAAGCATCTGCCATTTATGTCCTAAGTTTATGACCAAATATAGGTATGGTGATGGTTAAACAGGTGTACACACACAGACACAAAGCCGAATAGCCTGCAAAATCCAATCTTAACTAACTTGAAAATTACTCTAATTTTTAATTCCACTAAATTACCAGGCAAATTTACAGGCAGCTTCACTTTTCAACTTTAGTGTTCAGGAGGACTCAGAATTCCTAATTCTCAGTTTAGATGAAAGTTTCCAGTTTGTATTCCCCTGCAGAAGAAAAAAGTAAACCACATAATACCTGCATTTTATTACAGTTTAAATATAATTGTTCTGTATATTACAGAGAATTCATGATCTTAGTGGCAAAGCTTAATATCTATTTTTTTTCTCCACATATATTTCTAAGCTTTTAAAACAAATTCTTGACTAGTATTTTCAGTGAAGCTGTTTCAAATTCAACTCTTCATAGAGCCTGAATGAAAGCCCACCAAAGTAAAAAATGTAAGTGGGAATTAAAATAGGTTCATAAAAAAAACCCAGAAGCCAAATTGTAGGGAGAACTAACACAATGGTTTATTTGCTTGAAAATTTGGAATTATTTGTAAATGAGAAATGCCACAGATAAGCTTGTGTGAAGGGGCACAAATAATTTTTAACTAATATGGACAGTTATGTAGTAAAAAAAATGATCGTTAAATTTTCTTTTGAAAATGTTTGCCCTCAGGCGAAAGTGTGTACCTGTAGAATGTAATTGTTCCTGTAAAACGTGAATATATGAATAGAAACTATTTTTCTTGTCAGTAGAATCAAGAATACATCAAACTGTGTGAATTTTTCTCCGATTTTAAAAATAATGTGTAACCAGGCTTTTTATATGTTGCTCTCTGAAAGTCTGTTCTTTTTATGCTTTTGCTCCTCATCTGTGTCTTTTCACTCCTGCATTGCCTGAACTTGCTTCCTTCTCTCCCTCCAAGCCTTGCTTTATTCTTCACTCAAGGAATCTTGACGTCTAAATAATGTCCTCTAGACTTCTTTTTTTCAATCCAAATGCTTCTTAATACCTTACTTCCCACCTTTCATGTCTGCATATATCTTCCAGCCTCAATGTGTGGAAGCTATCTTCCGTCATTTACAGAAACAAAAACCAGGTGCTAACCATGCACAGGTCCTTTTATTGTTCTCAGCTGGTGTGATCCAGGACACCGCAAATCATGATACTGTCATTGTGTGTGTGCTTACCTGCTCACAGGAGATGCTATCATTGGTAGAAATTCAGCTGAGGTCATCTTGTCCTGGCAGCAGAACTTTGGCTAATGGTGAAGCTGGTAAAACTGACCGCCGTTACTGCTGAAAGGGATGAAAAGCATTAGGCTGGAGATCAGTTGCTAGTGACTTGCTGACTGGACTACAACTAGTCCTATTTAACATGAAAATTTTAAACATTAAATGAGACTGGTTGCAGATCAGCATTACAGCAAGTCAAATGCAACAGCTTCGATGCTAAAAATAATGAATGAATGTAGTACGTTGGTAATGCAAAGGTGAATAGGAGCATCCTTACAGAGGACGGGGATATGCGTAACACACAGAAGTTTTTGATGACCTAAATAACAGGAACAAGAAGCAGTGCAGCAATACAAAATGCGGTGGCTTAGGAAATAATAGAAATTCCTGTTAAAAGCTCCTTTTTAACCAAAGCACAGCTGTTGGAAATCCGAGGAATAAAAGACTTTATCTTGTTATCTAACCTGTTTTTGAGGGCTTTTCAGCCACAAAAGAAAAACAAAACCAAAAAAGATGTGTAAGAGAGCTGCCCTCTGTAGCTAATGGTAAGCATTAAGGTGGTTAAGTATTGAGGCTTCTGAACCAGACTGTACTATGCTGTTCTCTCTTGAGAACATGTCAGGGACAGAAGAGGGCTGCTCCGATGAGTTGGGGAATACAAGGCTTTTACATGGAAGGAGAATAGGTGAGAGTCCAATAAATCCGGGCATAGCCTTTCAGTGAAGGGATTGGGATATGGGATTTCCAGGGCAATAGTTTCTGACCAACAAGACAGTGATCTGCCACTTGTTTGCTAATCGTGTAAGGACGCACAAAATCACCAAGCAGTGAAGAGCAGTGATTCCTCTCAATAAATACATGATGAGTAAATATTACAAATATAAAGGTATCATTTATAGTGTAGGAATTTATTTGCAAACCATGGATACATTTGTAATTAGAAATAAACTAGACTTGAAATCAGAAGCAAGTGAGTAAGCATTGATACTTAGAAGAACTTCCTAAAGAAGAAACAAAGTGACAGTAGTGGTGAGATTTATTAAGATTGAACTTAATTGATTTTTAAGAACATTGTAATGGGTGGCTTCTGTGCTGACAGGAACCTGTGACACATTAGCACATGCTTGTGGTCCCTTACAGTCTCCTGTTCTGTGAAAGGCAGTGACACAACATGGCCGTGATCCCTGAAATGAAGCCTTAGGCAGAATCTATCCACGTATTCAGTAGCAGAGTGTTACATGCCAACAGCATTGATTATTTTAAAGAAAGTGAGATACGACCTACATGAATATGGAATAGATTTTGGTTTAGTATGGTTTGAAATACCGGTGTATTGTTTGGTTTTGGACTGTTGGTATTCCAGGAAAGGTAAAAGTTAGGTGAAACTCTATTTCACCTAAAGACTTAACTGATTCCTTACGTTTTTCTCTTCGAGCTGTGATTGCTGCTATCAAGGCACCAGATCTTCGTCGTGGTTCTTGTCTTCATCTTGTGATGCTGTGTGTAGAAATGTGTCTGTGTGTTTTCTCTTCCTGAAGCAATTCTTTACCCTATTTGCCAAATCATAGGTCTTGCAAGTCTACTAAGTTATCAAAGGTCAATTAAACCAGTAAAGAAAATCCGTACGCTTCCACTCAGAATACTTTCTTTTTGTATATACATTATCAAGAGCTTGTATCATAAACTGGTCAAGCTCAATTCTCTCCTATCAATAAAAATACCCTTAATTTAATTAAGAATAATCAAGAATATTGATTATTAATCAAGTAATCATAACTGCCATTTACCTAAATAATTACTACTTAAATAAATATTATTTGAAAATAAATATTCAAGTTTTTCTTCCAAAGTAAGCAAAGATAACAAATATTTATTATGAAAATAATGATAAATATTGAAGCTGTTTTTTTATACTGAAGGAAATGCAGTTTAATGAGCCTTTCTTCTATGAAACTGAGATAAAAGAACAGTTCCGTTCAGTTCAATAAGCTTGATCATGCTTTAAAAATGTATTGAGTATTTATTTTAGCATAATATTGTTTTTAACTGAAGACTCCTCACAGTCCCTCTAGGTCACTGCTGTTTGTATTTGTTGTTTATTTTTTAAAATTCATTTAAATATCTAAGTTCTGTATACTGAATTGAAATGTCCGTGATTTATGATCAAATAATAAACATATGTTTCTGGTTTATTCCCAGATTCAGAAGAGGAAATGAAAGCATTAGAAGCAGATTTATTGACCAATATGTACACATCAAAGGTAATTATTTTTCTTCCTTTACTTGACAGGGAGGGAGCAAATGAATTCTCATTACAAACCTAAAAGTCTTTGCACAAAGTAATAACCTATGGTCTAGACAGAAAAGTTCAGTGTTAGGTTTTACTTTGGTGCAAGATTTTCTCCAGTTCAAAGGAACTTTAAAGGTGTTGATGTGACACACTAAACGTGTTCCTCAGTTGTAGCACTGGTACTTTCATTAAACTGTCAAAACTGTGTTATGTACAGAGATGTAAATTTATGTGAGGAAATGTGTTTCCAATAAGATTATGCCCGATGAAAGCTAAATTAACCTTGAGTCAAATCTGTAAGTGCTATTTTTATGCAGAACTCTTCCTATATGCATATAAAATTAAGACAGTCATAAAGCAAAAATTGTTAATACATATGCCATTTTTGGTTTAGGAATTTAATCATAGTGCTAGTACAGGAACATGGGGACATGACTGTGAAAATACTAACTTTGTAAATGGCATTTCCTTGACAAGTTTCCAGACTGTGAATAATGTTTATGTTATTTAATATGAATAGATAAAAATTCAGTTAAAACCTCATATTGACAAGGTGAAGCAAGAAGTGTTGCATGTATGTATTGGACAGGCTGATAGAAACTTTCTCAACACAATTATCCTCCATAAATGATCTAAGAAATATATATGTCTGATATATCTTCAGCAACATATAAAGAACGAACTCTGAAACAAGTGCTATGGGTTTAAGGGTGAATATTTTAATTCATTATTCCAATAAAGTTTAAGTGGTACTTATATGTAATGGAAAATAAAATGAGAAATGAAAAATTTCTCCCCGAGAAAGAAATTTTCATAAGCCAATGAGTAGTTGAAGGTTAAGGACAAAACCTGCCAGGAAGACTTCTGCATATATTGTATTGACATATATGTGACCTTTTCCACAGGATTATTGGATAGTCTAGAAGAACTATGACGCTAGAAAATGCATTTTCTTTATCTAGTCTGGCAGTTCTTAGATCTCGATGTTCTTTACTGGCATGATAGTTAACCTTAGATTATAAATAAACCTGTTTGCCACTCACTTCTTTATGGTACAGAAAGATTTAATAACTACTCTTCTTCTGAGACATATTTAAATTTAGGAAGCTGGTAGAAATAGGTTTTTTGCTGTGTGGCAAAGCATATCATGCCCTGGAATAAAACCCTGCAGCTACTGGTATTTCTACTACTGACTTTAGTGGATCTGTGAACATAACTGCCATCTCCCTCTCACCACAGAACACAAGCTCAGGTAACTCCACATGCACAAATATATTGCACCACTTAATAATGTCATGATGTTTGCCATTAAGCCCTTACGTTTTTTGATGTCATGTAGCTTGCTATTCAGCATCCTTAGGGTATTTACCACAAGTCAACTGACACTTGAAGTTGACAGAAGCAGTACATTCATGTTGGAGACATTGCTTTAATTCTGCATTATACTGCCTTAAATCACCATCTGAAGCTCATTAGTTGAATATATGTTGTCTCTTGACATCAAAGTAAGACATGGTGGAAACACTAAAAACTGTGTATCAACTCTTCTACAAGAGTCATATAACTATCCTGTTCTTTACTGAAATTAATTTTTTTTCTGTTTTCCCCTACTAGATTTTAACCCTCATTAGAACAAATTATAGTTCTGGTGTGATAGACAAATTTGAAGACTGTATGTATAGTATGTGTCTTGTTTTGTGCCTGAGATCTGGTTGCATTTGAGGGCCATTACTGCTAAATTGAGCTAACGGTATTTGACACTGACTTGGTAATCAGCAAAGGAAATACTAACAATTTAAATAGCATTAATATAGGAAAAAAAGAGTACTATTTATGAAAGCTGAGATCTAAAAGTGCAGCAAAATGGATAATCACTTGTGGTGGGTTTAGTATTTGATAGAATAAATAGACACTTGTGAACTACAGTATCAAGACTACAGCTAGGGCTTAAGCACACCTTTTGCAACATTCAGCAGTCTACCCAATATTACGGGAACAATGGTCGTATGCCTTTAACTTCACAGACTGCTGTCCAGTGCCTGCTGCCCCTTTTCAAGTTGCTCTTTGAAGTCACTTATATGCTAAATCACTCTCCATCCTTAAAGAAGTATGTTCATGCTTATTGCAACCTGTCTTCAACACTTAATACAGTTTGCCACCCTTCCCTGCTGTTACATCTGAATGAAGATACAAGGATCAAAAAAGTCCTTAAAATGCTCTATCTGTCTTTTCTCTAAAATAAAATCCAAAAAAACCGTTTGGAAGATCTGCTAAAACAACACAACTTGACTTGTCAAAAATATGTGGACAGTTATCTCCTGTCTCTCTTTTGTTTTAAATAGAAAACTCTATTCATATCAAAGAGATAACTATTTCCAGCTGCCTAAATGCTTGCCTGAAACCAGTGGTTACATGAAGAATGTTTTGAACTCAGAAAACATTGAGACTATGTTAGAGGAAAAAAAAGGGAAAAAAAGTATTCCTTGGAGAACATATCATCCTTAGAATATGCTCCACATTTGGGATCCCACCTGACATTAATTTTCTGAAGTCATGGACCCACTGAATTTTCATTGTTGTAAGATGCCTATTTATGACTCTATTTGCCTGGAGGGTTTAGCCTCCTTGTCTGAGGAACTGCCTAGGAGCAGGAGGTACCTACAGCTACCTAGGAGTTACTGACTTCCTGACTCAGTCATCACATAAAAATTAATTAGGTTTACAGGCATTAATATACACCATGGAAGAACTTCTTCTCCAACAGAACTCAAGGCTATATCTGATTAAAGATGAAGAATATTTTTATTATTTCTATGGTTACAATCTGAACAAAATTCAACTACTATTATGGAAAGGAACCATAGAGATCCTACACTAGCTTGGGATTTTTACCTCATTATGACTTTGCTTTTTATCTGCTTTTACTAGATAAAACAAGAATATAAAAAGCAGGTATCATTTTTCCTAGTGAAAAATAGCATTTGGGATGTATGGATTATAATAAAAGAAGTATCTTAAGCTATCAGGAGTATCATTCAACCAGAAATGGAAATAAAATATCATATAAATTATAACTTGGGAATCTCTTTTGTCTTCCATAGGGCAAGCCTGTTGTCAAAGAAGGAAATAAGCTTATTTCAGTTTCTTAGATGATCTTAAATTCTCTTTCAAGATATATGAGGTGTGAGAAATTATATATCCGATTCTTATTTCATAAGCATGTTCAACAGTAGAAGTACATATATCCTATTCACTTCAGCGTTCGTACACCCTTTAAATTCTAGTTCATACTGCAGTCTCTTTTGTTCCTTCAGATCATTCCCAGATATTTTTCAAGTTACTCTTAAAGAAATTAGTTCTTTCTTGGCAGATAAAGGTTCCCAGTTCTGTTGTGTAGGTGTTTTCCAAAACATGTGTTCAGCTACTGTTGTTGATATTGCTTAGACCTGTGTGGAAAGTATATATAAATGTATAAAATATATATCACATATAATATAAAACATATCGCATGTCATAAATTAACCTGAACATTTGAATTATCATCATCTTAAACTGATTTTTTGCATATACCTTTAGGATAACAGCCTCAGATATTTTCCATAATCTAAAAAGCAAAGTGGACTAATTTTAATGCTTGCTGTAATAGTGAAGCAGAAAAATAATGTGAGTGCTCTGTACTAACTTGACCTGGCAAACTCCATGTTCAGTTAAAAAAACCCAAAATTCACTCTGACTGAATTGTTAATAGGAGCAGTAAGTCAGAAGCAGATATACCCAAGTAAAAATACTTTGAGGTGATATATATGTGACATTAATAGGAATGAGACTCTCTTAACAAATGAAATATTAGTTAGAAGCTTGCAGACAACACTGGAAATTTATTTTCTCCTAACCTCATAAGTAGGAGCTAAGACAATTTTCACCTAAGGAAGTCTGCTATTTAAGTATTTTACTAATACACAAAGTTCCTTTATACATAGATGTGCATCAGACTGACATAAAGTAGTAACTTTAGATCAAAAAGATTCTATAAACTGTGCAACGAGGCATGACAAATTACCCTATCCTTTGCTCTTCTGTTTCCATCCACTGGAATATTTTTCATTCTTACTCATCTCAGAAACCTCATTTGCTTGTGCAACACTGCCTCTAGATTCTATGCTCCATTGCAATTTAGCTGTTGCAGTGCTAGCTAACATTTCTTTTGTATACCCAGGAAAGAAAAGTGAACTGGAGAAGCCTCCTCATTTGTCATGGAAAGCTCCATATTTTTATACTTGAAAAATATATTAAAACAGATCAAAGAACATTTTGAAATGGCATTGGACATTTGGTATTTTCTTAGTTTAACTTCTGTTAATAAAATTAGATATTCTGCAAAGAGATTAATTTTGTTTTGAAACTGTCACATCTTTTCAAATAATTTGATAGACTAACTAGGGCACTTAGATGGGACAACAGATGAGCTAAAACTAAAGAGAGCAGAACCAATTAGAAGCTTCCAAATAAGATTTCAGATTTGTTTTCTTAGCCTCAAAACAAAATAATCTTTTTTTTTTTTGGAATGTTGTCAGGAATTAGAGAATGTACAGCAGTTTTATTAAAGGGCTAGGTCATTCTCATTTTGAAGGGCATGCATGTATCAGGTGTGTGTTGGAGTAATGATCATGGCCAAAAGGAAACTTTTTGTTACTAATGCTGAGTGATGCCAGCTTTTCTTGTTTTTTCCTCATTTCTCTCAATTTTCTTTCCTTTCCGTCAAAAAATAGTAAAGTATGATGATCATACATAAATTTTGAACGCAAGGCCCCTTTGTTAGGAAGATGCTCTAAAGAAACAGGTTATGTGATTACCTGATGTTCAGCCAAGTAAGAACTGCAACCACACTCTCAATTAGTCCTGTCAAGTATGTGTGTGGTTCAATGTCTGTGTTAGTGTAACACCTATATTTAACTTCGTACATCTAGGAAAAGAAGCAGCTATATTTCAGTTCATAGGTAAGGTCTAATCCTAACGTGCACAGCAAGGAAATCCTTGCCAGGAATAAATAGGAATTTGCTGTTTGGCTTTTGATTGGAGATTGCTATGTCACCAGTTCTCATTTAAGGAAGTTAATTTCTATACTCAGCACTAGAAGGAAGAAAGTGCCAAAGAAATAATTTATAGTTAGAGAATGAAGAAAATGGCAAAATCATGAAAAGCAGTAAATGAGATAAGAATTAAGTTTTAAACTTACCTTTTTCCTATCAATAATCAAAATGGAAGACTACTGCCACAACTATTTGGAGAAAACAATACCAGTAGAAAAGTAAAAATCATGCTTATCAGCATTTCTTTAGAATGGTTTTAAAGCTCATCCATAATGCAAGATACTAGCAAAATTTAAGACAAACCATGGTGAAATTTCCTTATTTCTATCTTTTTGTAACATCTTTGGACAGGTTCATTATAGACCACCTAAATACAGTTGGCCTCAGTTTTTCAGTCCAGTTACCAAATCAGGAATACTTTGTTTTCACAGTTATGTTTATCTTTGCTCCATCTTCCTAAGCCCATAGACTTTCAATTAACATCTCCCAGGCTCTTGACTTTCTAGCACCCAAAACTCCTGGGACTTACAGATTCTATAACTTCAGACCCAGACTCATCAGACAGGTTGTCCTGAAGCAGGGACTCCATTCCTTTTCTCAAGGAATTTTGAAATGGCTGGTATTTGTTCTGAACTAGAGAGGAGCGTCTAGTTAACCACAGGCATCCAGCTTGGATTCCTGAACTGGGAATTTATCCAGTGGGTTTGATTCATTATCCTTATTTACACCTGTGAATTTATATTATATTAATTTTCATCTGTGTTTTTGTTTGCACCTCTGCACAATGACTATGAAATGCTGCCATTCTGGTTTGGTAGCAGTTTAGTTTTTTCATCATTTATATCTACCTGGGGGGCAAGGCTGTGAGGAAGCAGACTTGGCGTGCACAATAAATGAGTTGTCCTAAGTTCAGCACTCTAATTATTGTCTAAAAGTTGACCAGATGAAAAGCACTTCAGAAACATAAACTTGTTTCTAACAAAATGTTTGAATGTAGCACATGATTACAAAAAACCCAAAATATGTTAAATCGTGAATGTTTTTATTTTCAGATTAACAGAGCAAAACAGCCTTACTGGAAAATGACCCTGCTAAATGTCTGCAATCTTGTCAACAACATAAACAACCAAATGGGGGAAACAGTAGAGGTAGATGAGGAGGATCTGGTTCCAGGAAGACAGTTCCCTGCTGCTCTGGATGGCTTCAGCTTGGAAGCAATGCTGACAGTATATCAACTCCAAAAAGTATGCCACAGCAGAGCTTTTCAGCATTGGGAGGTAAGATAAACTGTCAGAAATGCATGTTTCTACTGCAGTTAAACTCTCAGGCTCTGTTTGTAGCGATGTAAAAATCCATACCTGTGTGACCTCCATCACAGTGTCTGAGCTTTCCTTCGCTTTTTTATATTCTCTAATATCTCTAATATGCCTCTTTCCGCAAGAGTTGTGATTTAGTGCAGTTTCTGATGATCTGAGTGCATGTTTCTTACAACTACCCATGGGTAAATGAGAACTTTTCTTAACTACATACTTTCTCCACTCTTTGTAGCCATTCCAGGTAACCAACCAAACACATGAAAGTCATCACTATGCCAGAACACATAATTAATATCTGCTTAACAGACATGAAGTTACTATAGATTTATTGAAGCATAAATAAATGTAGCCAGTGTTTCTGTTTTAAGACCCTAAGGCAAACTGGATTCAAAATGCAGGGGTACATGCCCGGGTGTACATACCATTTTACTAGGTACTCTGGTTTTCTTATCATTGCTAGGAAACTGGCAGCAAGGTAACTCCTGCTTTTTGTTTCCCTACACTTAAAGAAGGCCCTGAAAGTTCACATTGTGGTTGTATGGAGATTCCTGCTTTTAAATAGTGATTGTTTATAGTCCATTTGTGATATTTATTTTAGTACAGTGATTACAGTGATTACACAGGAGCACACTAGGCACAATCCACTTGCACTGTTAGATATTACACTAAAAGCTGCTTTGTGTAGTGAAAAAAGATATCTCAGTGTCACTACCCACTTTCCAGTAAACCAAATTGCTTCATCTATCTCAGGTTCATGAACAGTCTAGCTGAATCCAGATCCTTTTTTTTTTTTGGTTTGTGTGGGTTTTTTTGTTTTGTTTTTTGTTTGTTTTGTTTTGTTTTGTTGAATCATAACTCTGTGTATTCTCAATCCTCATATTAGCTGGGATGGTCCGTGCAAAGGACTGCAACCACTTTGAGAACCAGAGTTTTCTGAAGACTCTCTTTGTCAGTGCATTTATTGCTGGAAAGGAGCTACCATACGACCAAATATGTGATAAACCATATGTCTTAATCACAGTTCCCTGCTTTGCAGGAAGTTCTGGATTAAAAATATTTCTCAAAAGATGAAGCCAGCTAGCAGTGCATGTAGGTGTTTAACCTAAATGTGTGATAACAGAGTGATAGTCATTAGGAAGCTTTCAGTCAATTTGAGTTTTAGTCCAAAGAGGATATACCAGCTTTCCTTTCTAGTCAAAACCAATTATCTAATTTATTTCAGTGGAATTTAAATATCACTTCTGTAAGGCTCAGCTCATCTTTAGCCTGATTTTAGTTTTGTGTCTTAAGTTTTGTCTTTTTTTTTTTTTAATAATGCTGCAGCTAATATAATAAAGATTTTTCTTGGTGGCAGATGTTAAAATAATATTTTATTAAAATTTCCAGGTGTTTATAATCTTCATTACCAAAAAAAGTAGATAACAGTGTGTCTCTTCTTGCATCCTACAGTTACTTCAGCAAGACTCTTTTGATCTAGAGAACACAAGCCAAGAAAAGGAAATAATGAAGAGAAAAAATCCCTATATTCTGAAACGGCAGCTACATGTGAACAAAGCTAGAAGACCATACATACTCAAGAGAAGTTCATATTACTGATGCAGCAGAAGAAAACAATGTATATTTAGTTTATAGGTAACTGTGCGTTATGGTTATCTTATCTAAATCTAAAATCATACTTGTGTGAAAATATACTATGGAAAATCAAGATGATAACATAGCTGTGTCTTTTTTGCAATTGCTGTTTCTTGATTGTGAATTTTTCCTACTTGAGATTAATTGGACTAATACATTTGCGAATAAAACTAGTTTTTAAGCATGATGTATTGTACAAAACTGAGATTTCAACATGCTTTCCAACAATCTTGTAGTCTTTTCCAATTTTATAAAGCACACTGACATAACACCAAGTAAATTGATATTGTCCATAAATCCTACAGAGAATTTTACAATTTCTTAATGCAACACCTCAAATATGTAAATGTTGGCAAATTTTTTTGAATAATATGGTAGTAAGATCTGCCTCACTATTTTATGTTTTGGCCAGTTTAATTTATTAGGGAATAGGTCTGACGAAGAAAGGGAATGCTATCGATTAACTATTAAATGGCAATTTCAAAATTAATATTTTAAATAGCTTGCTTGTAAGTGAATTTTGAGTTTTTGACTTCTAATCTATGAACGCTCAGAAAAAAAAACCAACAAAAAGCTGATTCATGTCCCAGTGCTGTCACTGTTAAAAGTCAAAATAGTAATCTGGTGACACAAGAAACTTGGTTAAGTATTTGAAAGATGAATTGAAATTAGAACATCTTAAAGTTACTATTAAAAGGCGTTTCCTTTCTCTCCTTCCACAAATTTGTAGAAAACAGGAAGTTTCAGGGTTGAAAACAGTCTTGGAAGCTACCAGAGAGGGAGGGTCACAGCACGGGAAAAATTGTTTTCAAGCCATGGGGAATCAATTGCCGCCTGAAAGTTACACATTTTCCAGATCTGTGTTTGTGATGTATGCATGAGATTTGGGGTCTCAATGGTTTCAGCCAAGAGGAAAACAGTCTGAAAGGATGGGGAGGTCCACAACAACCATCAAAATTGAGGGATAGTCCAAGACCTGGATGATCAGACCAGAAGGCAAAAATGGGACAGTCATTGTTTTTGAAAACTTGCCTGTTTCCTGTTTGAGATATTTCCTCAAAGCAATTCTCCTCCAACAAATAGCCACAATCCCCCACCCCCAAAACAAACAAAAAACCAAACCAAACAAAGAAACAACCTCCCACTCTCTGCACACACAAAACCCCCCAAACAACCAAGAACCCAACAAAAAACCCAAACACTTGGAGAATTTTCAAACCCTCTTGCAAGTTTGTTACATTTTGTTGCATGGGGAAGGATGGGGTTTTTAAAGTCAAATGTGTTTTCACTATATTAAAGCTAATTATATTTCCTTTTCTCACTGCAAATATTATTAATTAGTTTATTCATTCAATAACACTTAAATGCATGCACTGACAAGAAATAACTGAGCATACATTAATTATTGCAATAATCATTATGACTCAAATACAGCAAAGCAATTAAGTATGTTGTCTCAACGTTTTAAATGCTTAATATGCTTAAGGGTTTTGCTTAAATAAGTAAACTCATATCCCTTACTTTTTTTGCAAAACTCATTGAATTAGATTGGAGACCCAGGATGCTCTCAAGTGGTTAAGAAACAGCTTATTTCCAACAAACCTGTAAGATCCCTATTCCTATTACGGATATTTTGCATTCTAAAGTATCTTTTGGTCTGAAATAACAAAACAGAACAGTTTGTTCCAAAATTCACTGCTAGTACTACCTGAGGAAAAAATAAAAAGAAACTTCAGTTTACTTTTTCATGGGAAACACAGAAGAATAAGACAAAAAGAAATAAGTTGCCATTATATATTTCTCCCATGTTAAGTTTAAAGAGTATGCCAGCTAAAAAAAAAAGTAGGGTAAGGTAACATGGTTGTCATCTGGTAGACAATGTAAATTTTTCAAAAATACCCTTCCATGTCTCATTTTGGAGGTAATTTAGACATTCAGGGTAATGGCATATGACCTCAAATGGTGATATTAACTGTTCCATCCTCATCTAGTGTTCCACACTGCCTTGTGACCATGTACTTGTTCTTTGCAGTGCAGAGCTGAAAGATTAGTCAGACTGGCTGGAAATGGCATTAAATAACCCATTTCCTTTCAGCAGACAGTGAATCCACACACAGCCAGCTACTGTGTGTCACTGGTGCAGACAGACCTTAAAGTATGTCAGGAAAGTACAGCTTGTCAGTTGTCCCTAGTCTCTGATGGAGGTGTCAGAGAAATGTCATTCAGAGGGATAGTCTGAACTAGATGAGGAAACAAAAACCGTAATTGTAATACGGTCAGTTAAGCCAAAAATGTCAGTGCTGGCTTTTTGGTTTATTGGTCATTCATGAAAAGCAAGCATAGTAGTATTAAAACACTAGAATACAAACCATAGAATTAAGCCCGGTGCTCATAGCTGTTAAAGGAAATTTTGAAGTCTGGGAGACTTCCTTGCTTGAAATCTCTTCTCTCTTCCAGCAGTTGCTACCTCCTGATGGCCTCACTGCTGTGGAATTGCAGCCTGTCTTTAGTCGTTCATTTTTGGATGATGGCAGAAAAATAATAGACTTATGTGTATTTGTCTCTATTTCACACATTCTTTCAGTGAGATCCTCAGGGTACCCTGCCTCATCCGTAACTGTGCATTGCCTGCAATATCTGTGCTGCTATATTTGCTGCAGCAATGAGTGCTGGATGAAGTCCCTTCCCTTCCCTTCCCTTCCCTTCCCTTCCCTTCCCTT
>VZTF01004051.1:869252-986416 GCA_013397755.1 Cnemophilus loriae
CTTCCCGAAACCTTCCCTTCCCCAAACCTTCCCTTCCCTAAACCTTCCCTTGCCTCATGTTTAAAAATGTTATTTTGAAGACCATTAATCAGAGATTGCTATCTTTTCTTAACAGTTTTTGATATGGGCAATTTTGTTTTATAAACGCAATTATTGAGAGATGTTCTGCCTCTTTCTATCTCTTCAGAGGAGCACGTTTTTCTTATATATTCCATTACTGACTTTTTAATGAAGTTCACAGATGAATAATTATACTAGTTATTCAGAAACTTCATACCTAGCCATTTCTTAGACTCTTAAAATATTGGATATAGTCATGTAGTTACTGCAGAAACCTGTCAGTACTTTCTAATGCAGAATGAAATGCAACTGAGATTTACTTTGATTTTATAAATTTTTAAGAGATATCATCCATAACATTGCAAATGCCCTATACAGGAAAAGGAAAACATAGAGAAATTATTAACTTTTAAATCTCTGAATGTTGCATATATTTGTTAGCTTTTCTTTAAAAGAAACATTATAAAATAATAGTTGCTCTTATCAAGGTTAAATGTAGTGGTGATAAAATAAGTCTTCAGTTCTTAAGTCTTGCTTGTGGTATATTATAAATTTTGCTATTCTCTGTATTTTCTATTATAAGTCGAAATTTTGTTTTATGTTTTAGGTAATAGTTTAATGGATGTGTGGTAAACAAAGTGGGTGAAATGTTGAGCTTTCAGATTAAGAGAGATTTAATTTTGAAATGTATAATACTGGCTATGTCTCATATCTTATCCGTAGTGAACAGAAAATGGAGACAAAATTGGTCTTGATCTTTATTCTTTCCCCCCAAGATTAGCTATCAATTTGCACTGTGGGGTATCAAATCGAAGATACGAGCTACCACTACAATTTCATGTTGGAGGGCAGAAAGAGGAACAGGTTTTTCTTAAATTCCCCAAGGTTCCAGACTTATCATTGATGTTCTCCCCATCCAAAATCATGGACTGACTGAAAGCAGGGAGAAAATAAGAGTTTCAGATAATCTGCAAAATAAGGTGTGCTGACTTCTGTGATATAACAAAACAGTCAGCACATGGACTTCACTCTCCAGGAGGCAAAAAAAAAGTGGAAGAGAGGGGTTGACCTCCACAAGGAACCTGGAGAATATGATTTTAATAGACGCCAAATGCAAGCATTCAGAATTCATGAGTGAGGCTGCAAAACCCTGAAGACAAAGAGAGAGAGAGAGATAGATAGATAGATAGATAAAGAAGTAAATATCCCTGACACCTCAATAAAGTAATAAATATATGTCAAATGGTTTTTGTTTCCTTCCATTTACCGGACTGCCAAGCAGCACTAGAATCACATATCTAAGCTTTGTCAACAAGAAGAGCTTAAACATATTTGTTTGTTAACAGTCATTTCTACTGAAACTTGACATTCTCATCCAGCCTCTTGAACCCAGCGGGTGTCATATTACAACACACACAAAAGCACAATGTTCATGACCAGATTTCAAAATCATCCAGATCCAGGATACTTAGATGGGTCTGCCAGACCAATCAATCAGACAGAGGAATAGAAAGAGTTTTGTGGTACCTCATTAGCAGGCAGGCTTTGTCTGACTGATTGGCTCCTCTGAAGTAGCAATATGGGAAAATGACATGGGAGCCACCCAGTAATTTTTGGAGGGTGTCGGCTATTAAGAAACAAAGCCTTCAGGATCTCTTAGTTGCCCAACTAAGACCTGCTTTTTCCAAGCAGAGAGTGTAGCTGATGTCTTAGGAATTGCATCACATTCCGCTGTACAGAAGGAAAAGAGGGACTATACAAAACTGGACTTGAATTATCAAGGAATAGCATTTTTCTGTTTGAGCTCCCAACGGGTCAAGTAGTAGTCTGTTTTGTCACAGAAGTTGCAGTGCACTGTTAGTCTGGAATCATTTTCTGTTTCGCTCTTGCAAATCAGTTGTAGGAAGCTTTTGCAGGATATTTCTCTTATGGGTACATAAAAGGCTTCTCAGGTGGTCTACATATTACTTCTTAAATGACTGTCAGCAACATGAAGGCCTCTGTCCAGATGCAGTGTCCCAGCTGTTTAATAAAGTGTTAATATTATGAGAGTGGGTTTGTACACCGGTGAGTCTAATAAACTGGAAACATCCTAAAAGACAATCCTGACATCATTATTGCCGCTTTTTTGGATTAATTATTTAAAAATCCAAGCTGTATAATGGATTTTTGCAATCTAGTGTTCTAGAATTTAAAGTTATTTTATCCCCTATAGGTATTTAACTCAAGGTCTAAAACAAATGTTTAAAAGAAAGAAAAAGAAAGAAAGAAAGAAAGAAAGAAACAAACAAACAAACAAACAAAGAAGTGAACTAGTATGTGCTATACTGTGCATTATTTTGTTAAAGTTTTTACAGAGTAATACAACTTGAGAATCATTTTATCTGGAATGAATGGCATTGTTCCTCCAATTTTTTTTTCAAATCTAATGTTTATAGGTATTTAAAAACAACTGTTCCTAGAATCTAATATTTTAAAGCCTTTAATTAGGATGCAAAAAGACAATGTTTTTGAATGAATAATCTCTATGCTTAAAACCCAATCATTCCTGTCCTAAAAAAAATTTTAAAAAAAATAAATAAATTAATTAAATATTTCCTACTTTTTAGCAGATATAGAGAGGATCTTAGAAATAGCTTATTCAATAGCTCTCATGAATGAAATCTCTTGATTATTTTTGTGTACTACCAAATCCTTAAGGTAGTTGTATAACCATATACTGTAAAAGTTGTGTTTTGGTATCTTATTTAATGGTCTTTTAAATAAAGAACTGTTTGGAAAAGACAACTTGCCTTTTATTCTGTTTAAAAGAAGGGATCAAAAAGATAACACCACACAGAGCAAAGGTTTATGTATATGCACCCACAAATGAAGGGTTTATTCAAATTATTCTGAATTTTTCAGCATATAAAGTATTACTTAGAGGAATATGTAACTGCAGAGTACTATAGTACCATGGTATTGTAGTATTCTGCAGCTGATTGTTCCAGAAATAGAGAAAAATGACACAAATTTCTAAATTATTTTCTTTAATATGCAAAGGCACTGAAGTGCTAAGCCTGAAGCTGCTTTTGAAGATGAAATCCTTGGCAAATACTTTCATTCTCCTCCAAATCCATTTACTGGCAGATTTTTCATGACAGTGGAATTTAGAGTTACTATTACAAGACCTGGCCTTTAGAGAACGAGGGAGTTGTGAACATTACAATTTGGGTTTTTTTAATAAATATCACATGCATCTCCACTTTACCTCTGTGGTTTTAGATTCCTGTGTTACAGTGTTGAACTGAAAGGCGCTGTAAGGGAACAGACAAATGGGAAGCAAAATGTGGATAGATAAAGGACTTAATGAAAAAGTGTGCGAAGATATTAACTGGGTATTCTTTCTGTCTGGCTCCAGCCAAAGAGTGTCAGAGCTGGCTGAAGCATGGGTTGTATGTCTTTGGAGGGAGGAAGAAAGGGAGGGGAAAGTCAGGGGAAAAGAGGAAAGGGAATATAATACCGAGTTAAGTCTTGCTTTTGTAGTGTTGGTTAAGAACTAAAGTGTAGGTAGGTTAGTATAAAGTAGAAGATACAGGATATTCTGAAAAAATAGGTGAGTTCCCCTCAGTGTATAGGAAGGGCAATCATCTGGCTGGCATTCCCAGCACTTCCCTTGAATCAAGAAAAACAGATTTGAACTAAGATGTTTCAAATTGAAAGTTTTTAAGCTGAAATTGGAACAACTAAAGAAAGCTGATCAGGAAAAGGAGGGAGTACATGGCAAGGGTCAAGAAATACGCAAATCATTGAATCATTCAGTAAGCCTGGACTGTCACTACTGCACAAGACAGAAATATAGGTTGCTGTTCATAGCTTGTGATAATCAACACCAATCTGCGCGGGTTTGAGAAACCTTGTTGTTTGAATCTATGTCTCAAGCAACTTAACACTATTTTGTCACCCTGGTCTCAGAATCAGAAGACATCCCAGTGTCCATTCAAGAGGACCACCTTTCTAGCAGAGATGAGAAAGAACAAAGGAAATCTTAGCTTCAAAGTGAAGGCCTTATCATAAAGCAGAAGCTCATTTCATTCTTGAAAGGTAACAAGAAACCTACATTTGTAGGTAGCTTTTCTCAGATTGTTTCCTCAGATAAAAGTTCAGAGAAAAACTCCAGAAATTTATATTCTCAGAAAGAAAGTAATCTGGAACTGGTCTTTGAAAAAATTAGATTTTCTTCATGTATCTAGCATAGTTGTGGCAAATCAGACACTCTACTTCAATGCATGTTACATTGACCTGCTCCTGAAATCCAGGTTTCCGTGAAATGGATGGATGTAGATTATAAATAAGACCTCTTCTGAACATTCAGCAAGGCAGAAGGCATAAGAAGTAATGCTGTGCTAAAAGATTTTTGATGCCTTATTAGCAGCTTTCAGTAGTGTGTGAAGAAACATAATGTACTATTTGCAACACTTTCCAAGGCATATCTTGATGTGAAAGGAACTGACATTTACTGTGAAAAGTCTTTATTTAGATAGAGAGAGTGTTAAAATATCTATAACACGGTGCTTAAAAATCTGATTTCTGTTCACTTAAACACTTCAGTGCTTTTCTGCTAGGAGTGCATCTGCCCCTTTGGCAACAGGTGTTCAATAAGAAAGGATTGCTCAAACTCACTATTATCGGTAGTCCTTGAGATTGATAATATATAAAGCTAAATGTTATTAAAACAGTATAGCTTTGTACAACCAGTTGAAACGGTTTGGAGAAACAGGGAAAAAGGCAAATAAATGGACAAGATTTCTTTTGCTTATATATAGGTACACATACACACAGGAATAAATTCTTTACTGTGAGGGTGGTGAGACACTGGAACAGATTGCCCAGAGAAGATGCGAACCCCAGCCTTGCAAATGTTCAAGGCCAGGTTGGATGGGGCTCTGAGCATTGATGTCTAGTGGAAGGTGTCCCTGTCCATGGCATGGGCAGTTGCAACTAGGTGATCTTTAAGGGCCCTTCCCATA
Organism: Cnemophilus loriae; assembly: GCA_013397755.1. Lineage (NCBI taxonomy): Eukaryota > Metazoa > Chordata > Aves > Passeriformes > Corvidae > Cnemophilus > Cnemophilus loriae. The sequence goes on from VZTF01004051.1 coordinate 874,322, forward strand.
CAAACCATTCTATGGTACACATTCTTATGATTCACATGAGCAGACACTTGTATATGAAGACTCCGCATATAATGTTCTCTTGCCTTATCTCTCTTAGGATATATCTCATCACAAGAAGAGCTTTGCTGGGGTGTTACTTGATTTTCCTGGCCAGGAAAATGAATGTTTATGCTTGTTTTGTGTAAAAAAATAACTTTAAAAAGTTACTATTTCATAATTCTTGCTGTGTGTTATCAGATCTGGCCAAAACAATGACCCATAACTCATCTTGTCTAATTTGGGTTTGAGCTGCACAACTATATGCCTCATGGTCACCTTCCAACATTCAGAAAATCAATTCTATGTCCTGTACAGTCACACTGGTCCTGAACTGAACACATAATTTGAAGTGAGAGGAGAGGAAATGATTTTGTGATGGAGAAGCTTCAGTCTTCTAAGGCAGCAGTAGACATAAAAAACCCCTCAGATATTGCAAAAGTGATAGGAGGGACGTCTTCTGTAAGCTGGATATTATGACTAGGTAGAATAGCATAAGGAACTCAAACAAAAAGTGGAGTAAATAGTCACTATTAAAGCTAAATGAAGAAAACAGGGTCAGAGAGAAAGATGCCATGTTGCTCCCCACGTAATATTTGGGCTGGCATTCACGATTTTCCTTCCAGTAAAGTTTTTGATTACTGTTAATTTTTTGATCAGATTTTATACACTATCAATAGAAAATTCAGGATTTGATTTATTTCTGGAACTGGGGACTGAAATTTTTGTAATATACTGTTTATCAGATGTGTACTCTTCCTTTAAGTCTTTAATGAAAAAAAAAAAAGGGGAGAGTGGTGAGTTGGTGAACAGCCCGGAGAGAAGGAGAAGACAAGAAGGAAAGAAAGCAAGAGAGACAGACTGTCAGGGTGGTGCCCTTTTTCTTCTTTTATAGCAACTGAGTAAGCAGCACAGTGTCTTAGACCTTATTGTTCCAAGACACTGCTTGACCTGTTGTAAAATAATCAATTTTTCTATAGTTGCTAATAGGTCTGCATGACTGATTTGTACTATGTCAATTAAGACTGCCTTTGAGAAAATGGTACTTTCCACGTGCTGGTATTTACTCAAACTATTTCAAATGGACCAGTTACAAATCAAGGCAGTGCATAAACTGTAAATTCCAACTTAAAAATTATTCATAGTTTTTTGATTGAATTCCCTGCTTTAACGAGATTTCAGGTCCTTTTTCAGATGTAAATAAAGCTATGAGTTAATTAAAAATTTTCTCTGACCCAAGATGCGAGTAACACTTGATTTTAAAAGATAAAAAACCCATGTATTTTCCCTTCATCTTCTTTTTGGGTGGGGTAGATTAGTTTCTACAGTGGACTTGAGGAGAGGAGTGGCAATACAAGAAGTTTTGTAGAGAATGCTGAGTTCAGCCATACCATGGCATAGCAGACAATTTGTAATCCAAGGTAAGGACACCAAATGAGTAGCTGCTGTTCATAATCGGTGGTCTTATGAGGATCTGCGTTACTGGTGAGCACATAGATGAGGAGGCAGCAGTCAAAACAGCAGAGAATAATTTGGCAGAGTACGGATGACAGGGCTGGGAATTTGGGCTGCTTCATGTTTGGTACCAAGGGGTAGAATAACTGTTTTAATTACGTTTAGCTTCTGAGACTTTGACTTTCACATGAACAGAGGTTAATTAGAAAACAGTCCTGCTCCAGGCTTGAAGCCTGCTTTTCAGATCCACACAGCTTAGGGTGGAGTGTCAGGACTTGTGTTAAACATCATATTCTCAGGGGCCCCAAGCTCAGCCTCTGGAACTTAAGGATTGGCAAGTTCAACCCTTTTGCTCGTGAATGAATATCAAGGCATTGCCTGGAGAGACACAGTGAATAAAGCGTAAACAGCATTATATTTTGCCTTTTAAGTTTTTCCTTTGTTAAAACCAGTAACACAGAGCTTCCATTCAGTTCAGATGCTGAAATAACATTTTCTCAATAGAAGAAAACATTTCTCTAGTCTCAGATGCAAATAAAAAGTTTTTAATGATGAGACCTTTAGCAATTCTTTTTTGATTGTAAGTGCTTAAATGTCTACATATACAGATTCTAATACAATATCACAATACTTGGAGATCAAGTATAAGAGTATTAACTACCTAGAAAAAATCTTGAAACATCGCAGGTCACATCACTCCCTGCCGCCAATATCCATGGCACTTGCAAAAACAGTCCTACCCTGTAAGGACTTCAAAATCCAGTGTTTCTACAGAGTTTCTCAGTTCTAGGAGGTAGCAGGCATGCTGATGTGGCTTTATGCACATGCTCATCTGTTTGCTGAAGCAATGGTTTCAGAATCAGTGGGAATCTTTTTGCGTTAAAGCCAAGGACAATCTTTAAGCCAAAGTTAAATCTTCCTTGACCCAAAGTCAAAGCATTCGGAACATTCAGGAGTTATGTCATGATATCTAGTTAAGGTTTAAGTATTTGCTTTGGAGTGCCCAGGGACTTGCACTTAATTCACCACAAATGTGCACTGGTATTGCAGGTTAGACAGAGAGCAAAATGCAACTAGTAAACTCTTCTAAGAAAAAATAGATGAAAAGAGTACCGTCAGGAATCACTGCTGAAGTGGAATAGAAAAATACTAAAAGATTTGATACAATAAAATAACTGTGACTATCTATCTCTCCTACTCCATCTATTGAAACTAAAGCTATCTGACATCGTAAACAGTAGAGACTAGAAGAAAAGTCATAGTCCTCCCACCTACAAAAATCTGGATGGGGTCAGATATAACTTTAAAAAAAATTAGGACTTTGTTTCTGTAAAATCTGTACTGCCTCGTAGAGATTCAACTCGTTCTTTTTAACTGATGAAGATTTTCCCTTGCTTTTTAGGCTCTGAGAGGAAAAATGATCTTCAGGAGCCGTTTTTTGCAATATACCACCATCTGGTGGAAGTAAAGAGAAAGACAAAGATTTTGAAGGTTAACCTGTCTTGCTATTGGGAAAGTTTTCGTTTCTCAGTGCTAACTGTCTGCAATGGGCTCTTGAGGATTTAGAGCACCAAATCACTTTAAGCCATGTGATTTTTACATTTCTCTATTCAATTTATTTCCTTCAATTATTTTCTTTTAAGGGATTTACTTTTAAGGGACCTGAGGATGTTCTTGAAAATAAATACACACTTCAGTATTTCTTAGTATGTCTGATCTGTTAGACAAGATAGAATTTTCCATATGGTGATATAAAATGCTTCAAAATATTTTGCTAAATATCAAGCAACATTTATCATATAAACTGTACACGACCACTGTATATTTTAGGTATTGGTAGAATTTGATTTTGTTCTCTTTCAAAAAAATTGTTAGCGAGATTACCTGCTTTGTGCTATTAGGGCCTTTTTTCCCCACAAATTTTTGATTAAAATCTTAGCGAAAAAGTTCTAGTCTTATTGCCTATGGACTTTGGGAGCTAAATTTCATCTTACACTGCATCAAAAATTCGCAGGTTACCAGAGTTCACAATATATGCTGATAGTATCTGTGCTCTCTCTGTGGTCACCATGTTCCTTCTGTGCTGTCACTAACAAATGTTGTTAAATATTGTGGGCACAACAGGATTGGAAATAAAATACATATCTATTAAAAAAAAAATCTTTGTAGAAAAATATAGCGGTAAAAAAGCACCAAACAATTATGTTGATATTTGTTTTACTGTAGAACTAAATATTCTGCTCTGGAGATGTTTACCAGGATCCTCAGTGTCTCACCTATTTTTTTGCCACCTGCTAAATACTCAGGCATCTCAAATGTCCACCGGATAATTGAGGTGTGCAACCGCCAGACGTTGGGGAATTTGCAGCAGAAGGACCTAAGCAGACTTACAGACAGGCACCTTATGCAGTCTTGGCCATCAGCAAGTCAGCAAAAGCTTTCCAGGGAATAAAAAATCTTGCTGAGCTGAGTGACTTGATCACGGCCAAAGGTCAGCCTCTCTGCCAATTTCTGCTGGAGTTTGGGTGAGATCAGCCAGTCCACAGGAGTATGCCAGGCCAGCCAACTGTCATTTTTTTTTAAATTGGAATATGTTTTGCTACAACATTTTAACCACCCCTAATAGCACACCGTGGTTATAACTGTGGCATTGGCATTGTAACCACTGCCTTTCATGTACTTGTTAGAAGGATTCTCTCTGATCTCGAGAAAGCTGGAGGGAATGCAGCTGGCAGGGGATGGTCTTTGATGGTACAGAACTGCTGAGCCCTTCCAGCATGCCAGGGAGAAAGAGATCTCACCAGTGGCATCAGCAAAATGTTGAACGTGGCATACGTTCACAGTGGTTGGCACACATACGTGGTGGGAGAGGATCTGTTTGTCTCTCCTGCTATTTCCAGTGAGGCTGTGTTCAGGATGACACAATGTATAGCTGCACCCAGTACTTGCAGATACCTGGCTGCTGCCTTTTGTATGAATAGGGGCTACCTGTTAAATTTGGTTCAATATCCATGACCCTTCTCCTCCCTGAGACAATCTGGATGGAGTCAGATATAACTTTAAAAAAATTGGGACAGTGTTCCTGTAAAATCATTATTTTGTTTAGATTATAAGTGGGGATTTAAAAAAAAATATTTATTGTAATTTCAATTTAATTTTGAAGCACATGACTGGAATAATTTAACTGTACTACATCAAGCAGGTATCGCTTTCATAGTGCAATTAAGCATGTGGGACAAGGACTCCAATTTACTGGGAACAGAAGTTCATGTTTAAACCATATTGCTGAAAAGAAAATGGGAAACCTAGATGCAAAGGAAAGTGCAGCTGAAATGACTCAGAAGATCGTACCATTTTAATGCCACAGGTATTTATGAACACAAAATGAGATCTATCATAGTAATTTTGAATGGCTTTGTTATAATTGATATTGCCAAGTTTTTCAATCACTTGATGATGAGTTTCACAATTTAATTGTGTCTTGGAACATGAATCCATTCTAGATATTTTTAAGCAGGATGGATTTAATTTTTGTTTTCAATGTATGTTAACTTTTAGGGAGTGAAAAACAGCATCATTGTTTAAGTGAGGGGCTTTCTTAACAAATATTCTACAGTTTAATGAGTCCTTCTCTTTCCTTTTTAAAACTAACGTAACATGGCTGTGTTACATTGCTCCATTACCTTAAGCTCTGTTGCACCAGAGAAATGCTTTCATTCTCTAAGAGATTCTTGGGGCCCACAATACTTTTAAAATTACTGCCTGTCTTTTTCAGTTCTCTCCGTGTATTGTGGTTTAACATTGGTAGGCAGCTAAGTACCACACAGCCCTCACTCATTCCCCACTGAAGAGGGATGGGGAAACAAAAAAGGAACATTAAAACAACAGCAAAAAATCTGTGTGTCTAATCATTAATTTAAAAAAGTAATAAATGAAGGATAAATGGAAGAAGAGAGAAAGAAAACAAAACAAGTGATACAAACGCAATCACTCACTACTTCCCTCAGGTAGACCAATGCCCAACCAATTCTTCTTTTCTCTTTTTTTTGGCTGACCATGATGCTATATGGCATGGAATGTCTCTTCGGTTAGTTGGGGTTGTCCGCCTTTTCCCTCTCTGACTATTTTGCACCCCCAGCCTAATCAGACTCGGGGTAGAGTGAGAAGCAGAGATGGCCTTGGTGCTGTACAGACACTGTTCATCAATAGCTATGACATCAGTGTGCCATCAGTATTGTTTTGATCACAAATATAAACTGTAGCACTGATCAGCTGTTATGAAGAAAGTTAACTCCATCCTAGTCAGGCCATTACTGTTAGATATGACTGATACTCCCCAAAAGTTCTGTACTACGCACAGCACCAAAAGCGGTTTTGTACACAGCCTTCACCGCAATAAAAATTTATTCGAGAAAAGACATGACAACTTATGTTCTGTTCTTCACCTGAAGGGAGTGCAGGATTAGTCTGCAGACTGCTAGGAAGCTGATTTTATTTGTCTTATTTTAAAGCAAAGGTTTAGTTTTCTCGTCCTTAAGATCACAAAATTAGTAAACGTACCTAGCAGTCCACGAGTTTTATTGAAAATAAAACCCTACGAACACCAGCACGATGCCCCAAGTTCTGGGTGGGCCGGACTAAGGCATGTAAAAGGGAACTTTCAGAAATTTGGCCTTAGATATGAGACTGGAAAAGATCAGTGGTGTTTCATGAGTAGTGTGAGTGTGCTGAGTGAGAAGAGTGACTGCAGAGCTTCTCCTGACCCAGCCTAGATCATCCTGCTCTTGACATGCTCAGGACTTCACAGTCTATCTATGGACCCTTGCTGCTCCTAAATGGAGCTCCAAGTCTTTCTCCTCTCTTCTCTGCTTCACATACTGGCAGGAAATGAAGTCTGCAGAGGCAGAAAATGCGCCTAATGGGGTCAGACCCCTGAGCTGAAAATCATGAGTAAGAAGATTTTATTATGTCCTTAAAAGAGAGAGAGAGAGATAAGAGCGTACCCTTTTACATTTCTTTGTAGGAAAGCATGTGATTCTGGAGACTGTTGCTGCCTCATACTAAAAAAATCAAGCTGTTCCTTTATATATGATTGTTTGCCTGCATTAAAAAACTGTACACTAGAGCAAGAACGGTTGGCCTCCCACATATCTGTCTCAATTTTTTGACCTTTATTGATACATATATATATAAGCAAAAAGAATATTTGTTCAAATGCACATGCCCAGAATGGTACGAAATGATGGGAAATTAGGTTGTTTTAATCAGTAGAGTAGGAATAAGTGTCACTGAGCAAAAGACAAAGATATTTTCAGATAATTTCACAAAAAACCTGATGGCCAGTAGGTGGTACCCTTATTCCAGATAACAAACAAAGCTGGCGGGGCAAGGGGGTGGTGGTGGGGATAAAACCAAATAGCTGATATTTAGCTCAGTATTGTGAATATTTTCCTCCCCTATCAGCCACTTCAGAATCCAGCATACACTCTGTAAAGATCATTGGGCAAGCCTAATGAGAGTTTGGGCAAGGCACCTGTACATGAACTGTGAAAGGGTCAGATTCTGTCATCGAAGGTCTTGTATTGCTGGAATTACACACTGTAGCTTTCCACGTAGAATGCTTTAATCACTTTGTAGTCAAGCTTTTATGCATTTAAGAACTTGATGTTCACAGTTAGTACATAAACCTCTGACCTATCAGTTATATCACTGATGAATACAATTAATTCAACAATGCTAAAAGATGTTTTAAACTTTATGTTTAATTTGTGAGAATTTTGCAACTTTTTGTTTGTTTGTTTGTTTTGGTTTTGGTTTTGTTTTTTCTGAAGCAAGCTTGTTTACTACTTTAAGCAATTCTTAGATCATGGAAGGATGTTATGAACAAAATCGACTTTCATAACATCGGAAATATTTCTTTATTTAAAGGGCTGCCAAGCCGGAAAAAGTTGCCTAGGTAAGTAGGCACCTGTGCAGGTATTTAAGATGTGTAGTTGCAGCATTTAGGAATGTGCTTCAGTGGTGTACTTGGCAGTGCTGGGTTAGTGGCTGGACTGGATTGTCTTAAGGGTCATTTTCAACCTAAATGAGTCTATGTTTCTAACATTAATTTGTCAACGTACTGTTCCTTGAAGATATACACATTTTGATTATGGCAAAATGTCAGTGCCTGGGAAATAAAAGCCAGTCAGAAGATGTCACAGTAGAATGGATATCCTTTCGAACTGATCCTGAAATTTTGTACTGTTAATTGAAATTAGTATAACAAGCTGGTTGTAAGAATCACTCTTTTTTTTTTTTTTTAAAGTATAGACAAAATCATCTTCAGTTTAAAACATCAGCTTAAATACTCTTTGGGGTGGAAGTGCTGGAGGAAATTGAACTAACAGACAAAACCATAAGATACATGTCACTCAATCAGTGTGCTTAACACTGAAAGTCTTGTCTAAGCTGGTAATCCTCTTCGCATTGCTTCCTCTTGCGAGAGGAGTGCCCTGAGAGGTACCACCTCTATTTGGCACTTAACCTAGCATGCAATGAACGGCCCTCTGGAGACCCCCTGTCTCTGTCCTGGCTATAGATGCACCTACACTGGTTTACCTTAAACCAGATACCTCTGTCTTTGGTTGCTTCAGCACTGATTTTTGTTACTGATTTTTATTTTGAGTAATATTTGGCGACCAGTTGTCAATTTGGAAGGCTATTTTTCGCATAAGATCCCTTACCCTATTGATTAACCCTGGATTTCAGATGTCTCCATTGCCAAATTATATCTAACAATGCCTAAAATGGTACTGAACATAAATACTCCTGAAGATAACAATTGCAAACAATGACAATGTTTACTGTCTCTTATTCCCAGTTATATAACTAGAATCAAGTTAAATTCATTCGAAAATGATGAAATGATACTTTTTTCACTACCTTCTCTTTAATTTTCTTAACTTTTAAGTTAAACCAAGAAGCACTGCAAATATTAGATATTGTGAGCATGAAAACCTCTGAAATTTTTAACACTAATCAGAAACATATATTAAAAAATCTTAATTAAAAAAGGGACGGTAGGCTGATAACACCCAAAGAGACCAGCTTCAATAGAAAATATCTTCTGACCCAAACTCAGCTTTAGGCCTTTCAAGATGCACATAACTCAGAACCCAGCCGCCTTCACACTGAAAATCTGCAATTAATACTAGTAGAGATTTGATGTCTCCAAATCTAACTTCATAGGTCCCATTAGAATTCATTATTTTCTATTCTAACACTAAACCAAAACAAACCAAAGTAGAAAAACCAATACGAAATAATATTTTGTCCAAATTGTTGACTTTTTAAAGTGACATCTCCAGGAGAATTATAATTGTGAGCACAAATTTTATTGGTTCTCATTCTTAATCTCTATTTTCTGTATTTTCTCCTGCCCTCCTGTATCTCCCTCCAATATCCATCTGATATTGGTCTATGCTATGACTCTCTGACATCTCTGTCTCTCCTCACCTCCCAATGGGCCTGGCTGCACTAGAACGCTTTTTTTTCCACCCTTGTCATTTTTTAAAATGCTTTATGAAAAGTTCTAAGTTATGTGTCCAGCCCTGTATAAAATGGAAGGAATTGATGTCGTTTTATGCTTTCCAGCCTTAGAATTCCTCTCTCATACTATAACAAAATTTTTCCAATATCATTATTTCAAAATCTGAAAGCTCCTTTTCATCTTGCAAACAAAAACCATTATTTTACAAAACCATGCAACTCCAAATGTCCTTTTCAATCTTAAAAAAAAAAAATCAAGTGATCGTGGAAATTACATTAGAAAATTATACAAGACAATTCAATTAGACTTCTGTTTTCTATCCCTAAGTTTAAAACTATGCCAAAAAACCACTCCTTTTTTTTTGTTCCCACAACATTCCTCCTACAGTGCCCTGAATTTGCACGCTCTTGCTGTGAAACCTGTTTACTGGCACGGAAGTCTGCCTTCACGATAGTCTTCTGATTGCACTCTTAGGTGTCTTGGGTGAAATAGGAACCTTCACACAGTAGTGGGAACTGTGAGATGCTGAAGGTAGACACCTAAACACTGGGATAACTCTGAGGTCCTGCAGCAGTAACAATGCCTATTGCCTGCAACCTCATGCACTCTACTGACAATTATCAATGACATGCTATGCACTTTATTTACATGTATGCAGTTATTTATGCATAAAAATATGCGTATGCTTATGAAACTTGGAAAAGAATTGATAGACATATCAGCTCTAATTTGAAGGCCTTTTTAATGCAACTGGAAGATTATTCCTGGGTTTTCTGTGTTTAGCTTTCTCATAATTTCTTCATTATTTTTTAAGCTCCTGGTTCATACTCAGTTGTCTTTACCAGTCTGCTAGCAGCAGCACTCACCTATTAGGCTATGGAGACTTAGAACACATATCTGTTATTCAAATAAGTCTTATTTATGGATTTTAAGCATAAGTTAAATCAGTATGACTTTACAGTGTTGAAAATCTTTATATATATAACAATACTTAGCAAAAATGTAATGGGAATTATTAATTAAATTTAAGAGAATTTATTTACAGGAATTGCTTTGTAAGTTAGATAACCTAATAGGCAATGATTATATTGAGAGGGCTTTTCTTATGGCCACGAGATTATATTTCATGCAGAATTATACCAGCTCAAAGAACTAAAATCAGAACAACATATTTGCAGACGAACAATGAGAACACATGGAGATCTGGGCCCAGCTTGTGGCTCTGAAATAGTTTTACTTTATGGTCTTGGTAACTCTTAGTATTTCTCTGCTTTATTTCATCGTCTTGGATTAATTAATTTTTCTTTCTCTCTCTTCATTTATCATTTCTAAGTCTTCAGATCTGAGACAATAAGAAGATTATTATATGTGCTAATACAGACACTAAAGGGAAGGGTTTAGAAATATCTCTGTGTCTGCACACAACTGCTTAGTCATTAACTGCGCAGTGTCTTCTTTCCATCTAACTGAATCGTGTTAGCTCCAGTCCTTCAACTATGCCAGTACAAATGCAAATATGGCCAAATGCTGACTGAACAAACACCACAGTTTTTATTTTTATTGATTATAATCCATACTGTATTTCTCTATTTGATTCACTGTCTGATTTGCTGGGTACTTTTACCAGCATAGTTCATGGAGTAGGTGGAAACACAGGACAGAAGAGGAGCAGCACCACTAAAACCCTATACTCAGTGTAGGGGAAACAATGGTGAATAAATTTTAATTAAATTCTGTGTAGCTCTGAACACAATTCCTTAAAAACTTCAATACCAACAGTGCTTTGTTTTCAGGGCAATTTTCTCAAAGTGCCTTCACTAAGACTAGTTCAATAATTAGAAATAATTTCTAAATTAGAATGTGATCAAACCTGTTGAAATGAAGGCATGCATTCCTTTTGATTTGAGTGGTCTTTGGATTGTTTGGAATAATTTTAATTATAGAATATTTTGGGAGCACTAGAAACATCCGAGTCATACTTTACTTTGTGGCTAACTGTCCCCTTCTTACATCCGATTCCTTTTCAGTAACTATGGAATTGCTATCTTCAGCCTCAAGGAACAGCTTAAGTTAAAGCAATTTCCCTGCTTTTTCTGATTAGATGGTATCCAGTGTGCTGCCCTGCATGCTCACTGCCAAAGCATGGCAGGGCATTCCAAAAGAAAAGTGTAACAGTGCTCTAGAATTTTAGCCCCACTTCTTTCTGTATCCTTTCTTTTGTAGTAGTAAAAGAGAAAAAAACAAGCTAAATTTACCAGATGAACCATTTCTTAAAAATATTACTCATTCTAATTAAAAACAAAATAATAATAAAAAAAGAACCTCCAAAAAGAAACTGTTAGCATGTCCTCATCTGAATTCCAGTACAGATGAAAAAGGAAAAAAAAAAACAAACACAAAACATCACCTTGGGTTCATAACAGAAAATGATTGCTTAGACACTACAGAAAACTAAAAAAAAGCAGCTGAAGGAAAAAAAAAAGATGCATTAGCATTTAGCTCTGTTCCGAGGTGCCATATGGGATAAAATATCTGTTTTCCAACAAAAGGGATTAAAAATGAACAGCTCTCCTGAAGGCTATAAACATTTTTCCTAATTGTTTCTTTGTGTCTCTCACATTTTTGTCTGAAGGCTGGAGTGAACTGAAGCAAATAGTAAGAGCAGAAATAATTCCTGACTTTTAAATTTTATGTCCCTAAAGATTGAAACCTGAAAACTGGGTCTACTGATGCAAGTGCAGTGAAGACACTTAAGCTACTGAATGCAGTGTTTTAGAACAGTGGGACAAGCAGGAGAAGCTCCCATAAGATTTCTGGTACATGTACACCCCATTTATGAAATTATTAATTTTATCCTTTGGAATAAAGACCGTTGTGGAAGAAAGATGCTTTTCTATAGCTCATACGGAAATAGGGAAAGAGGAAAGAGGCTTTCTGTTCCAAGTTCCTGAGATTCAAAAGTTCGAACTCTTGGGAAATCTGCTATAGCAGTCCCTTTTTTTGAGAGAGAAGGAACCTTAAGCTGCTGACTTCTTACTCCAAGTTAAACTAAAGATCCTTTCACCCTTAAAAGACTTTTGAGGCTATTTTAATAATATTGATCTATTTAATTAGTGTATTAAATTGAAGAAGAGAAAATAAAAGAGGAAAAACCCCAACCAAACTTCTGCTTTTTCATTAGTATTTAAAGTGCTTATCCACAGCAGTGTAATTCAGATAAGCATCTGGCCCCCAAACTATGCTGGCACAGACAAAGATTTGTTTTCTTTTTTAAGAACTAGGAATTTTTCCAAGATGTCCTGACTACTGGGAGCAGACCGTCTGACCAAAGTATGCTCACCAGATGGTAGATGTTTCCATGTGGCTAAATATTAAAAAAGTTCTAAATCTATGCAAACTGTGAAGTAAGAGTGGGAAAGGTTTGCTGCTGTTTCTCAGTTTTAGCTGCCTCTGCAACTCATAAATGCGAGGGGAAAAAAACCCGAAAACCACAAAATAAAGCTAATTTGAATGGAAAAAAAGATAAATGTCTTGTAATTTTTACTGGATATGACCTATCTTTAATGACTAATTTCAGAAAATTTAGAGTTGAAATATTTATTTTAAATTTTTTTTTTATTTCCTTAATATCTTTATTACTTTGCTATTCAAAAAAACCTTCCTGCTCTAAAATCTGTTAGTTCCACTAAAAATATCAAGCAAAATAGGTTTTATAGGGAATGAAATGTGCAAACACCCCCCCCCGCCCCATCCCCACACCTGAAAGTCTGTTTTAAGGGCCAGCTGAAGGTTTCATACAACCAGCTCCTTGCCACTGTTCTTGCCTGCTGGGCAGGAGCAGAGGGCAGCATGGGGCAATGCCTGTGGCATGCCAGGTCCTCATCCTCTTGGAATAGTTAAAATACTGATTGATGGACATTTAGCAAAGACACTGCATTGAGCAATGTCTTTGCTGACCACTTTTCTTCTTCTGGCTGCACTGGTGGGTCTATAATTTTAAGCCAAGCGAGGAGAGGGGAATACCACAAAAGCTGGCTGGTGGTAAGGTCTAAAGCACTCCAGCTGTCGGCTGGCTGGATGCGAGTCACAGGCTTGTGGTGCTATAATGCACGTCTAAGCAGCCCTCAAGGTGATGTAGCATGCCAAGCGTGGCTCCAGTACCCAATCTCAGCAGGAGCACACACCTCTCTGACTTAAACAGCTGCAAAAATGTTTGCTGGGTTAGTAATTTGTCCCAGATTTAAAACCACATAGACAGCTAGAGGGTACGTTGACACTGCACGGTGTAGCTCAACCAGAAAGCAAGCTGGCTTACATGACAAAAGATTTATAACTGAAGTAGAGTAGTGAAGAAGTGCAAAATTATTAGAAAATTTCCAGCTAAGTGCAGTGAGCTTCAGATCACACATCCACAGAGGCACATGAAATGGAAGAAATGTCACCGTCAAAAGACAGGGCAGCAGAAGAAAATGTTCTTTAGCTTTCCTTGTAGTAAACTTTAAATTGCTAAGACAGCTTCTAACTCTCTCTCATGCTCCCCTGTCTACCAGAATCCCCTTGCTTACAATGGCTTTCTGTTTATTTATGCTTTCACTGCATGAGCATGTGCCTGCAGTGAGCAAGTGAGTAGCGAAATCTGGATATGAACAAGATGAAGATAGAAACAGGCAATGCAGAAATGCAACCAGTTTTTTTCCCCTTTCACTCCTCAGGAAAGCGATGCCTATGAAGATAAATAAATAAAAGCAAATATTAGCCAAAAATTATCAAAAGAATGCGAAACATTAACCAGAATTTTACAATATTATTTCTTTAGGACAGCAAGATAGATGTTCAATTTTTAATAAGCATAAAAAGGTAAATATTGATTATCTAAATGCATACAACCTAGTGGGGATCTGACCATGACACAGAACTGAAGAAATGCGATGCCTTGCTGCTGGCAGAAGAAATGTACATGTGGGAAAGGGAATTTTTCCAATAATATGGTCTTATATGGGAATTTTTTTATCACAGATTCTCGAAACAAAGATACTCTATGTTTCTTTAGAACAGATAAATGCTTAAATATACTTTTATGACTTACATACCTTTTATCAAATATGATATTGCAAAAACTGTTGATTGCAGTTTCATACCAGATTAAACATATGATTCCGATTCCCTTGTTTTATAATGTTTATGCTAAAGTTATTGAAAAGAACAAGTATATTCCTTCAGTTTAAAACAGAAAATAAGCTTTCAAATAAACCAAAACAAGAAAAAATGTTATCAATAGTTTGTGGACAAGGTAAATATATTAATTATAATCAATATTCAAGAAAAGTAACATCTGTTTACGAAACAACTTGGCACATGATATAACCCAAGAGATTATATTCTATGGAATTGATTTAGTATCAGAAGAAAGAGTGATTAACTATACGAAAGTTAATGTCCAAATTGTTTCTGACACACTGGTTTCTTTCCTTAGCCAGAGAGATTAAAATCTTTGGTACAGAAGACAACTGTAGATGTGGGGGTTTGCAACATCTTTATTAATGCACTCGTGTAGGCACATGCCACACTCACCTACCTTAAAAGCCTTACCTGACTTTTTTCTTTGCTTGTTTTTATGTGAGGAGCAGTTAACACAAACATGCTTGAGTAAACATATTTTCTACTTTGAGTGAACATATTGCATATCACACTTTGAATGTTTAAAAAATAAATATGTGCATTTAAAAAAATTTGTTGGCTATGTTGTGTCATTTATTACCCAAATTTTAAGAATTTCTGCATAAACTAAAATTACCCCTTTCCAAAAGAAAACTATGAGTGTGCAGATGGAAGTGAGTTGAGGTATTGGGAAGAAGGAGGACCTCATGTTGATTTTAATATAAAATTCTGAGGGACAGAAGACAGGAAACATAGGGAAGAAATTATATCTTTGAAAGGTAGGAGACAACCACTAGCGAGAAGACCTGTTCGGGATGTTTTTTTTTCCTTTCTTGAATGTTGCTATTCAGCTCTGTGGAAGAGAGAAACGTGGCTCATTTTGCAAATGCAAAGCCAGACTGCTGCCAGGAACCATTTGCAGGAGTGATTAACAAAACCTGTTTGCTTTACAAGATTTCCATGGAGGTAAAATGGTATGCATATAATTTTGACACACTCAGATAGTGCACTTTTAGAGTTATATGGCAAAAAAATAAAAATAATTAGTACTTCTCTTTTAAAAGGGTGTCTCATTAGAGCGTGCTTATTATCTTCTCAGCAGATGTGGTATTTAAATGTAGTGAGCAATGGCCAAATGCAGGAAGTAATTCTGAGAAATAAATGGCAGTAACCATCCCAGTTTCCTGAATGGAGGTGAAAGTGGTTTGGCAATATTCGCCCAAGATGGTGTCCATTTATGTGGTATTGAAATGAAAGAAAGAAGAAGGGAATGGCTGTGTGTGCTGGTGAAAGTGTAACATGAAAACACAACAGATTCCAAAGCTGCAAATGAACTGAAACATCCCAGGTGGCATCAGCACACAGCAAGGGACTTTCAGCAGCAGCAAAGGCTGGTGTAAGGGTTTAACTTACACCTTTAGATCTCTGCTCTTAGTGGTGCACGGTATACTGAAGAAAAAAAGCCAGAATACTTTAAATTGTTGCTCCAGACTTCAGCCTGGCAAAAGTAAAACCAACATTTATTGGGTAAATAGCAAGAAAGAAGGAAGGCAGCTATTTAACTGTCTGAACAGAGGAAATTAACATCAGCTTTTGAAGTTCGGCTTTACTTGTTAAATGTGAAACTCTTACATAAGCCCAGCAAAGGGCTGGCAAAGGGTTTAATTAGCAATATAATCCTACTTAAAGTACTTTCAAGTTCTACATGGAATTTTGAGGACCTTTTTACAACTATCAGAGCAAAGTGGAATTTTATTTGAGAACTATTAGTAGGTAGCACGACAGTTGAAAAACATCTAGAAATGTGGCTGAAAAATAGTCTAATATCTGCCCAGATGCCAGTTCAATTTCATGGCAATTTAACAGCAAACTACTATTATGGATATGTTATTGAAATTAATCTTTTGCTGGTCTTAATTTCATTGTTATACTAACGTAATAAATAATTCTTTGGATTGAAGTGGAGATTCATGTTCCTTTTTTTAAAGCTCAACAAATTGTTCTCATTGCAAGATAGTATTTATGAGGAAGACACTGAATATCCCTTCTGTGAAGAATAGTGTTGCTGATAGGACATTATCTATAAAAGTTACTATGAATCATGCGGTTTTATGTGGATTTATATGTATTATACGTAATCATACAAAAATAGATCCTCTGTATCTCTAATTATCTAGGAGATGAATTTGCAGGACAAACCTCTTGCATGGCCCCTCATCATCATCAGTAGAAGGAATGAGATCTTAGACAAGGGTTGTACAGTGGGAAGACTGTACATGCTCCTCTTTCTCTTCTTTTACAGCAAAAGCAGCAATATAGCCTCGGTTTACATGACGGACTGTTCTGCTAAAGGGCATGAATACCTAGGTGACACAGAATGTATTTGCTGTGGCAAAACTAGCAAAAGATGCAAGATACTGGAAAATTCCATCTGAAGATACCACAATACATCTATTTGGAGAATATCTTCATTTTAGTCTTTCAGGGTGGCTAAAACTAAAATGAAAAAGGTAAGACAAATATGTCTGTATGAGTATATACATAATTATTTTGCAAAATCATCCTTTCAGTTTTCTATGATATATAGGTCAATACAGCTTTGATTAAAGGGAGTAGAAATTTCATAATTTTCATCTCCAAGGACTAAGGATTGAAAAACAAAGATTAAGCTCCTTGTTTTGCTTTATCTGAAAAGCTAATGGAGTGGTGGTGATGCTCCAATTAATTTGTCTTTGTATATAGCATATGACATAAAAACCATCTAATTTGTTTTCATTATAATACATGTGTATTTTCCACTTGTTTTTACAAAACATTATACTTTACCTTTGAGGATATGACACTGCTAGAGCTCATGACACACGATCTGCATTACTACTGATAATTTAATACTTATTTAAATGTAGCCTAACAGAACAGCAAATTTAACCGGAGAGCAGTAGGAACTATCATCTCCATCAGATTCTCTGAAATGCTTCACAGTGAAAGCTGATGTCATCTGCAGTTTTTAAGACAGTTAACTATGGGGTTTTTTACTTTATTAAATTTCCAGAATAAAATCTTCTCTAAGGTGTCATAGTTCGCTCTTTATTTAACTTTTAATAATTCAATAATGAACAAGTTCCCAACCTCCTTTTATAAAAGCGAAAACATTAGTGTCTAACATGAGAATACTGAGCAGACAGTAAAACAGAGCACCATGTTAGAAGATTGATCTAAAAATATCACATTTGTAAAGAACCTTAGAGAATTGCTCTTATCATAGTAGTTATCTTAAATATTCTAAAACTGGTTTTCCTTAAAATTATCATGTCCTGGGTTTGTTTATTCTGCAGTAACCGCTCATTTCTTCTTTTAATTTGCAGTGAATAGCATTTTACTTCCCAAGAATTCCTTATGTTTTACAATGAAGAATCCCAAACAGTGCTAATAGGAACAACATACGTAGGTAAGTTCAGAACAGATCCATCACTGTCCAGACTGCAGTGCAATATTTTCAGTATTTGTGGAAACTGCAGGCATCTCTGTCTCACTTTAGTGCCTGGTAATGTTATGATGATTGTTCAGATGAAAAACACCTGAAAGACAACTCAGTCATTGGTCACAGCCAGTACAGCTTCATGAGAGTGAAGTCCAGCTTATCAAACATGATTTCCTTTTATGACAAGGTAACCTGCCCAGCTGATCAAGGGAAGATAGGTGGTGTGATCTTTTTGGATTTCAGGAAAGCTTTTGATACTGTCTCTCACGGGATCCTTTTGAAAAAAAAGTCCAGCACACAGCTGGATAAACACATCATGTGATGGGTGAGCAATCAGCTCACAGGTCAGGCACAGAATTATAGTGAATGGGGTGACATCAGACTGGTGACCCGTCACTGGTGGGGTTCCACAGGGCTCCGTCCTTGGCTCTGTGCTCTTCAACATCTTCTTAAATGACTTGGACACAGGATGGAAAGGATACGAAGTGAGTTTGCAGATGATACAAAACTGGGAGGACCTGTCGATTCCCTCAAAGGCAGAAAGGCTCTGCAGAGAGACCTCAAAAAATTAGAGAGGCGAGCAATCACCATCCATGTGAAGTTCAGCAAGACAAAGTGCTGGATCCTGCACTTGGGATGGAGCAACCCTGGATATATTGACAGACTGGAGAATGATATGCAGGAAAGCAGAGCTGTGGAAAGGGATCTGGGGGTCCTGGTCTATGGCAAGTTGAACATGAGTCAGCAGTGCCCTGACAGGCAGCAGGGCCAACCGTGTCCTGGGGGGCATCAGGCACAGCCATCGCCAGCGGGGCAAGGGAGGGGATTGTCCCACTCTGCTCTGCACTGGGGCGGCCTCACCTCGAGTGCTGGGGGCAGTTTTGGGCGCCACAATATAAAACAGACATTAAGCTCTTAGAGAGTGTTCGAAGGAGGGCAGCAAAGATGGTGAAGGGCCTTGAAGAGAAGCCACGTGAGGAGCGGAGGAGGTCTCCTGGGCTGTTCAGCCTGAAGAAGAGGAGACTGAGGGGACACCTCAATGCTGTCTAGAACTTCCTTGTGGAGGGGAAGAGGAGAGCCAGGCACCGATCTCTTCTCTGTGGTGACCAGTGACAGGACCCGAGGGAATGGCCTAAACTTGGGTCTGGGGAGGTTTAGGTTGAACATCAGGAAAAGGTTCTTCACCCAGAGGGTGGTTGGGCACTGGAACAGGCTCCTCAGGGAAATGGTCACAGCAGCAAGACTGACAGAGTTCAAGAAGCATTTGGACAATGCTCTCAGGCACATGGTGGGATTCTTGGGGTATCCTGTGCAGGGCTAGTGGCTGGACGAGATGATCGTTTTGGGTCTCTTCCAACTTAGCTTATTCTGTGATTCATTTTGATATGAAAATATTGATGCTCAGTCCACAAATGAAGCCAGGGAATGCACACTAACAGAACCAACTGTAAATGCCAAAGAACAGAGCTTTGTAATACTTCTAATTAGTGGAAAAAAAAAAAAAATCAAGCTTTGAAAAGCATTAGTGAAGATATAAATCTCTGATTAAACATTTTCCTTGCAGAAGACAATCACTTTTCCTAGCACATGAAAAAACTCATATCTTCAAATATATCTTTTTGAAATCTGCCTGAAAACCAGTTATCATCAATTTTACGGCTTCTTTTTTCTTTTCCTTTCTTTTTTTTCCTCCAAAAACTGGTAGCCTTTTTCATGTGAATGTGGTGGGTAAAATATGCATTCAGTAAAGGAGAAGCTAGATGCCCCACAGTGAGTTCTTAAAATATTAGCTTTCACAACTGAATTCCAGACTCTCCCAGAATGAATGTATTGTTAATTATTTCTTCCAAGCTTTGAAATTGAACAGTAAGAATGGTGCATGCCTCTCATTCTTAGCACTTACCAGTATCCACAGCCAAGGAAAGCTTTCTCTGAGGGCATTTGTGGGTTTGATCTCCTAAGACTGGTAACAATCAGTCGAGAGATCGTGCTGCTAAGCCATTATGCCAAAGATGAGACTCATTACTAGTGTTATTTTGAAAAGAAAAGCAGTTTTGTTCAGCTTGTAATTCAAAAATACCATTTAGATTACTTAGGCTTATGTTGAGAGCATTTAATTTGTACTAGCCATTCACATTGTCTATGGTTTCGATTACAAGAGTATTTGAAATCTTGGGATTGAGTGTATTTTCAATTCTAATTTAGAAGATTGCTTCAGACATACTGCATTTCTGAATAAAAGTAAAGTTTCCTGGTTAACCTAGTAATGTTTGTTCTGGCCCTAACAGTTAAGGATCAAGCAAAGTTAATGAATTTAAAGTTAATGATCAAATGATCAGGTGAATACAGAGAAGAGCTACAAAGATGATCAGAGGGCTGGAGCACCTTTGCTACGAGCAAAGTCTCAGAGTTGGGGCTGTTCAGGGCAGAAGAGAAGGCTCCGTGGAGACCTTATAGCACCTTCTAGTACTAAAGGGAGCCTGCAAGAGAGCTGGAGAGGGACTTTTTGCCAGGGCATGTAGTGGCAGAACAAGGGGGAAAGGCTTGAAGCTGAAGGAGAGTAGGTTTAGACTAGATATTGGGAAGAAATTCCTTACTGTGATGACAATAAGGCACTGGAACAGGTTGCCCAGAGGAGTTGTGGATGCCCCATCCCTGAAGGTGTTCAATACTGGTCTGGATGTGGCTCTGTGCAACCTGATCTAGTGGAAGACATCCCTGTCCACAGCAGGGGGATTGGAACTAGATGATCTTCAAGGTCCTTTTAAACCCAAACCATTCTATGATTTTATAAAAGAAAAAATAGAGGAATGATAGCTTATTAAAAAAAAAAAAAAACGGGGATTGACTAATAACTAATTACCAGCTAATTATTTTTGAAACATGGAACATCAGTATTAAAAAGCAAGTCCTTCATAAGTATTTAGAATAATTTAAGATTTAAGCAAGTATTTTTATTTTTTAAAAATAAGATTTTATTTTCCTTTGCAAATGTAGCATGTATGAAACTTTAAATCTATTTTATTGAAGATATGTATATAAAAAAACAGAGATTGAGGTGTATATTAAGGAACAAAGAAACAAAGTCTTTCTTTGAGAAAAAGATGTTTTTCTGAATTATGTCGAAGCATATATCGGAAGATTTATTTGACAATTTACCTTTCCTCTGTATTGGGTGATTTGACAAACCTAGACCTAAATTTATCCAGATTTATGAACCAGGAAAATCAATTGCATTGATGTTTTGTGTAGATTTTAAAAATAATTTATCCTTCTGAAATTGCCATGTTAGGTTTGTATGTACTCATCCAGTATCTAGTTCACTCTTTGGCAGTGCAAGCATTCTTGAAATTTAATTCTTGCCTTCTAGGTTTAACTAAACCCCCTAAATGCAGTCAGATGATAACCACAGTATGCATGAGATTGACAATACAATGTTCATCTCTGACACACTTGCTACTCATGTATTTCTTAGTGTGTCTACTGAGACAATCTAGGGAATTTCTCAGAGGAAAAAACTCCATAGATTCTGCCAATTTAAATGTATGCATATAGGATAAATCATATGCTATGCAGCCTCCCTGTGTGACGCACTAGAAGCCCAGAGCTAACACTGCACTCATATGGACTGGAGGAACTTTTCTGCTTATTGTCTAAAGCCAGGCAAAATATGTTTTTAGGAAATAACCAGAGGCAGTGGGAAGATGTCTACAATACTAACACAATCAGAATTAGAAAACTTTAAAAACCCCCAAACACCCAAAAAACTCCTAATTCAGAAATGTATTAATTTCTCATTGAATAAAGATTCTTCATTTTGTGTCTCTTCTACTGACTATAGATCACCCAGGACAGACTGGAGATTACATTCACCCACAACTGATTAACCCCAGTACACCTTGCATTTGTATCATGCATGAACTGGACATGTATATATGGAAGGTATGAAAAACCTTGGAAACCATGCTGTAGTATTCAGCTATCTGCAAATTTCTCAGGGGGAGTTCTCCATATCATGAAGGAATAGAAAATGTCGAAGCTGAGATCTGTTAAGATGCCTGTCTAAGACAACAGGCTGCCCTTGAGGTACCTGGGTTTGATAGTGACATTGGTACTCAAGCAGAAGGCTTGCTTAGTGTGAGGCATTTTGAACAAGTAAGGAAAGTAAATTGGTCCCCTAAGTAATATAGAATTCAAGTAGTGCTCGTTTCAGTGAAAGAACTCAGGAAAAAGAACAAAGGATATTTGTTGAGACAGAATAACAGATGCAATTATCTATTTTTTACATAATTGTCATGTCAGATTTATAATTTTATACATTCCCTTTTGACAACAAGTTGCAATGACTAGCCACATTATTTTCTTACAGTGCTCAGAAGTAAACTGCCAGTTTCAGAACAGATTTCCTTGTCACAACTGCCTGGAAAAGAAACACATTACCAACTACAGTACAAATGCATACTACCATAAGATTTTAAATTTTAGTGTGCATAAGGTGCAATTCAATTTCTTTTCACAACATGCTGGTCATAGATTTAAACCTTTTGGCAATTATAAGATGGGTTTTTTGTTCTGTATAGTCCACAAGATCTCTCTTACAGAAAAATAATAATAAAAAAAGGGTTTAAAGATCTCAAGAGAGGTTTGAGAACTTTTTGTTTTCTATAAAATTCAAAATTTTCAACAAATAAATGTTTGTATATTGCCTGACCAAACTGGTAAAAAATAAATTGCTTTACTTGTTTTGTGATTTCCCCAGATACTCTGTGTCTCCAGTGAAGAGCTGGAAGTGTCTGTTTTTCTGGGGAATGGCACCAGTTGTGACCCAGTTGATTGTATGCACTCTGTACCTTTTCAGGTGGCCTTGCTTTATTGATTTGGTGTTTGAGAAGTCCATACGCTAATGCTCCTAATGATCAGCCATTCTTTTTGACTTTTAGTAACAAGTATTCTCATGCAGTTAATATCAAACAGAACTTTGTGCTCTACATCTGTTATTTCAAAATTCCCATTTTTGAACTCCCCTAGTCTCAAGTAAGTAGTACATTGTCTCCCTTTTTTACTGCCTACAATCTTTTCACCTACTTCTAGGGCCCCATGATGTAAAATGTCATTTTGCCGATCTTCAGTTCCAGTGACAACTTTTATTTTACTGATTTTAATGGGCTTTTCAAATACAATCCCATAGAAGTCTCCAGTAGAAGGAGCTTTGCCCCAGAAGTACTCATCAATGCTGCTGTAAGCCTTGCTTGCCTCATAGTTTTCAAATACATTCATATTGGTGTGCAAGTTTGCAGGTGGGTTGTCAGGAATATCAAATGATTCCTCTTCAAAATCATCATCCTTTAACTTATTTTCAGCTCCTTTGTAAGACGAGTAATACCCCATGTGCTGGAACAATGATGGCTTAAAACGTATCACTTCCTTTTGAGCTAACAGCCCACGAAAGTGGATGAGCAGCCAGTCGCAAGGCATTTCTTGGTAAAACATCAACAGAAAATGGGCCAGGCGTGGTAGGTCATGAGAATGGTAAAGCTTTCCAATGTACCCCAGCTTGGAGAATTCCAAAGTCACCCAGTAGGATCCTTCTCGTGAGGTAATTACTTTTTTAACAGCAGTCAAAAAATTCTTTGAGCAGCGAACATCGTCTTCTAGCATCACATAATAGTCAGAAAGATTAGCACAAAAGTTTAGAAGGAAAGCATAATCTACATTTTGTTTTGATCGAAACTTCACACGGTCCTCTGGGTCATTGTAATTTCTCTTAAGGCCGTCCAGTACAGGATAGTAATCCTCAGGGACGTGAATAACTATTAATCTGCCCGCAATTATATGATGTGCAAATTTCTGTGAAATATCCTGGACCATCACTTCACACCAGGCTGAGTCAAAATCTGCCAGCTGTACTACCACTGCAATTTCTTTGAGTTCCTCATAGCTTGACTGCTCAAATATGGACTTGATGGTCTCAAGCAAGTAGTTCCCTTTTTTCCGTTTTACAGAGGATAGTCCAATTGTAAGATATCCTGTACAAAAGACAAATCAAACAAAAACTGAGTATCTGGCATTGCAAGCTATTTCATCACAAAGATATTCTCCAGAGCTGTGTTTATATCAAACAAACCTCATGAATGGTGAAGACTGAGAAATTTGGTATGCGGACTTATTAAGTTGCGTGCAATAAAGGACCTTTATTGCCTTTTCATTAAGAAGTATGATATTGCAAGCAAATAGACTTATGGAGACTACGGTGTTAAACATTTGCTTGTTTACTGCAAGGAGTAGCACACTGGGGACAAATGCCAAAGCAATGTGTACATATGTGCCTTGTAGACAAAACCACAAATACCATGATAAGGCTGCAAATCTGCTAAGAGAAAGGGGATTATGAGGGGATTATTCACACCACATTTTGAAAGCAAGGAACTACCAAATGCAGCACTTTTATCATTTTAAGCCCTCTAGAAGTCTAGTTACATCTTTGCATACCTTCACAGTTTTATGAATTTTGCATGCATAATTTTTTTCTCAGCATGTTCATTTTTAGGTGAATTTGTCTAGTTTTTCCTTGCTAGTAGTTTTTTTTCTAACCCTCTTTCAGGACTCATTGAGCATTTTACAGGGAACACCCTCTTGCAAGATGCAAATTAAATATTATTTTAAAGTAGAAGTGAATTTCTCTCCTTGCTTGTACAAATAATTTTTAAGGCTGTTACACTCTTTCTAGACAGAGATGTATCTTATAAGGCAAGAAACTTCCTCTATGCTGTTTTGTAGTCACTGCCATTGTATTTTTACCAGCATTCCAAATCAGGAGTTTTTTTCAGATATTTGCTAATATATCTCTATTTTTCAAGCTTCTGATGCAAAAATGTTAAGAATTTGTAATTGACAGGGTGTACTTAAGTGGAACCTACCCCAGCTTTCTTAAAACATAGTCGTTTGTAAAAGAGTGCTCTGATAGTGATTCAGGGTTTCCCTTGAGGCTTAAGTCTGCTCAAAATGCAGTTGTACAGTGAAGTACAACTCCCAAAAGTCATTTATGCTCCCTAAAGAGCCCCAAATTTTTCAAATCTAATTTGAACAAACTTTATAGCTTTCTACAACTCAAATATTATTTTATTTTACCTTCTAGGCTTGGACTTCAGAGCCTTGTTTATGTATGTGAAATGATTGATTTGGAACCCAAAGGACACCTGTCTAAAGTCTAGGTATGGCCATATTTCACTTTTAGAGGACAGTCTTGAACCACATCTGAAATAACAATAACTAAATAGTCCATCTGAAGATGGCTGTGAGAAGAATCCTCCTTTACTGTCCTGATAGTAGCACAATTCAGCTCCCTTGTTAGCACAGCTAAAGGAGCAAGGAGGTCCATTTGCAGCTGCTGGGCCAGCAGAATAGTGGACCTGAAGTGTGTGTCTATGTGATGCCAAGCACACTTAAGATTGGATTTACTGGTTGTACAGAGATTGACAGTATGGTCTCAGAGGGTGGTTGCAGAATAACACCAGCATGTGCCTTGCTTCTGCTTTCTAAATCATCTTCCTCTTGCCTGGGAGGAGATCCAGAAGTACACTCGCACAGACCATCCAGGAGCTGCCTGCATCTATAAGTCAGGCAGTTGGTCAGAAGGTAATCAGGCTGTGGGGCAATCACTGCTAGGTCTGGACTAGCAGCCACTCACAGCTGTCCCACTAACTCTTTTGAGACTGTCACTGCTTTACTCAGCCCCTCTTGCCTGGAAATACCACAGAGACTATATGGATTTCACGCCTTTTTAAATTACCTCATTTTGTAACATTCAAATTGCAGTTACTTACTTTTCCTTGGCAAAGGTGTGCCAGCTAGGTAGCGATACGAAATGTTTATAGATCCTGAGAAATTAGACAAATCTTTAAAACTGTGAACATAACGCTCTGGGTTGAGCTGGTGCGTGGCTGTTTCTCTGATTAATTGCTTGTCCCCTTCCTATTAGCAGGAAAACAAAAAGAACAGGGAGAGAGACAGAGAGAGACACATTTGTGAATGCCAGCTAGAGAGGAAACATGGACAGGCAGGTTTCCAAGAATAACGTTTTTCATTTTCAGCTTTCACGAAAGCATGTAGGTGTCACTTCATTTAAAACAAAAACAAACAAAATTCCCCCAAACCAACAAGCATTACTGAATATCATACATTTTTGGCTACAGAAAATCTACCATAAACCTTCAGATTTCAGTAACAGGAAAAGAAAAAAAAAAAATTTTGCGTAAAACTCTGGAAAGGTAGCAAACATTAAATTACTGGCCAAAAAAATGCTATAGTATTCAAAAGAGGGATAAGAAAACATCAGTCAGCAGCAGATAAGATAATTTTCACAGATGTAGAAACAGGCAGGATTTTTAAAAAATGTTTCCAGTGATTAAAAAATCCACCAAAACTGCTGCAAATTAAAGACAAACCTACATCCAGGCATCTGGCTCATTCTGCCATTTTTCTGAGTAACTTCAACTCAGGTTTGCGATAAGAAGAAATGCATGTGATCATGCAGACAGCAAAAGTTTCTCTGAATTTGGTGAACATTTTTTGATGGCGTAGTCAAAAGGTACATTTATTACCATGCCTCCTCTTCCTGCCTCCTTCTTCAGTCCTTTTCTTCCAAGAGGCTTCCCTAGTCATAGTAAAGGCACAGAAGGGAAAGAGTGGCTTCATCAGTAGTGCCCTATCCATAAGGTCACTTGGGCCTCAGGGAAAATTTGTTCCTTAGTCCTTAAGAAAAGTGAAAAATATCTAAGAGGTCATGAAGACTGAATTTAAAAGTAGCAATGTTTATTTAATTTAGCTGGTTTGATTTTAGTCTGATGACAAGGACATGTATGAATGAGTTTGTTTCTTCTGATATATGCAGCATGTTAATGCACTAAAACTTCCTCATCTGTCATTAAATAGGAGTGTTGTGCAGTAATAATACTGCTGCTAACAAGAACAACCACAGAAACAGTAAACAGCACTCATATTTAATGCCATAAATATTAAAAATGTGTCAAAATTATATTTCATAGCACAAAGAAATATTTCTGTAAACTGATCTTGCATTCATTTAAAGTTCATTGTTTTCTTGCACAAAAGTAGTAAATAATCCACTTCTGAGCTTAGTAAAGACCTTTGGCAGACATCCAGGGGCATCTACCTGCACAGTTACGATCTCTTGATCTTCAGTGTCTCTTGAGTAATTCCTCTCTAGTGCTTATGCACCACTTTGTGTTTGCTCATAAATTATGAGAGGAAGTTTGATGATCAGGTTCGAGATTAAAATGTAACTCAATGATCTAGGAAGAAAATACACCAAAAGTTCAGGAGATTTTCCATGAAAAATGTCACATGGAAAAGAAAAAGGTCTGGTCCAAAAACTTTCTTTTTTCACATCTCTTTTTTAATATCAAAACATTGTGTCATGGGTTCCAGAATGGAGCACCAAAATTCCTTGTTTCGTAAGGTTTTGGAATAGAAACTTATTCTGCTGAGGTTTTGCTACATAAAATTTTTAGAAATAGAAAATGTCAGAAGAAAATGTTTTGATTTTAACAAGCAAAATATTTAAGCTGACCACAAAAGTTTTCCCTTTCCCCCCGCCCTCTTTAATAAATGCCTTTTGTGGCTAACATTTCTTTTTAATAGTTGCTATTTCATTCTTTTGTTGAATGTTGGGCAAAACTGAAATCTGGATTTTTTCAAAAGATTAAAATCTCTTTCTTCTATCTCTGACTACTATGTAGAGGTCAGTGAAGCTGAGGAGCTTGATTAATTCTACTTGGTTTTCTTCTCTAGCTTTTTCTATAATGGTTTTGGCTTTCATCTGTTAACTAACATCTAACTTACATTCCAGTGTTTTCTGGGAGTTTCATGTGGGTGCCATAGGGTGAAGTGCCAGAGTTCTCCACCCGTTATGAAGATATGCTGCTCTGCTAAGGATGCTATGTCAACTACAAAAGTGCTATTCCTTGCATAGTGCCCAAAATTGTGATTAGTATTCAAAGAAGAGTGCAGAACACATGCTTCACTTACAATTCACTTACAACTCCGAATAGGTATAAAACCCCCCTTGTGCATTTTGTGATATCTGGTATATACTAGCTTAGTATTTCTTCAAAATTCTCGATCGAACGTAGTTCATATGCTGCAGATGAAGCCCCTTAAACTGGTTTTCTGATACACACGTACCAGCACTGCATAACTGCATACCCTCTACCCAATATGCTTCAGCTATTTTGCCACATGGGCTCGTACTTTCCATTTCTGCAGCAAATGCCCTGCAGAAAAAAGTGAAGGGACTCTCTGGACATGTGAGCTCTTTGAGCAAAACCAGAAAGTTTCTCTTCTCCCTTCTTAAGATTTGCCAAAATGAATGTCATTTTAATACTCTAACATTTTGAAAAAGACCACTTGTCTTGCATCTGGTGCCAGAGACACCCGCCCCACAACCCCTTGCACAGCCTGCTGCCTGAGACTGGGAAGAGGAACTCCAGGTCAGTTGTCTTCCTTCTACCAGTTACCTTTAGAAGATAGTCCAGCAGGCGATAAGCTGCAATTCAGAGAGCCTTCGGGGCTCTGAGGACTTTCTCATTCCCTTAGGGAAACTGGTTAGCCTGCTGTCCTCAAAAGCTTTCCCCAAGTATATTTCTCCTCACCACAAACAGTGAAATTACTCATCTTTTGCCTCAGCAGAGAAAACACACCAGGCATGGTGTGTTTGGAGCTGTCAGACAGGGTCAGGAAATTTGAGAATAAAACTAAATAAATAAGCTGAAAAGTCAACATCCTAAAACACTTGAAAAACACTTGATGGACCATAAAGGTATCAAGAGACCTGGAAGAACTCTCATGAGACTTGGCAAGAGACTTGGCTGAGAGCTACATGAATGCAAACATGCCAGAACTGTGATGAGAAGCAATGAAAGAGAGTGAATTTATAAAGATGGGGGTAGAAAGAACAAATTAAGAATAAGACACGGAGCCATCTGGGGAGCTGGCAAATAGGACAGGAAAAGATTTCAAAAACAAGCGAAGAGGAACACCATTAGCAGTGATAATAAAAGCACTTTCAGAAACATCTGGGGGACTTTGAGGCAATTAGTGAACAGAGAAGCAACATTAGGGAAAATGCCACTAGGAAAAAAATATGTGATAAGCCAGGTCAAATTTAATCATAACCAAGAAATGCTAAATAAATAAAAGAGTGCAAAACCTTAGTGTTAGACAAAGAAATATGTCTGTAATGGAGTAACATGCTACAAGCATGGGTTATCTTTTCAATGGCTTAAAAATGTACTTGCATAATATTAATATTTTAAATATTTTTCATACTATTATAAGTAATTTTATAATTACAATATTTTAAATTAAAATAATGAGGAATGGTTCTGATAAATAATGTAAGGATTTTACTACTTGTGTATCACACTTTTTGACCTACTATTATGTTTCTTTTCAGATGCAATGGAGATCAGAATTCACCGTTCAGAATATTGAAAAACCCACACTGCCCCGGTTCAATTCAAGATAAAGACAGCACTATCTAATCCTATCACAGTATAAAAAATTCAGTTTAGTCATTTTACTGTTTGCAAGATCCAGTTATTCAACCACCATGTTCTTTTACTGGGCCCAGTCCAATCTCCAAAGAACTGGAAATTCAATCCGTTAACCAAGTCTCCAGGGCTTACTTGGCATTCAGCACTGAAACACCCCTAGGTTACATATAAACTGTAGAGTTATGTTATGTTGTTGGTAGCTTATTTGTTGAAATTCCTAACATAAATATTTCCATAATTTTTTTTCAAAATCATAAACATACATTAGGTTTCATTTATGTCTAACTGTTAATGTTGTAGCACTGAACCCATTAGACTCAAACCAAAGTTGCAGAAAGTAAGAAAAACACAAAATGAACCCACTAAAATGAAATTATTTATGTGAGGAGCTTAAAGTAGATGGAATGGGTGTAAATTTTCTTTTATAATTTTATCTCTATAATAGCTTTTAATGCGGTATTCAGAGGTGAGATTTGCAGTGTATACTGAAAAACGAGCTCCCAGCTCACACAAATTGTTCAAATGTGGTTTATCCTCAACAATTTACTGTACTACTAGGGGTGTTTTACTGTTTTCTTGTTCTAGGATCACTTCTTAGCAACTTACCAAAACATAACCATCCTCAATGTACAAGTTCATGAACAGCAAGCAAACAACAAGGATTCCTAAGAACGACACTGCTGATCGTTTCCGCAAGCATCTCATTTTATCAAAATATTTCAAGTTGTGTCTCGTGAAGAACTGCATACAAGAGTGTCACCTAGGAAAAAAACCCACAGTTTTACAAGAATGGTCCACCAGATAAGCATGATAACAACTAAACTTACCTTCAGCTGTATCAAATCCCTTCAAATCTACTACATAGACTACACTTTCATACATATAGACTACACTTTCAGGTAGAATTAATTTCATTTAATCATTGTCATCTCCAGGTTTAATATACAATCTTAACTATAAACTAAGTTTACTTTTTTTGTGTGTCAGTAAAGAAAAACCACATACCTGCTGTCATACCCATTTTAAAGTGGGCTTACGACATCACTGTGGCAGGAGTGCCTCAACAGTTTAGTTTGCTATGCTTAACTGTCAGATCCCAACTGGGTGGCTAGAGATGATGCTGTGCACTTTTTCCCCATGTAGCTGTGTCTCCTCACAAAGACAGGCCAGGCCAACTGGCAAGGATGAAATTATTACATGACTCAGTGTTGCTACGAATAGAAAAATTCTGTGTACCAGAGCTTCCAGGCATAAACAAGGTACCTTCCCTGAAGTGAAAAAGCAGTAGCAAGATGGTATAACATCCCTTAGGCTTGGGCCTCTGTACTAGGATGGAAAAACTCTCAGTGGAGGTATCATTTCCATCTTCAGAAGAAAGGTGAATGTCTACCTTAGACCAGACACATCTAAGCAGAGTATTGGGAAATCCTTACCAAACCAATCAGATAAATCAAATAAGGGTGGCATAGAGATCATGAAGCCTCTCGGTACTTCTGCTCAAGATCAAGAAGGAGGACTGTCACGTTATATCACAATGCTGCATATTCATTTTAGTAATTTTACTCTGTAAAACAAGATGAATGTTGTTTTTGTCCACCAAATTGTAAACACTATCCTGTGTAGGACTGTATGTGTTTGAACAAGATTTGGCCCCAAACTAAAGATCTCACTGCCCAAACTCTGAGGGAGTATAAGCAAAACAGCAGACTATAAACTTATTACTTATGTTCTTACTCATATTTTGACTATTCTCCACAGCAATTCATGATTTTTCAATCAAATTTAATATATAGAAGTTATATACAAATGGAGACTTTAAAGCTAGCCTGTGTGAAGTAGTAAAAAGCACTACACGTGCAATGGTTAAACCCTGCGCTTAAATACCTTCATTTTCGAAAGTGTTGAACATTTACACTGATACAAAATAGGCCAGATTAGGAGTTCCATAAATGATTTGTCATGTCATATAGAAAATTTTCTGTCCTAATAACAAAAAACCTACCAAGCACAAAATTCAATATATATTTGTTTTGCCAAACTGAATAAACATATTTAACAGTATAAAATATGAGTCCATTAGACTCTAGAGAACCAAGAGGTAAATATATCAAATATTAGTAATGCGATTAGTAATTGCAAGGAATCCATAGATTAGAAATGAACTGCAGTAAATGGAGGCTGGTTGTACACAGAATGTTTTTATATTCACTATATTGAGAATAAAACCAATTTACAGGTTGCATGAAGAAAAAAAAAGGAATCAGTAACAATATAGATTTTTGTCTGTCTTTATTTGGGGTGGGCTGATTTACAGAAGCCTGATTATTCTGAAGCTGAAAACCTCAGTGTAGGTATTTTTTTAAGTTACATCAAGGATTTCTTTTTTCTTAATATTGAAGGACATTGAAAATAAACCTCAGGAAGGAGGTGTTAGGAACATGAAACTCCAAACACTAGGCCTCTCTATACCCCTGCAACTCTCTGTGACAGCACAGTGGTTGCTAGTTGTCTGTGGATTCCAGCGGGCTGTTGCAGAAATGAAAGGTTTTCCCTGTTATAGAAAAGACTGTGTTACACACACAATTTGGGTTTCATTTTTATTTCATTTTCCTTTATTCGCCCCTTTCTCCCTTGCCCCTTCCCTTCTTCTCATAGTAAAATTACTGATTTTCAAACCAGTGCACTCTTTTAAAAACCAATCAGAGGATCACTGGATGGATTAAATACTGACACTTCTCAGATAGTGTCATTAACTATCCTGACTATCGAAAACGCAGGTAGTCTGGGTTAGAGTGCTTGCAGACACTGTCAGTGTATTACTTATTGATTGGAGTTCTTTTAAAAAAACCTTGGAAATAAATAAATAAGTGTGGTTTTTTTCAGTCACAGTATGAATGTACGTGGCATATTTGCTGGCTGGACGGTGGTGTTACACAGGTCCCCCATCTTTGCCCTGAGCCGCCCATCTGAAGTCCCTGAAGGTGAGGAAGGGGCTTAGAACTGTATTTCCTGGTTGTACTGTATCAGATCATTCCTATGTTGGATTAGGGACAAAAATAGAGGGAATTACATAGGCGAGGCTAGAGGAACATAAGACTGTCCTGACTAAAACTGATGTACAGACAGAGCAGAGCACAGTACAGTCATCACTCAGAGAACACTCACATTGCTTGTGCTGGTTTCACACAAAGCTGTTACATCACTGTTTTGCAAGTCTAAACAGCTGAAAGTAAAACATCGTGACAGTGG
This sequence comes from Cnemophilus loriae, assembly GCA_013397755.1. NCBI lineage: Eukaryota > Metazoa > Chordata > Aves > Passeriformes > Corvidae > Cnemophilus > Cnemophilus loriae. The sequence goes on from VZTF01004051.1 coordinate 906,804, forward strand.
GGGGTTTTTTGTCCATCAGATCTATTGGTATGTCCATACCAAGCAAAGACACGGACGGGAAGGACTCTCCAAGGCGGGCGCGCCCCAGTAGATCCCGTCACGGAGGAGGCTGTGACACCGCTGCTGACACCAGGTGGCAGCGCGGGTTCGCCCGTGCCAGCCCTCAGCCTGCTCCTCAGCACTGTCCCCACAACCAGTTTGTCTGAAGGTGCTGCTCGACATCGTTATACTGTAAGCCTTTAGCTAAAAACGAGCCCAGGACCATACACATGTACATACAGGATTCCTTATATCTTCCTAGAGCTGCTTCCTTTTGCATCTCTGTATCCAGTCTTTGGATTGCATTGTGGAACACTGCACCACTGAAATTTGCACATTTTTCAGGTAATGTCAGTCATCTTTTGAAAAATAGTCTCAGAACTTCCTGTAGTGAGACCCCTGATGTTCTTTAACACCATTTGAGCAGAATATTCACCATTACTAAAAATCTTTGACTTTGATATTGAAAAAAGGCTTCAATTCATAATTCAATTCTGACTGCACAGCTTTGCTTGAAGATTTTATGCCTTCATTATTCACACACAATTAAGTAGCTATCAGGATGGCATAAATGCAATTTGTTTCATAAAGCTGGCATTAATCAGTTAAACAAAATAATTAATAAACACGCATTAATTATAAATCTTTTCCTTTCTAAATGAGATATATTGCTTTCCTCAGTCTCTAGAGAAGGAACTTGTAAGACCTCAGATCTCTGTGTACATATATGTGTTGCTATCAGACATACATGCGCAGTTTTACATGGTAATGTGAAATTATAACTCCTTTGACTTTCTAAAATGATACACAGTGAAGAGGTGGTGATCTAAAAAATGCGATGACATACCTTTATACTACATAGAGTCTGTTCTTTATAGGATCTACAGAGGTGTGAAAGCTGTGTAAAAGGTCAAGAACTGATTTTCACAAGATAATGTGAGGTTTTCTCTTGCAGTATTTGCAGCACTCAGAAGAACTTTAACATTTTTTTAAAAATAGTAAATCCCAAATGACCATCCAGAAATAGACCATTTTTAGTAAGTCAAGTCCTTGAAACCAAAAATTGAAATTAAAATATTTATATTTATGTCTATTAAAATTTTAAAACAAATTTCAATTTGGATTTCAATATGGCTATTCTCAAGGGGAAAAAATTACATAAAGCAAGATTTTTTTCTTTTTTTTTCCTTCAGAGGAAAAGACTTTTTGACATCTGTAGAATAATTTCTCTAGGCCACATACGTGCACATTCACTGTGGTAAACCATTTCATATTTGATCCATTCTAATTCTTCATCACTTGCTGATAATTCTAGGGATTTGTGCTTTGTCCTGCTTTTAGAGATTACCGCTTACTTTCCTGACATATTTCCCCCATAAACAGATACATAAAAAGGCCCCATGATGTTACTTTTCCCTTAAGGATGCCAATACAAGTTAAGGACTTAGCCTTACCTAACCAGTACAGTGGATCTGCTTGTATCTACAGCTGTACAGGGGCGGAGCAATAGGGTCATCTTTGTACTATATTCTGGTCTGCTTGAGTGCTGTGCCCCAGCAGCTCAAAAAAAGTTGCTTATTTGCAGAGGCACTGACGGCTGCCAGAAATGGCAACTGAATTATTTTTATATTTTAATGTTTCTAAATGAGGCTTGTAGCTTTACCTGTCATTGTAGAATCCGTATTCCAGGAGGTAGAGATGATCGACTGCCATGTTTGTTGTATGAGATAACATAAAAATAACATGATTGGATTATTAAAACCATTGTGAAATTTACTGCAATCCCTGATTTGACAGAGACACTCAGAAGCAGGCACTTCATTCCTCAGTTTTGTGACATACCATTCCACCAGTCTGTTACTGAACTGCTTTACTTGCAGTTCTTAATGCTTGTCCCATGTGTTTTTTCAGTTTTTTCCATTTGGAAGGCTGCACACAATACCTCATGGATTGCATTCAGTTATCTTTATAAAGTCACAAAGGAAACAATTCCGAAAAAAAAAAGGGGGGGGGGGGCGGGGAACTCCAAAACAAACCAGATTTTTTTACATAGTTATTATTATATTTTGCATGTGCCGTGGTTTTCTTATACAAGATTAAAAAAACCAAATCCTAAATTGTGATGTAGATTTGAGCTACTGAGGGTAGTGTGCTAGTGAATTGTAATGGATAGGCTATTCCATGGGGCTCAGATAGACTCCCAGCCAGATTCACTGTCTGCCTTACTGAAAGCCTGAATGTACAAATAAAATGTTTAAGGCTGACAGGCAGGATGTTCACTGTCACTGGCAGCAGGGAAATAAAAACTGGTTTGAAGGAAAGGAAAGTTTAACTCAGAATGAGGCTAACTAATCCAGAAGGTAGAGTTCAGGTTTTAAACTAGCCATAAGTTGATTATGTGGCTACACATGCTTAAAATAAATGGTTTAAAGATTATCATATCATCTGAAATCTAGATTCTAGATACAGGAGGTTAAATAATGGAGATATATTGGTAGGCAGATTACTCAAAATTGACACTGATAAAAGGATGGGCACAACACGTGAGTTTTAAAAAAGAATTTGAAAAGCATATCGATCCTTGATCCACAGAAAGTGAGATATTATTTCAAACACTAATGTAGCATACAGATATATACAGACCCCAACACTTTTGGAAAAGGGATGAGAGTTTGGGGGGGAAACAGATGACTCAGCCGAGGCAAGTTACTGAACAATACAGAAAAGCAAAGAGCTTAAATTCAAAGAGGATGTTGGCAGATGAAGTGTCTTTCCTGTCTGACAGCTTCAGAGAGATATAAAATGGAGTCACAAAACTCTGGCTGTAATGCATTTCTTCTGGCATGGAGGAGTCAAGTCTAATCAAGGGGAAGAGATGACTAAGAAGTGTGAAGTTGCATTGACTTAGATGGTAAAGCACTATCTAATCCATCGTTGGATGGATGGCTGCATACCACTGGATATATTTTATCAAGTCAGTTGTGGTGTAAAATATGGGTTTTAGAAAAATGATATAGACAGTGAGTTAATGGCATGTGGAAAAAGCCTAGAAGATAAGGAAAAAAAAATAACAAAGAAACCTGAAATAACCCTGAATTTCTGCTCCACAGAGACAAAGCAGAGAGGAAAATAAAACAGCATGGGCATAAAGAGGGAAGAAACAGATAACTGTGACATCCAGGGAGAGTGAGATTAGAAGCTTTCAGAGATACAGGAGTGGGGTATAAGACTGCATCAGAAATACAGGGAGAAACCCCTGTGCATTGAAAATAGCACTCGGCACCATTCAGAGAAGAGAATTTTTAGAAAGATGAGGATAGACATTGTTACATATATATCCAGTAGATTTTATCCATTGACTCATCAATTAATGAAAAGAATACATGGACACAAGTGCTGATAGATTCAACAGAAGATAAAGCTTTAATGAATAGTTGTCACACAGTACATTTATACAGTATGAGAGTACTAGGATTATGAGAAACTACAGGCTATCAGATAAACTAAATTCCTTGAGTCTATTAGGGACCAGCCTGAATAAACTAGAGGGATATCCTGGTGTGAAGATACTTTAGCTCTCAGTCCCTTTACCCAAAGCACAGACTATATGACCTAATGTCTCAGCAACACTTCCTCCATGTGTTAACTCATACCTCAAAGTCCCACAGCCTTTAAGGTTTAGAGCTAAGAGCTTGTCAAGTGCCATGGACAACCCTGTTTTAATAGAATTGCACTGAGAGAGAGACAAATATATTCTTGGGATGAAAGAAAATGAACAGAAGTGCTTGACCAAAGCCAACTACTCTCGATGAGAATAGTTTCATCTGATTCTGATGAAATCACTTCATGGTTTTCTCATCAGCACAATCTGTAGCCTCACATAATAGAAAGGCGAGTGGCTGTTTAAGAGAACTGCAAAATCACAGAAAGGTTGAGGCTGAAAGGGACCTTTAGAAGTCATCTGTTTCACTCTCCATGTCTGTGTAGCACCGCCTGGAAGCAGGTGCCCTTGATTGTGTCCAGACAGCTTTTGAATATATGCAAGGAGTGAGATCCACATATTCTCTGGGCAGCATGTGCCAGTGCTGTCACTTTCACAATAAAAAATTGTTTCCTGACGTCCAGAGGGAACCTCGCATGTTTCAGTTTGTGCCCATTGACTCTGTCCTGTCACTGGGCACTGCTGGCTCTGTTTTCTTTGAATTGTCTATTCAAGTATCCATATACAGTGTAAGATTCCCTCTGAGCCTCGTCTTCTCCAGACTTAACTGTCCCAGCTGTGTCAGTCTTTCCCTGTAGCAAAGATTCTCCAGTCCCTTAAACATCCTTGAGGCCCTTCCTTGGACTCTGTCTGGCATGTCCATGTCTCTCCTTTACTGGAGAGCACAGAATTGGGTACAACACCCTAGGACTGGCCTCACCGGTGCCGAGTACAACCCTTAAGCTGCTGGCAGTGCTTTGTCTAAAGAGCCCAGGATACCATTTACCTTTGCGTGAGTCAGCACAGGCAGGATGCAGAACAAACATAAAAATATCAACAAAATGCACTTAGTATGTTTATTTTTGTTACTCCACCAGCTGGAGATGCTCAAAACAGCACCCACACAACACGAGCAGAGCTTCAGGCACTGCAGAGCTTGGTCCATGCTAGAGGGTCACTGAACCTGCTGGTTTTGCCTGCGTATCAGGGATTTGCACAGGCATAGTTTACCACTGTGCTTGATCTTTCTTGCAGCAGAGAATAAATCTCCAGAATGTTTGATAGCGTGTCTCTAAGCCTATCACAGGCCTATGTTATCTAAACACAGATGTTCTACTTGTCAAACACACAAGGCTAAACAGCAATTAATATGATATATGTGTTTTTTGACACCCCAGCTGTAAGTCACTTGAGTATGTGTTTACAATACTCCCTGCCAATCTTCTGTTATTTCCCCACAGTCTTTGCTGCAAGGGCACATTACTGGCTCTTCTTCAAATTCATGTCGACTGTGGCTGCCAGGTCCTTTTCTGCTAAGCTGCTTTCCAGCTGGGTGGTCCCCAGCATATATTGGTGTAAGGGGTTATTGCTGGTGCAGGATTTTGAACTTCTTGACACTCGAGGTTTCTGTCAGCCCATTTCTCCAGCCTGTCAAGATCCCTTTGAACTGCAGCACAACTCTGTGGCATATCAGCCACTCCTCCCAGTTTTGTGTCATCTACAATCATTTAGTTATTTGTAAACCAGATGTGGAGAAAAACCCCTCAACTAAACAAACCAAAGAGCCTCCATGCAGTTACATATATGTGTGACTAATTTCAACCTATCATTTGATGTAACCTTAATCCTAAATGGGGTTCTACTGACTGAGTTGTGATAATTCTCCATCCTCTTCTTGCTTCACAGTGTTTGTGACTTGTCGGAAGGCATCATTACCTGAGATGCACAACCCTGAGATATTTTATCTGATTATGAACGAGTGACATTTTTTGTGATAAGTATTCACTTCTGAGGAGATACTCTTGGTGTTGGATATAATGGACCTATGTCAAGTGTTGAAAGATGCTTTAACCTGGCATCCTTACATATTGTTTCACAGAGCTTACACAATGATATGAATTTGGCGGGGAGACACTGCCAAGATCAAAAAGTAAATATTTTTTTATTGGGTGACTTCCAAATATTTTTATAACTTTTTTTCTTATTAATTTTCTTTTTTTGGTTTTTTATTAATGGCATGGTTGGGTCCTTTAACATCTATTTAGACTAGGTTTAACTTTTTCAGAAGAGGAAAAAAGTCCCTTTAGAAAGTTGGCTAACTTTTAAGAGGCAACTCTCAAACTCATGAGATTCTACCATGTAATTGGATATTTGCACAAAGTTGTGTATCTGTGAAGGTCATGGCACCTCTGGGAAATAATGTAAAATAGATTAGAAAATTAAATGCCAGAAAATTTGTTTTCACTGGCCATACTACTAATCTGTTTCTAAGATAAGATTTTCATTAAGACTTTCCAATGAGCACCCAGGCACCAGCTTCCTGATCAATAAAATAAGTCATTCTATAGAGAAGGCTTAGAAAACTTTGGACGGGTTTCTATGACCAACAATTGGCTTATTACTTAAAAAGAAAAAAAAAAAAAGAACACAACAAACTTCAGTAAATTTTGATGAATAACCATTTATAAGATGAAACAAAATCTTCATAAAATGTTATATTTGTCACTTGCTTTTTCTTTAAATGTTTTGGGTCTTCATCTATTATTACATCCAAAATATACTTTTACAATAATTTCTTTTCAATAGAAGCAATCCAGTGTGTGGACAAAATACACCCAAAACTTTTCATCTTCTGTTTTGATTCTGCAGTCAGACTAACTGGCAGAAACCAAACTTATATCTCCAAAACAGTTCATGAGTTCGAAAAACAGTAGTCTCGGTTGCATTAATTTGATTTTTAACAAGAAAGAACTAAAATTATTTTAGCTGTTGAGCGAACTGTGTTATTTATGGAATAGTCTGGTCTTGATAAATTGCATTAATTGATGTTGACTGTGCAAGGAAGGAAGATGGTTTTAGAGGTGCCTAGAATCTGCAATGTTATCTTGTACTCTAATGCAATTGGATCATGCAAGCTAAGCAGGATCTGTAGTGGGAGGGGTAAACAGCTCTGCTGCCAGTGTCAGCACTGCTTTTGCCTTCTGAGTTAATATTAGTTTAGAGACCTTGTGCACAAATCCTCCACAGAAGGAAGGCAGACCAGGTGCACTAGCAGCTTTCAATTGCCATGATGATGAATTCAACTTTAATCATCAGATTTCCCATAGACTTCATAAAAGTGGCTCTAGGCAGAGTGAAAAGAGCCCTTGGATGAATAGCTTCATGTGAGCTAACAGGCATTTCAGATCCACGAAGCTGAGTAGCTTGGGATCTCTGCAAGCACACCGATTTATCTAAAGCTGCTTTCAGTGAGCACGGCCATGCTACCCTTTATCTCTGTGACCTGTCAAGTAAAACTAGTTCCATTTGAGAAGGGAACATCTCTCCAAAGCCTGTGCCTGTGGAAATCTCTGCTATTCAGTGAGCAGCTGAAGCCTGATTGCATTGAACTGATGCACTATTATTCAAAGGGATAGTGGGGAAGGAGAAGGTGTTACTACCTCTGTCTTGTAGCAGATTAGTTTCCCATTTTTCTAGGAGATGTTTAATTCATTTTACTTCTAGCTTCAGTTTATGTTTTAGTAGCTTTATGTTTGGTGGTACCTGTTAGGTCGTGCCAGGGATAATTTTGTAACCTAAGCAAAAAACTTCCCCCCTTGCCTTTCTTGAAAAAACACAAAACAAAACTGAAGAAAAAAGGTCAACAAAATAGCTGGATGATATAATCAACATGTCAGGTGTGCCAAATAGGCTTTTTTATCCTTACCACACAGCAAACCTGATGATCAATAGAGGCTTAAATGACTTTTTCCACTATTCTATATTTCAGTTATTATAAATAAACTCAAGTCATGGCAGTAAAATACTACTATTTATCAAAGTTTGTAATACAAAAAATATTTTTGATTCCTTATTTTTCCAAATAAATTGTTAAATAATCGAAGCTTAGTAGCAGAGGATGAATAAATCTTTAATAAATATATTGGATAGTTTTTTCTTGAGTGTTTTAAGGTAAACTTCCAATCCACTTTTCCTCTGAAGAAGCTATTAAATATTGTTTCACATTAGTGACAGAAGACTCTTTTATGTGTCTTAAATCATATCAATATATAAAAATATGGTTTCTAAATAAACCAGTTATTTCAATTAAATTCAATATATGGACAGGAAGGAATTTCTCACTATATGGTCAATAATAAGCTCAATAAATCCAAATGTGCACTTTCAATATCTGTTTTTCTCATTTTTACAATGCCAGCAGCTACAGTGTAGTTTCGGAAGAAAAGAGAATTTTAGAGTTTGGGGAAAAGAAGTACTATAAAAGAGTTTCTCACTAGAAAAAATTACATTTCTTTGCAAGTAAAGCTCAAACAAGACCAACTGGTAAGTTAAACTTTTAGTTGGACCTATGTACTAGGAGCAAAATGTAGCATTTTTACTTGGAAGAAAAGCAATGAGAATATCCACAGTCTCTTAAATACAGTGAAAATAAAAGGAACAGAAATAAAATCTCCATGGCAAGTTAAAAAATCATTTCCTTTTTATTCTATATTTTACATCACTTCCTAACTTTGCCCCTTGTAGGTATACTAGCTCTCTTATTTTTAAATAGCTCCTGAAATGCAGAAACAAGTTTAATGGTGAGTCTTATGTAAGACTCACATGTGTTCCACTTTGCTCAAACTGGTTCTTTTAGAACACCAACCTTGCAATATCCCTGTGAATCACCTTTTGTAGAGGCTTCTCACCACCAGTGATATTACAGAGAGCTCAAGGAAAACAAAAGTCTGACTCAGCAGTGTCAAGAAACACTGTTGTAAACACTCATAAAATCTCAGTTTTTCTCAAAACCCTATGTTTTTCTAATGAATTACAATGTAAATAGATTTAGTGAGCCTTAAGGACAAGAGACATGGCATCTTTTCAAATAAGGCTTTCAGGAATTACTGCAACAGAAGAACACATAACGACTTTATTGACAGATGCACAAAGTTCCTGAGGTGATACTTTCAGGCCACTGCTCCACTTCTGATCGTTGGGTGGTATGTCTATTGGCTGTATGCCCAATTGTTTGAGAACTCATTGGAGTTGTGCTTCATGGTCTTCTTAAAATGACATTTACTTGGCCAAACACAGACACCTGTGATGTGAGTGCCTGAGCTAGTCACATTTAGTCTCCATTTACAGACAATGAAGAAAAGTATTTCTAAACTGTGATTCATCTCACTGAACGACAATTTTCTAAAATATATCAGATGAATTGTGCCCCAAAAATGCCCATTTCTCTTCACTGGCTACAAAAACAGCCTGAGATGTCACACTCAGTTATAGATACACAAAGGGAGGAATTCCTTTCACGTTCCCTTAGTAATTTCCTTTTGCTTCCCTTTAAAGGACAGCACATAACCAATAAGCCACTGTTTCTAACTCCGAAACATGGAACTACAGCACAGACCTACACCTATTCTCAGAAATACCTTAATTCTACTATAACACAAGGTCACATCCTCTATCATTCCCTTCTGTGGCACTATAGCTGGCACGTCTTGTCTGCAGTAGACTGCTACAAGTTTCTCTCCATTAAAAGGCTCCAGTATGGTTGTCTATCCCACGATAGTTCCCTTTGTGCATTTCACAGACCAGTTCTCTGACTCCAGATATCAGACCCTGCTGCTTCCCCCCTGGCTTTACCCAGAGCACGGTTTTGCTGCTTCTAGAGTTTCCATTCAATAGATTCATCACAATACAGAACACAGAAGACAGACTTTTACCTGTATGCCACACAGTAGGTACCTAATAGCTTTACTGCAGGAGATATGAAAGTTGAAAGAGATACCCATTGAAGGGCTTAACAGCCACACCGGACTCATGCCCTTAAGTTGTGTTAATGGGGGAACAAATTTCAGGTGGAATAAATTTTCTGTATGGCAGGACAGTAAGTCAGAGAGCTGTTTCATTTCAACACACTATGGGGTATTCAACCCATGTACTGGGTCTGGCTGAGATGGGGTTCATTTTCCCACAGCAGCCCTCACAGTGCTGTGCTCTGCACTGGTGGCTAGAAAGGTACTGATAACACACCAATGTTTCTGGCTGCTGCTGAGCAGCACCAGCACAGCACCAAGGCTGTCTTTCAACATTCAGTAGGCTGAGGGTGGGCAAAATCCTGGGAAGGGACACAGCTAGGCCCGCTGACCCAAACCGATCAAAGGGATATTCTTTATCATATGATGTCAGCTCAGACATAGAAGGTAAGGAAAGAAAGAGGAAGGGCAGCATTCATTATTTACAGTGTTTGCCTTCTGAAACAACTGCTATGCATGCTGAAGCCCTGCTTTCTGGCTGCAAGCTGTGTGAGAATATGGTTTTTAATGGAAGCTCTAGAGACCATGGGCATATCTCCATCAACTGTGGGCGTGTTCTTTCCCAATGTCCTTGGGAAAGGAATTATTCACAGTATTGCTGATGATCAATATTTTTCAACTGTAAATATTTAGCAGCTAAATTTATTACAGGCTCTTCTGTGTGTGGATTAGTGAAGTGGGACGAAACATATCTGCAAATGCAGCCAAGCAAGTACAGAGTGACTTGCTGATTTTTATATTGGAAATATGTGACTCAGACATATAACTAGGAAATTAGAGGAAAATGGCTGAATTGTCTGCAAGTGGAAAATCAGGAAGATATTTAGTTTCTTTTGTTTTAAGTTTACAGTTATTAATTTTATATGAATCTTTAATGCAGATAATAAGCACAGCAAGAATAATCAAGAGGAAAAGCCAAAAAATCTGACTTTCTTCGTTGTCAATATTAGATTGAAGTAAATATGGTAGTAAGAGGGGCTTATATTATGTACCAGAACGCTTTTAGAATTATTTTCTGGCAAAATTTCTGCATGTTTGTGCTTGGGGTATTTTTAATATTTCACCATGAGTTTTGGAAGTAGAAACTTCAAGAAGAGCTATGGAGTTACATGGAAAATTATGTGATTGCTTCCCATTCTTCCTGGTGACTTCCAGAGCATGAAACCAAAAGCCAGAATGCAGCTATGTTTTTAGGTGCCATCAGCTCTCAGTATGACATAGTATCTAATAGTTGCTTAGGACGTATTTACTATTTTCTAAGCTTGGGCTTAGGAGGAGAAGTAGAAGAATTTCAATATTATTGAAATTTTTATACCATTGAATGCTTGAGCTGTAATGATCATTGAGATTCTAACACAAAACTACCATTTTCTGCATCACTTTCTAATACATCTGGACTGTAGATATCACCCGAGGCTTTTAATGTTCTTTTGACCTTCGATTGTACAAATCCTCTAACATCAACATGATATAACCTTGTAACATCACTAAGTGAAATAAAATCTTTCTGTGATTCCACTGAGCTACGTCAATACATTATTTTAACATGATACTTGAAAAGTTAGTTTGTTGCCTAAAAGAAGCGTATTCCAGCAACTTTGTGTGCAGTAAACAACCTAGTTATTTTTTATTAGTATATCTAAAAAAAAAAGATGATTAGAAATAAATTGCAATTAACTGCATTTTTGTGTTGTTTATTTTGCACGAATATTTCACATTCTGTAGCTCAGTAAGTACACAGTAATTTTCTATTGCTTGTTGTTTCTGTTAAACTACATGACAATGAAATTTGTGTGTTTATACTGGCTTAGAGTGTGCAATGACTTATAAAGAAGTGCAAAAATATAAAATATTTCAATAATTAGATCATAGAATCATAGAATGGCTTGGGTTGGAAGGGTCCTTAAAGATTATCTAGTCCCAAGTCCCCACAGAGGTGTGCCATGGGAAGGCATACCTTTCACTAGACCAGGCTACTCAGAGCTCCATCCAACCTGGCCTTGAACATTTCCAGGGATGAGGCATCCACAGCTTCTCTGGCAACCTGATCCAGTGCCTCATCATCTTCACAGTAAAGAATTTCTTCCTAATATATAATCTAAACCTGCCCTATTTCAGTTTGAATCATTTTCCTGAGTCTTGTCACTACATGTTCTCTCTTTAGAAGATTATTTGTAGGCTTTTCTAAGTCTAGGTAAGTTAAAGATATGCAAACACATATGCATGAGGTAATGATTAATTAATTCAGCAAAAATATTGATAAAACATCATCTAGTAGATCACTTAGGCTGACTATTTGGCAGTTAGTCTCTTCTATGTAGTCAAGTTGAAATATGTTATTCTACTTCCTTAAGTGGATACAAGAGAGAGAAAAAAATGCTCTTAGCTGAAGAAAACTACATTTTTCAAAGGGTTTACACTTTTTTTATTACTTTATAAAACAGAAAATTCTTTCAGAGATTTTTACCTGACATCTCTGTACTTTCAAATCTATATACATTGGCTTGTAAGCCCTCTATTCATACTGCACTTTCTTTATAAATGACTCTGTATTTTTATAGAATACAATGACAAAAATTACCACTTAAGAAATGCTTAAGAATTTGAAACTTTGTGGAAAATGAAGAGAAAATCTGCAGGTGATATGTGAGCTCAGTTTTCAGTTTGATGAAGTTCTATTGTATACATAAGGAACAATTATGTCTCCCTTTACAAAAAGCATTCTACATTCCTAAAATGAATAACCTTTGATTTTGAATGAAAAGCAGAACATCTTTATTAGTGTATGCAATTTCAGCCAGGAAGAATGGCTCATGGGAGTTATTTTTCTATCATACTAGAACTGATATTTTAATTCAGAAATATTAGAATTAAAATAAGCTTTATCCTTCTCTGTTATCTTACAGTGTAGCTCAAAATTTTGATAGCTGTGAATGAGGGACTTGATCTTAGTATTTCAAAGGCAAGATCTAGACAGCAAAGTAAATGATAAGAAATAAATGGAGAAAAAAACATGAAATAGATTGATGATGGAGAGAAGCAAAAAATGTGCTTTGATTAACTGAAAGGTTAATTACTGAAAGACTTCCTCTACATAGCATACTGTTAATTAGAAAGTCTAAGCAATGTGTGATTTAATTTAACACTATGCAAAAGGCCAACATAACATAGTAAACTGCTTGATTCTTCTTGTGTTTGTGAAGCATATGACTTGGTGTTTCATTCTACTCTGGAGTAAAAGAAAGCTGCTTTTCCCTTTTTCTTTATTTTTAATAGATGAATGACAAGGTTGAAAACTGAGAGTTTGATAGGGATGACACCAATTAGGTACCACGGATTAGTGTTCTCACCCACCACTGCCAACTTAGTTCTGATCTTTTAAGCACATTGGGCACAGGACAGAACTCTTCTGTATAACAGGGTTTCTGGTCAACTCAAGAGGAATATTGTGCTTCTAGAAAGCAGCAAGTCTTAAAACTTACATTTCTTTTCCAATATTTTGAGAAAAGTGTTCTCATAAGAATGGAAAGTATAATGTTAAAAGTGTTCCGCAACAATGGGACTTCAAGCAGAGTGCCAGACTGTCCCACTTATGTCTCACCAGCAACTCCTCACTCCTTATGACTTTTGGAAATACTCTAAGCAAAGCATCAGCAGCACACATGGGAAGCTACTGACAATCAGCAAAATATGTGCAGAGCCCAGAAATCTCATCAAATTTGGAATCTCCTGGGTGTACCTCAGGGACTGAAGGACTGTCAAATTCCTGATTTACAAGGAGCTATAGAAATGGACAGAAAGGACACAGTATTGGATAGTGAATTTGAGGGAGTCAAACCATGAGATTCGAATCTCTGTTGTTTGTGGATGTATACATTCAACAAGGAATTTTGTCAGGAAATGTTTTTTATAGGATAATCAAAAAGACAGGCTGGAATTACCAATGTAGTACCAGGCCTAGACAAGGCATAGAACCAAGAATTAATTATTGTGTCACTGTCTCCCACACTTTGAGCTATGAAGGCAGTACCTTGAAGCTGGTTGATAGGACTGTGAGCAGAAACAGAAACACTTTCAACCATTAGGAAAGAATTCATCATCTGGTTTTAGTCACCTAAGCATTAGTCGTATAATCCATGCTGCTTACACAGGTACTCATTATAAAGTAATTAAATGTATGCTAAGATAGCTGTTTCAGAAAGGTGCTCTGAATAGGTAAACTCTCTCTTTCCATTTACTCCACCTTTTCCAGAGTAAAGTTAGGTAAGATGATTCCTGTCTTTAGATACTGCTGTAGATTTTAAGAAGTCTAGACAAGTAGAGCCATTTTGTCCAAATTTTATTTGAAGCAGGTTGATAGAATCCCCTCACAGTAGTAAGGAAAGGAAAATGAAATAACAAATGCATGGCAGCCAGCATGAGTCAAGTAGGAGGAAAAATGCAAAATCTTCCTAGTGTTATACAATTAATTTTCCAAGGATGTAGAAATCCACATTGTCACAGAGTAATAGTTAGAGACAGCTTATTGTCATTCAAGGACTTTTAGCATGACCTGTTCTTGTGTAATTACTTTTATTTTTCATTGCAGACTCAGGATACCCATTCCCATTTATGCTGCTAAATGGATAATTCATTAAAATCTACCCAGCACAGGCTAACATTAATTTGAAAAAAATGGCTGACTCTTCAGCCTAAGAGTTGTTTCTATTTAACTAACCCATGTTAATAGCAGTTAACTAAAGAAGAAATAAACCAAGAAATACAAGGCAGTGCAACAAGGAAGATAAAAGAAAATATCTCTCAACCAAAGAAAAGGTCCACTTAATCCTCCACCTTTGGGACAGAAGTTTTGATACCATTTATTTTAATGTAAGCAAGCCCCAAACACATAGGCTAAAAAAAGTATTGGAAAGGAAGAGGGCATGATCACTTCCCATTCCTCTTCAATCCCCAAATAACAGGGCCTAGTCAAAAACTAGAGGTCTCTCAACAGCTTCTCCTCTAACACATATTGTATCCACCATGGCAACTAGCTGGTTAAGTATCTCTTCCCTGTAGTGGCACAAGTTTACAAATGAAGCTGTAATTTTCTTTTTCTGTACTTGTATCCTTTCTTCTAGCTCCATGTGATCTGCAGGATTGTGCCATAATTGGAGAAATAAAAGAAAATGGCTTATTGGCAATCAGATCTGCTTTTGACAACAAAACTACTAAAAAATGTACAAAATTCTTAGATAAACTTGGAGCATTGAATAAAAAAATCAGACCCTTTCTCTGGCCTGAAAAACCACATATATTTTAATCTGAACAGACATAATACTTTTTACAGTGCATCATTTCTGATGGAGTTAAAAAAAGAGAAATAGGTTAGACTGAGAAAGATTTGCCAACAAGACAAACCTACAGTCACAGACATCTAATTCTCTAAGCTTTTATGATTAACATTTTATGGCCCTCACTGATCTGCCCAATCTTGAGGAAAAATGTGGCACAGCTAAAGAATTTATCTGTATCAAACAGGAGGTAAAATGCAAACTACAATAGAGATGTCATAGTAAAGTATTGCATTTGCTCAGTGTTAGCTGAAACACTGAATGGAGTGCTTTGAGCAACAGAAACAACATTAACATACACAAGTATGATAGCATACTCCTTAAGAGAAAAATACAATTAATTATATTTTTAAGAAGGTGGGGGTTTTTTTAACTCTACCTAAGCACTTCATTTTATACAGTCATTCTATAAAGTAACATTCATTCCCCTTGCTGCAGATTTCTGTAAGAAGTATTTCATGTTTAACCTATCAACATTTTTGATATATCAGCATTAAAAAATATATAAAAAGGAAATTGTTATCTTTCTACATTCACTGATTAATCCAAATAATGCATCAAGGACCATTTACGGTGATAAAAACACTTGAGGAGACCATACAGTTCAAATTGTTTTGTTAGTGAGTCTGCTTGCCTGAGTGAAATGTGAAAATTTAAGAACAGAAGGACTGTACTGTGCTCTGTAATAACTGTATCAGTTATGCTGAGGTGTAGCAGGAATAACATATTTGCCTATGGCAAAGAGGAAACTATGAATTTACATAGTTAAAAAAATAATCATAATTCCATTAATACATGCCAGTTACAAAAAGCTGACCATGAATCATCATTTGATGATAATGTAGTGATATATGAGGTTTAAAGACTGGCTGAACAATCCTAGGTTAAGTTCCTTGTTCGTCCTGCCTAGACTGTGCTGTGTGACTCAGGTCACAAGGACACAACTGTAATTTGCACACAGTCCAGAGTAAACAATGGCACAACTCCTTATCAGACTAAAATAAACCCTGAAAATGAGACTGGTTTGTGATACACTTCTCTGTACTGTGTCAACTAGATAAGAGAAAGCGATCAGGTTCATCATCATCATCCCTTTTATTATACGATGTTGGTGTGATATTGAGCAGTTCCTGAAAATTGACAAGTCCAAAGACACTAATTCTCCAGGATGGTTACCCTGATATTCAGCCCTTGTGATGGTGGCTGACTCTTTTTACCATTTCTGTTTTACAGAGTCACAGCATCTCCACTTCCAAGACAGAAGTGCTGGTTGAGGGGGTGGTCAATGGAGTTCATATAGGTCAATTACTACCTGGAATGAGGCTATAACCAACACTAGAAAACGTCAGCTGTGATTCTGTCTATCCAAGGCCTGAAAATCTCCAAGGACATTCCACAACCTTCTTGGGTACCCTGTTCCAGTGCTTCCCTGCCCTTCCAGAAGATTTTTCTTGCCCAGGTGTCTAATCCGAAACACTCAGGCTGTAATCTCTGACATTAGTAGAGAACTAAAGCTACAATTGCATTACCTAGTATTAAATATGAAACTTAAATATGAAAAAAAGTCATAAAAACACTTACAACATTTCATTTGTGCCACCAGATGCAGGAACTGAAAACTTCAGGGCAAAGTCATCTCACAACAGCTCATAAGAAAGACATGAAAGCTCTCCTGGTAGAATGCCTTACCATTTGGAGATTCGAGTCAGAAACTGAAAGACAAGAAATGAAAATACTCTTTTCAAATCTCACCAATTTTTTAGGAACTACTACGGTAATTACTACCGGTTTAGATCAATGCGAAAGTTGTTCTATTATCTATAAGAGAATTAAAATGCAAATGATATTCAGTAATCTGTATTTTAGAATCTGGTAGTTAATAGTCAGTGTTACCAATGTTCAAGTAAACCCACATCCTCATATCACATCCACAACAGTAGTTCAAAATTCATACCTGTCAAGAAATAAGAAGTGCGAAGGAGAAGATAGAACGAAGGCGAATCACAGCTTGAAGTGTGCTATCTCTTAAGATGCCTTATTTGAATGAATATAGCCAGCTGAAAACCTGCCTGTGAATCTCCGATGAATCAGTAATGTTTTCATCAAAAGTAAATCAGATTACCCTAATTCCTAAAGCATTATTGAACAACTATAAAAAGGGGAGAGTGCTACAATAAGTGGCGTATTAGGAATATGAGAACATATTTCTTATTGCCCTAGCAGCTGTTCTACAAACTGCAGAAAAAAATGCTTTAAAAAGGATACCTGGATAGTGGCGAATAATGGAAGGGAAGGGAAGGGAAGGGCAGGGAAGGGAAGGGAAGGGAAGTGTAATTGGTTCAAGAGCCAACATATCTAGCTACAAGTGGGTAAAGAACACAGTATCCTCGACAAACTGTTAATGCCTTAATCTAGGACAGTGTTACCACATAGAGTTTTCCACTCATTAACAGCACTATAATTCTGCTGCTAAAATGAAACAAGAAATTTTTATCCTGTGCTGAAACGAGAAATTACAGTCTCACTTACAATTATAGTTTTATAACTTCCCTATGTTGGAATGAAAACTACATAGGGATGCAGTACTAAGATAAAAGATCCAGCCCGTCCTTTGACATTAAATCCTTAGTGATTAGTAAAACCTGTTAAATACAAAATTTGAGTAGACAGATAGATTGCTTCTGTAATTCTTCCACATACTAAAGCACCCCGTGGTCTTCAGAACAAAATGAAACCTGAGTAGATAGCATAAAACTCCTTTTACAAATAGCCAAGGAAATCGCTAAAATGATAAATTCTTTTATTACTGTAGACATAAATGATGGTCAGTGGTGTATTTGCTTAGATTGTGGGGACTTTAACACAGCTATAAAAAGAGACCTGTTAAATTATAGATGATGATGATGATAATAATAACAACAATAATAATAACAATAATAATAATGCTACAACAAAGAGAACATGTCAAACTGCCTAAAGAAAAAAAAATCAGAGCATAATTTGGAAAAGCAGAACTCATGTCTAAATCGTATGCATCCTCAGGCTCTCAGCAATGAAAATCACCTCAGCACTAAGAATTGTAGGGAGTAAAGATTCTTACAGTGTCAGCTAGTAATAGCCTCATGTCTGGCTGTTTATCATGAGGCTGTGCACGTGCATACTAGAAGAAAAGGGAAAAAAGCTGAAAAAAATCCAAATCTGCAGAAGTCTAACCCTAGTCACTGAAAAACAATTGATATATAATTTAGCCCTAACGTTTGACATTTATATATTGCACTGGTTCCACTACATGACAACAATATTCTCCTCAGATAATAACAATTCAAGCTCCTGGTTCTTGTCTCAGAAAGAAGTGACTTTTTGCTGAGGAGTTTCTGCTTGTGATAGAGGCGTAGGAACAACACAAACCAAACTGACCAAACAGTGAATAGGCCAAAATTATACCATCCCCTCCCTCCCTTCTTTTTTATTTTGGAGAAGGCTAAAAGAAAGATCCTTGGTTTATGCAAATTGCCACAGGTCTACTCAAATCACCTTTTTCTGCCATCTCAGAAATTTTTCTTCAGTTTAAGTTTCCCTCCCCCAGCATCATTTTTCATATCAGTAAACAAAGAAAAGGAATGTAAACCATGAATACTGTTTCCTAATTTCTCTGCAGTTACAGATCAAAAGCTGTTGCTGGTTCTTTTTTTGATGTGTATAAGCTACTGAAAATAGTGGCTCACAATCATGCCTGGAAATTACTCTTAAATCATTTTTAAAATGGCTTCGATTTTCATATGTTGCATATCCATAACATATTGCCCCCATATTTCTTTTTGCTAAGGGCATTATCTTATGATTGACATATTATGGAATTCTAGAACTCTACTGGAAGGCAGTTCAAACCAATGTTCTTTCTAATCTATTAAATAATCATAAAGGAGATTTTTCTCTTTCTAGTATTCCTCATGGATGATAGGCTAGCCTGTCCCTGTGCCACATTCTTCCAGTACTTATTCTTTAATACCTTGAAACCTAGCAAGTGGCTTTCGCGTGGCACACATCTCCTTTTGTCCTCTGCCAGAAATGAATGCTGGCAGCTGCTCTGAAGCTCATTCATTGAACCTGCACCATTCCTAGAGCAAAGCTCTGCTAGACGTGAGGGATGCTGTGCCAAGTCAGCCCGTATTTGTACTACGCAGTCACTGTTCCTGTTGCCCAGTGCGAACCTCTAGGGCTGCCTAAGGATTTAAGGAAGGAAAGCAGGGGATGGAAAAGGGCTGGTTTTACATAGACTCATCTCTTTTAGCAATGGCAGTTTCTGAAGTGTAAATAGGGGGACATTTTCCAGAGAGATCAACTATAACTGTTATAGAAATTTAAAGATTTCCTGAAAATGTTAAATTGAATATGCCTATGAATCTATCTAAAACCAGGAAAATGAAATAAAGAAGTAAAAATACATAATATTTTATACTTTTTTTTTTCTTTAAATTTAGCAGTTGGTATCAGCTTTGATTGTTTTTCACAGCAATAGAGAATTTTTCGTGTCTGCAAAATGGGCTGGAATATTTAAAGCCTTACCTGAATGGTTTAAAGAACTAATTGACCACAAACTTCGATTCTACTGAACTTCAGAACTGGTCCATATCATAATTTTAGGTACTCTTGCATCTGTGAATTAATAAATGGTTGCTAACACATATATGTGAAAGACTTACAATTGGAATTTAAGAAGATATTAAAAACTACACTTGGAGTTTTTAAAACCTTTACTCTTATCTTCCATTTTCACTTAAATATAATTTTTAATACCTCTCTGCATTACCTCTTTTTTCCTGTTTAATTTTATTTTTTGGTATCATAAAGTTTTACACAGCCACTCTGTTGTTTTATACTGCAAAATAAGTGAACCTTTCTTCCTAAACAGTTAGTGTCTGTCAGAAGCCATTCAATCTTTTCAGTCATCTACGCTACTCATCTAGTAAGATTAATTTCTAGAAATTGTTATTGCATACTGCATTCAAATAGTAAAGAGGATTATCATATATGTGCTCAAATCAAACCACTCTGGTTTTCTTTCTGCATTTCAGCAGAAATACAAACAAGACTATCTACCTATCGATCTATGTATCTATCTAGCTCGCTGTCATTCAGTAGCTAGGTTTATAGAACAAACTGCTCTTTCTTATTTACTGGGGCAAGAGAAATGATTGCTTCCCGCAGACTGACAAAGTTATTCCAGTGCTAATCTTGTGTAAATGTCAGAAGTACCTTCCTGGGAAGTGGGGTGTGTGTGAGGAGGGTGTTGAAAATCCAAAATCACTACAAACCCAATCGGAAGCCCTAAACATCTCCAAAGGACAAACCTTTAATAAACTTAATTTATTTTTTTTTTCCAAAGTCAATACTTAGAGCCAGGTGAACAGCTATAGAGTTTTGCAGTGCCACACATCCACACGTTTAAGAAAGTCACACCATGACATGTTGTGTTGGGAAAAGGTCTACATGGCCAGAAAAACCATGTAAAAACAGGTTGGTCCCACAAGTGATTTTTAATTCTCACTCACCTCAGAAAGGTAATTTTTTCCCCAAATTTTAAAGTGTTTTCAAATACACTTTTCAGTATAAAAAGTAAAAATAGAAAAATACGACACAGTCGCAATTAGCACTTTTAAAATAATCAACGAGATATAACAATTTTTTCATGCATACTGTAAAAAGGGCAAAAAACCAACATAAACGTAGTCCACAGTAATGGAAGGCAACCATCTAATGGATAAATATGGCATCTAACTCTTTTGATTTCTTTTTGTTTGTTTCCTAAACATCTGTACATACAGAAAAGAATGGCAGAGGGATGGAAGAGGGAAAGAAGAACATTTAAAGTTAATAGAATGACAGAAATGTATTCAGGGTTTACTTAATTCCACTTACACTGGGATCACTATGACAACTAATAATGCTCCACTAAAGCTGGGAGTAGAACAGAAACAAAACCAGGAATTGATAAGTCTTGAATTCATGGTGAGCAAAGTGTGAAAATAAGCCTTTGAGTCCTAGCTTACCACCATAAAAATAAAAGCATATTTGTATCAAGCATGGAAGAAGTATATACTCTGCATATAATTATGAGTTTTTAAAATATTTAATGGCAGAGTGGAGTAGCTGCATATTCTTCTCTTACATAGTTGCATACTTTCCCTATTCAATAGTATTACAGCTATCTATTCAGACATGATAGCATTTAATTTTAAAAACAATTCAATATGAAAGAACATATTACAGGACATATTATCAGATACTTCTCAGTACTTACAATATTATACCTGACGAGAAATTAATTTAATGTTAATGAATATCTGAAATTATTTTTCACACTTTCACACTTTAGAGTGTGACTGTAAAGATATTGTAATATTTTCAGTTTGGTTCTTAAAGAAAAGCTCTCAGTCACATCAGTTGAAGTAGCAAACGTTTACATTGACAGAATGTCACTGAAAATTCTTTTGCTGGATGATAGCACTTAAAGTTCAGCTTCCTTTGTTTATAAATTAGTTTTATGTTTTATTTTTTATAGTTCTCATAAAAAGAAAAGAAAAAATAAATTTGTCAGAATAAAGACAGGCAAATCAAATTTAGAAGTACCATTGACAGGACAGGAGAATTTTCATGTATGTTACAATTTTAGACATATTGATGTGGCTAAATTGTGCCATTATAAAAATTATTTAATTTGATGCTTTACTTAGTGATATATTTGTGGCATAATTATGATATACAGTTTAAATAGCCCAAAAGCTTTTCAGTCATAGTGCATAAAGACTTTCAAACTGAACTTCTAGAAACTGAAAGTGCTCTTTCAATTTATTGACTTTAGCAGATTGTAAGAAATCTATAACCATGTGAAGACATACTAAGAATAAAGTACAACTCATATAAAAGATTAATGACTTCTTTTTTAATATTTTATCAACCTCTAGAAAATGTGTTGAAAGCTTACAGGTTGTAATTTTGGTTAAAAGAGAGCCAAAAAAAGTTTATAATAGTTTTAAAGCAATCTTGGTTTTCAGAAACTCATAAAAGAAAGTGTTTCTTACAATCTTTTGCCCTATTTGACTAAAATTCTTTCACATATAAACACTAGGTGCTCAAGAAAATGACCAGTGCATAATTTTTACATTATCACTTCACAAGGAAAGTGAAGCAGCTTGGTAAGAAATATTTTCTTTTCTTTTCTCTTATACTGCTCTCTGTTAAACTGTTGAAGTATGAATACATCCAAAACTAAGGAAATTTTTGTTGCCTGAACCAGCTGGACATTTAACGCATCCCTTGACAAAAGAGTATATTGTGCAAAATATAAATTTTCACTGGCTACTGATGAGCCACTTTTGAACGGTTGATTAGGCCTCAAATAAAAGTTCTTGGCATTTTTCTATTTGTAGGCAGTTCATTTTGCTTTTAAAGACTTCTCCCCACTGTGCAGTCCCCAGAGTGTAGCCCAGTGATTTAGCTCAAAGGCAGCTATGATTTGATCTCTTATACGGGACACCCTCTTCGAGACTTTTGCAGCAAAACCTTTCCTCCCATAACCTGACATGCATCTTTCCACCATGCTCCCTTCCTCACAACCTTGACTATTCTCTACTCCAGAAAAACTTTGGAAATCTGATCTTTGCTCATTAGTTACATTCCCCACAGAATATCAGACACTTAGAACAGTACTGACATTCTCTCAGTGAATTTTCCCTCTCAGGCACTTCATATAAGAGAGAAGATGGATAGGCATCTCTGTCCCCTGCAAGGAGACCTGCTGAAGGATTCTGCTCTGCAAAACCCGACTTCATTGAGAGGACTGGCTCAGTGGGAGGCTTTGCTCTGGGCACATCCCACACTGCCAGCATGCTCTGTGAGACCAGCTGGCAGCCCATGTTACACGGTGAGTTGTTTATTCCTGTCCTCACATCACAAAGCTGCTCTCCTAGCACAGCAAAGGTGGAAGCGCTCTGAGGGCAAAGCACAGTATACACTGTGCAGAATACAAAAAAAGGAGAAATGCAAGGAAGATAAGGAGCTGGCAAACACCACACACACTGAATGGCCTGTGGAAGTTGCACAACATGTGTCCACAGAGGGCAGCCACTTAGATTTTTTGGTCTGTACAGGCATAAGTTGGCATTCTTTCACCTCTGGTTTGGGCTTCTCACTACAAAGACATTGAGGTGGAGGAGCATGTCCAGCAAAGGACAATGATGCTGGCAAAAGGTCTGGAGCACAAGTCTGATGAGCAGGTGCTGATGGAGCTGTGGTTGTTTAGCCTGGAGAAAAAGAGGCTCAAGAGAGACATTATTGCTCTCTACATCTGCCTGAAAGGAGGTTGTAGCCAGGTGGGTGCCAGTCTCTTCTTCTGAGTAGCAAGAAATAGAACAAGAGGAAGGAGTATCAGATTGCTCCAGGGGACATTTTGATTGGGTATTAAGAAACATTTCTTCACTGAAAATGTTATCCTTTTCTCTGGGAAAGGTACTTGGCAGCCTTGTATCTCTTATTTTCCTCTTTTCTGAAAGATATGTTAATGAAAGAAACTATACCTACAGACTCTAATTAACATGCATACATACACACTAGCAGGCCATGAGAACAAATTCCACATTTCCTTTATGGAAAGTTCAGTAGGTCACTTCTGGTCTTTTCTTGCCTTCAGAACCCTGCACATCCAACACCTCACACTGCCCTACATCAGCACACAGCAAGAAGAAAGCACACTGGGGAGTCTACCTTCAAGCATTAGCAGAATTAATATATTTACCATCTTCATTAACCTTCTTTCTTTCTCCCAGCCCAGGAAAACAGAATTAAATGTCTCTGTCCAATCTAAACTCCTTGAAGTGGAGAACCCTGGCACTCCAGACATCATCCTGAGTCACCTTTACTCCTTCGTGAACCTAGCAGCTCTGAGAGGAAACAGAGTTCACTCAGCAGCTGGTCCACTGATACACAGTCTTTTAGTGGGCCTGGCAACTGAACCAAAAAAGAGAGTCCAGTAATTTGTATTTCTCTCTCATGTCCAAACAGACACAAACAAATAGGTGTCTGGTATCTACAGATGCTACAGATGTAATGGATGTTAAATCTCCAAATGTTAGGCAGTATGGCCCTTCCTTGTCTCTGCGTGGTGTCCTCTTTGGTGCTTAGTGGATAGATGGCAGGATCTGGAGTTATGGCACAGGAAGCTCAGAGCTGAATCTGTGTCCAATGGAAATATTGTGTAAACACGCTTGAGTGAGGGCACTATACCCTGTAGCTCCAAGCTGGAACCTAGGGAACAGAAGACTCCTCTGCAAAGTGGGACAGTCTATTAAGTTGATCCTTATACCTTTAGGCACATCATGCACTGCAATGAGTGGAAAAAATTCTGTGCTTAATATGCTCCAAACACATAAATAGGAACGATAGGATGCCATTTGGGACTGGCGGGTTACCTCTGTCCTTCAGGAACAGTGCCTGAGCAACAGGCAGGATAAGAGCTGCTGGGATATGAAGGAACACAGGTAAACACCAGCCACATCCTGCTGTGCACAGCCGTGAACCTGGAGGTTAGAGAGCTACATGCAGCAAAACAGGCGTAGGGCAGGTGAGTCTCCTGCCCAGGGCAGGGGAGCAAACACAGCTTCTACATAATGGGCACCAAATCCTCACCTTCACATAGAGAAGCCTCTCTTATTGTCCCAGGCAGGACAGTGGCAGGGAAGTCTTTATTTCTGAGGCTCCTGTCACTGCCTTAGTGGATACGATTACTGAGGTCATTGCTATAGAGACCAACACAAAGGCCCTCAATCCAGTGCAACTGCCATCTCAATGTCAATAAAAGCAAGACCACAATTAGAGCTGAAAAGGGCTCCGAGCCTGCAGGCTCATTAGAAACACTGTCACTAGGACAAACAGCAGAGCTGTTTGCCGCTCCAGAAATGCCTTTAGATTAGTCCTTCTCACATCATTAATACATACGTGCATCACGAATTTCATTAAAGTCAGAAAAACTCCTGAATAAAGGCTATTAACCTGCACAAGAGTTGGGAAAGGCTTGCTTCGTGTTTCATATTCTGATTCATCCTGCAGTTCACAGGCTACTCGTACAAAACTGTCTTTTCAATGTAAATATGTGCTTCATACTGGAGCTAGAAAAAATGGTTATTGTGGTATCCAGGATGGAGCATATCAATATAAAATTTTCTGGAAGTGTTCCAGATTTCTGAATGCACATTTAACAAATTTAAAATCAACAGTTTAGTTAATAATCCAAAAGCTAACATAGACATTTCTAAATGGCAAATGTGTTGACACTTCAGATACAATTATTTTTCCTACTTTTATTACCTTTATTTACTTTCTTACTTTCAGACACAAATAGGACTGAAGAGAATTCTCGTTTGGGAACATCCCTGGTCCCAGTAGTCAGTAGACAGTCAGTAATTTGCTCAATTTATACAGACAACAGGCAAGTAAGCCACAGTGCAACCCACTGCCATATTGCCTTTCTTGTCCAGATGTGGGGAGCCAGTAGATTGTGGTATGCTTATATTTTTGGTATCCCTGTGTGTCAACATCCAGCTGGATCCTGTGGCTAAGACTGGATCTCACAATGCAGACCTGTGTCATGAAGACTTTTCACTAAAATACTCTTTTGGAGCACTTTCAAATTTAATTTCAGACAAGCTTGGAAAATCCATTAATCCTGATATACATGATTTGCACATAGTTTATACTGTACTGATTAATATTAGGTCAAATATTAAAGTGCTAATTTATACCAATTTCTTAAGCAGATGACACAATAATATATTATCATTGCAGATATTTCACTTAACGAGAATCATGTAGAGTCTTGCAGTTCCCAAATGACTCTCAGTGAACAGCATAATGACCTAACAGCTTTCCACTAATTCCTAAGTATGTATATTTATATATTTAGAAAGTCAAAATGCTGAATGCTTACTGGTTATAGATAGATCTCACTGCCGTTGTGAGATAGCTCTACAATTGCATTACTAAATTCAGGAAAATAATGAAAGCAATGCTATGATTGATGGAAATTGTAAGTCAAAAGTTATCTCATTGTTAGGTAAAGATCACTGAAATAGATATATATATATTTTTGTATAAGTCCTTTTACGTGCATAACAGAGCTTTATGTTAGGGCTCTACAGTGGACTATTATCCATTTTAGTTGAATATTTAAAGCCAAGAGCTAAATAATTGATGGAAAAAGATGTAAATATAATAAAAAAATTGGCAGTATTAACAGTATAAAATTGAAGGCTTCTCTATCAGTTTCTCTAAGGAAAAGGAGGAGATGTCATTTTTATATATAACCTGAAAATCTCTCATGTGTTTACATTAAGGAAAATATATATGGCTCTTAAACCTGAGTATTTTTATTAGATAGGCATTCTTTTAATAACAAAACAGCAAAATATCAGAGCTGATACCTGTCTTGGGAAAACTGAGTTCAATAGTTATTGTCTACAGATAATCCGTGTCAGCCGGGCCAAGACACTTTACTCTGCTTCCCAGTTTCAGGGTAACCAAGGTTTTAAAGGAATCCTCTGGGTTGTTGACCTAATGCTTTACAACCATACAGCTGGCATGATAGCCGACAGAAGCCACAAACAGCTTCACATTCTCTGTGGGTCAGAAAGCACTTCCCCTGTCTTAGCAAACTTAGATTTACAGGGCAGAAGTTCACAGAATGGGAATATAAACTTCCTTAAAAGGATGTGGGAGAGATCAAAGGCACTGGTCAGCATGCTACCTCTCTGGCTGGATTTATTAAGAGAAAATTCTCAGATACTACCAGCTGCAACTCTAATTACAGATGAAACTAACATAAACAAATAAAGCTGCCAACAACGGTTACAGATATAACTGTAAGGAAAAAATCCTTCTTCACCTATTACCACTTTCAAAACTTCAGCTTTTTGTCTTAATTAAATCCTTTTGTTGAAAAGTTATGTTGATCGGCTGTAAACCAGGGGTCAGAGCTCTGCAAGCAATCAGAAGCTCTAAGCATCACAGGGGAAATATCTGTGGAATTTGACAGGTCATGGCAGTTAGAGGGTATGCAGGCTCTTATTGTAACCTTCAGGCCTTCGACACCATTACTGAGCATAACACAGACCTCAAAAGTAGTTAGATGCCAACATTTTGTCAAATGAAACCTTTAAGACCCCTTCCAAGCATATGAAGCAGCACAAAATATTGAATTTTCACGTTTATAGAAACTTCTGTCTATAGAAAAAGAAAGAATCACTATCCCTTAAAGCTGCAGGGGGAATTAATAGGTCACGGTCAAACTCACATACAATAAGATGACTAGGCGGGTTTTTGTAAAGCAAACCAAAAAGTTTTTCTTTTTTAACTTTCACTTTGTTTAAAGAGAGTTTTAGTTTTTAGTTTATTTTTAAATTGAATTCTGGTGTTGTTAAATATGTACATATGCATTAAATTATGCATATATATATTTGCATCATATATGCATTATGTATATGCATATACACTTACTAAAAAATAGAAGACTGAATGCAAGTTAAAAAGCCCTTGTTTTTCAGTGTTTTCAAAGTTAATTTTTAATTAGAAATATTCTGTGTTGGATGTTTTGCAAATTTTTAGTGAAAGGGTATCAGAATGCAGTCTATTATAACTACCATTTCAGAAGAATTGAGTAAATGATCCATAACTCAAAGCCATAGTACATAATTGTCCAAATTTCTTACAAAGAATGCTGAAACAGACTGTAATCTTTTCAGTCATTTTAGAGACTAGCATTACTATCAGACTCTTCTGTACACTTTATCTTTCTTATGAAATACTAATGCAATTCAAGAAAAAGCATCCAAATAAAATGTTTTGTAAAATCTCAGCGAGAAGTTACCAATACAGCAGAAGAATCTTACATAATTCAACTGCCACCATCTGTAATTAAGATATTGGGGCATTGCCCTTAATAATCTAATTTGCAAAAAATATCAATATGGCTCACAGAAACATTTACTGTTTTTTATGACAGGAGAATACAAAACTGAATTCTGCTAAGATGTATACAGGGACTCTGTTGTAATCTGTTTGTGCTGGTATTGTTTCCCTGGGATATTCCAGCTAGCCTATTGAATCAAGGCATAGAATTGCAAACAAAGTTTTCTTATTGTGAAAGATTTCTCTTTTTTCCCTCTAGGTAATGCTTCTGTTGTGTTTCCCCTATACATAGGCTGTGTTGCCTATCTAATTTCTACATGACAAGCAGTTTTGGAATCATGTATTGATCTAGCCTTTCCTGATGAAGCTGTCCTTTTTCCCTTCATTCCCATCACTAAAGTCTGATAGCATCTTGCCTGCATGAGAATTGTTTTGAAAGAAAGAAATCAAAAATGTCTGTCTCTGTCAGCATCTTATGGGCTGGGAGGAATTCAGCTCCATAGAGCTCTCTTGGGGAAGAAGGGTTTGTTTCTACCTCCTCTTCACACAGAGGCCTTGTGACAACAAACATTTCTTCTCAGTGAACCCGCACTGTGTCTCCATGGTCTGGCAAGGCTCTAGCTCCACATGGGAACATTCAGTGATTTTGGCAGGAAGTCTTGAAGGAATATGGGTGAGAAAGGGGAAAAAATTATTTTTAATATTATATCAACTTCACTAAATCTGAGAAGACTCTGATAAGAGACAATGAAATCACTGCTTCCAGAAGGAAAGTCACTTGTTAAATCATAACATTTATAACATTTTTCCAATTGTACAGAGAAAGGATTGTGATAATAATCTGCAACAGAAAACATCAGACATGCTAAATATCAGTAAGAGGTTTTTAAAATATTATATCATACAGTTATGAAAACAAGCTTTAGCTAGCTTTGGATCACAAGATTAATATATTCAGTTTAGCAGGGGGCCATAAATGTATATGTATATATATAATGTATATATAGCTGTTCACTTTTAGAAACATATGATACTTTCGACCACATAAACCTATATTAAATATATATGTTGTAGCATTTTCTTCCATCTTTTTCAGTATTATTCATTCTATATAGCAATAGTTGTAAAAGAATTAGCGAGATTTATTCTTAGAAAATTAAAAAAGTGACTCAAATACATTTCACTAAAACACTTATTGCAAATGAAAAGAATGCTTGAAGTTAGACTTGGAATGCAACCTTGACATGTGCAACAATTCTGGTATGATCAATGACCTCAACTCAACACTCACTACTCAGAGAAAGAAACGAAAGATCACATACAATATAATAGTTACCTGTACATGAAGCTAAGAAGCACTGTACAAATGATGATAAGAAAAAAAGGCTCTTAGATTTTAGTCCATCACAATTCAGATGCCAGAAGCAAGTTAAAGAATACTAAAGGGAATAACTGACATATAAAAGAAACAGGAATGCTACAGCACTCTAGAGAGAAAACAGGAAAAACAAATAAAAGGAGTTCAGTTTTGATTTGATTCTCAGCTTCTAAAAGATAGCTAATAGACACATAGGCAAGTTAAATAGTCCAACTTCTTAACATTATAAACAAAATTGCATTAAAAGGTCAGTACTAGTGCTGAAAGCCAAGCAGTGAAAAACTAGGGAATACCTCAACTGTCTCTTCACTCACTTCACAACTGTGTGTTCACTCCAAGCTTGGCCCCTGGGATATAACTCACGTAACAGCAATAAAGGCACAAGTTATTTTGTTTCCATTTATCCTGAGGAAACAGCGAGTTGCTCTTTAATTCCATAATTGTTGAACAAGATGCCAGCATGTTCTGCTGCAGATAGGAGGGCTAAGTATTTCCCATGAGGAAAAATGAACATGTTATCCTAAACTATACTGCAAATTAGTTTCAGTCATGAAACAGGACCATACTATAGCATTAGTGAAGTGGTGTGGTTGCTCCATCTCCTCAGTCCTTGCCTCTGTTTTGATAGTGCCACATTTGAGTATGTCTTACCAAGAGTTAGGGTAGGATCAGCATTTTATTTAATTTTGTAAAAACATTTATTAGTCAGCGACGCTGCTGACCATATAACTTGAAGTAGAGCTAGTAACAAAAAACCCCAAAAGGGTCTCTAGGACTTTAGCCTAGAACACTCACTTCCTGAAACATTAAACATAGTATGGTTTAGTTTTAACTCTACACTTATTCAAAACAAACTATATGAAGACAATCAACAGCCTTCATTTAATTCTTGATGCTGAGCACATACAATTGCTGATAGTTGATGCAAATGGTTGCATTCTGTTCACATTTTTTCTTATCTTTCATACGTCTTAGCATTAGATGAATGCTGTAACGAAAAAATATTAGGCAATTTTTCAAGTGACGTAGTAAGTGGTTTAGAGATATCTCAGTCTCGAAAATTGTGTTCAACTTATTTTTATCATTCCAAAGGTACTTGGAACATGCTGTAAATTCAACTGATATAATAACCACATTTTTCATCTCTATGGGCTCATGTGATGGACCACTAAAATCCCATCACATCTGCAGAGACATGGAGATGGGTGTTTCAATGTTACTTCAAGTAATAATGAGTATACAGAGTGAGGAAAGAAAAATATTTGGTTTTACATCTATGGTCACATCTCAGCATCTATGAACCTACCAGTGCTAGCATTACTGTCACTAGCTGGTATTAATGCCATATTAGAGCTAATGAACAGCACCATAGCTACTCATGGAAGCAGGACAGGAAGAATATTCACCACCACTGTGTGGCTTAGTATGAAACTTCATGCTGTTCTTTCCTCAAATGCTACTGTAAACTGCAATTCTTCTAAAAGTTATGCTACACTTTTGCGTAGCACAAAAGTAGTTTTTTGATAGCCACTCAGGAAAACAAGGACCAGTGAATATTAGCATGATTATTAATCAATGGTTAATAATGGTTGTCTCTGACTACTTATGTGGCACAGTTTCAGGACGCTAAACCTCCAGCTACACTGCCAGAGGACAATACAGCCAGGCTCAAGCATGTCGAGTCTCATGACCATATGTTTTCCTATTCGCCTTTTTGATTTGGCCTAAACATAGAGTGAACTCACAGTTTTGTTGCTGGTAAGAAAGGTCTTGACTTGGGAAATTTTACTTAATTTGATTTGTAACCAATTAACATTAGCTCTTAATTACTGACTCATGTATTGAGAAATAAAGACATGAACTCTCTAAACTTCCCTTCTTCCTTCTGCACACTGTGCTCAGTCCTTTCGACCCTACCTGACCCTGCCATTCGTGCCCAGTACAAGACTTCAAAACTAAAAGTCTCTGCTATGTTTTGGGCTGCACAGCTGCCTTTATTTAGGCTTGTTCCAGGCAGTGCACCTGAAAGAAGACTGGAGGTGGCATTAAGGTCCTGACAGTTTTTCCTAACTCTGAAGTGGTCTGGACGTCAGAATATGAGGCAGTGTGGACCAACACTGAACTGATAAAGAGAAGGTATTCTTGCGTAGTCATTTTGTCTCAACAAGGAAAGTTGAAGTCCCAAGGGCAGAAAAAAAACAGACTAAATTTTCTTCACTATTTTTTTTTCCCTTGATTTCCCAGAAACACTATCTTGTGAGAAAATCATATACATTTTAGACAACCTACCATTTTCTAGAAATCACTCAGGAAAAGACAATAATTATAAACCATTATTTAAGGTGCAAGTTTTGTCTGGAAAACATCTTATGTGTGATTCTGACTCTACTAATGAGAATTTTCCCAAAGGCAAAACAGTAAATGACATATAAAAGTTCGAAACTGAGGATGCATATTAAGTGCTTATGCTTGAGCAGTGTAGAGTAATTTTCAGATTGTAGGAGATAAAATAATGCCATATTGTCCAATATTTATGTATTTGTTTGTTGTTTTGTGCTGGGCTGCTTGATGGAAAAATAACTTGGTTGAGGATTTTTTTTTTCAGCTGGTGTGAAAGAGATGCTAATGTAATCTTCCCACAGGTGCAACTTTAGTGCAAACTAAGACAATTGAATTGAAATGTAAGTAAAAACATTGCTATTTGTATTTTTTAATTTAATGCTAAATACTTGTTTCCTTTATTTCGTTTATTACTTCATGTTACACAGGGATTTTTATCCCTGTAGTGACTGCAGTTATGTAAACTAATGAGTTAAATTTTATTCTCTATTCACCCCAGCCATATATATTAAATGCAAGAAATTAATGTAATAGCATTTTCTATCATGATTGTTGGAGAATTGGAAAATCTTTATCTGAAATGACCCCAGAAGTCTCTCCACTTGTTAGCAGATAAATTCTGTGAGACATTTGAATACAGCAACACCGATGCAAATGTGGAACAAATGCAAGTGGATTAATGACTTTAATGACAAGAAGATGACCTTGACTGTTACAAAAGATTCAAGTATTACCAAACCCCAGGTCTTAAACTTGCTTAATAATGGGAGTGCAAATTCAGACTCCAATCTGATCTTCTTGTTGATTCAACTCTACTTCTAGAGATACAGTATGATACAAATACAAATCTTGAAAGCTTAGCTGGAACTAATATTTAAATATTCTTTTTGAAAAATACAATAGATTAAACAGCTCAGTATATATTTAAAATGTGTTGATGATAATTTTTTAAGGGAATAAGGATGAAACATAAAGGACAAAAATAAATAGAATGAAGGATGAAAATGGCACCAGAATTTAATCCATACAGTAAGCACAGCTGGATTATAAATTACAAGAAGGTAAGGTTTATAACAACTTTCTTATATGAAGCTGTTTAAGATGGAGATGAACCAGTTTAGATTAGCAGTTGAAAGGCTTGTCAAGTGCAATATACTGAATTTACTGACATGGGAAATTCTTTGTACTTTAACATTTCAGTTCAGTGAGTGAAGACAATTATAAAGAGTTAATATTAACAAAATTGTTTTCTTGTTTCTGATTTAAAAATGGAGGAACATAAGAACCTGAAGACTGAAAGTAATTTTTATGAAAGTACTTAGTAAGAGAAAGGGTTGAAAAGAAAAATAATACACTTTGAAAAGCTGACCTCAATAAGTCAAACATTTAATTTCTCTTAGGAAAAAATTATGCAGCAAAAAGGGAATACAGTAAGCTGACACTCACTAAAAAGTTTTATGAATACAAAAGCTAATGAATTCAGCCCACAGACAAGAGTAAACCATAAGAAGAGGTATATTTGGCTGCTTCAGTAGTAATTTGATGGCACTGAAATCAAAAAGGTCATTCACAAAGTAGAAGAAATCATATATTACTGAAGATCAGTATGAAGATATAGGCCAAGTAGTCATGTAAGAATAAAGTCAGAAAGGTTAAGGAGAGTAAAGAGTTACAGTTCTCCGAGAACATTAAAACCAAAAAGGTTAGAGATGATTATAGAGTACATGCTAAGAAGAAGAGAAAAAGAAAGTCTAGTTCTATTACCTATCAGGGAGGGAGAGCATTCAAGCAGATTACTCTGAAATGTGAAAAAATTACAGGAACATTTTTCCCTTTGTTTTCTACAGAAAATATTATGACCAGATACCCAACACGCACACACGAATTAAAAAACAAGAAAAGAAACATAATTGAAAGGATAGAAACAAATACTAAAAAAGAGAACAAATTAAACTCAATTCTTATCAATTACTTAAAGATAAGGATCTGATTTTACTCACAAGTACTGGAGAAAAAAAAAGACCCAAACTATCTTCGAATTTTTATTCTAAGGTTTTATGGAGATTAGAAAGATCCTTGAAAGAAAGAAAATACTGAGATAAGGTAAAGAAAAAGCATAGTATCTCTCATTAATGAAAGGAGGAAAAGCAGTACCTGGGGAATTATAGCTAAAACAGTCTAGTTCTGTCTTTTGAGAATACTAGGAGAAGTATTTCAACATTATTTATATATTCACTTATAGGATAATAAAACACTAAATATACAGTATGTATTTCTTTATAAATGTAGATATTGGGACAATCTAATTCCCAACTTTGTGAGGATAGTTATCTTTACAGGCAGAAAAAGAATAGCAGGTGTGGCAATCCATTGACTTTACATAATCTTGCAATATTTTCTTTAAAAGATTTTTATCAGCAAACAGTGGAGAAATAATGGCTTGATAATAATCCCCTTAAAAAAAGATCCTTTTTTAGAAGTATTTTCTTGAAGAGCACCTGTCCATGTTTCAAGCTTAAGTATAAATATGGCACTACTGGAGTCTTGTCTGGCTATCTGGATTCCCTGGCAGAAGTTTTTTGTGTGCTTTAGTTTCTGATAATTGAGGAAATGTGACATCTAGTAGACTATTTGTGGCAGCAAGTTAAGCACATATTCGATTTGTAAAAAAACAGACTTTTTTTCCTATCTGAAAAATCCATTCAGAAGGAATCCAAACCTTCCAGTCAGAAGGAATCCATATCTTATTTTTTCTATGATTTGTAGAGAAAAAACAAGCAATAATTTTGTTGCATAAAAAAAAATTCTTAACACTTCTAATACTATATTATGTAGGACTCAACATCCACTTGGTTTGAAGATCAAATAATCATTTGGTCTTGGTTAGCTCTTACTACTAACATTTAGAAAGATTTGTATTCTTATTCATATAATTTCTAATTGCTCTAGAATGAGAATTTCTTTAGAATGGTTGTGGGAATTAGCTTGATAAATGTACTAATACTGTATCAGAAGAGACCAAAGTTTTTATCTTCCCTTATTGTTCAGTCTTCAGCCTCTTCAGATCTGCCAATAAAATTGCCAGTTATGGTCTATCTATCTGTCCATGGGGGAGGAAACTGTGACAGACAAGGAACTGAATATTGGACTGCATGGGCCTATTTATAAACTGCTGATATTCTAACACCACTGAAATTTGATGGGCAGCCTTGGACAAATGACATCAGACGTAATTGTCATAGTCTTGAGCAATACAATGCCATTACTGTCAAGTATTTCATACTTGATAATCAACTTATTCCATAAAATTGCATGTGTTACAATATTAAGTAATGTTTTCTATAGAACTAAAGGCAAATGCATCCTGAATACTGGCATACCTAATACTGCTTTTATGAGCTGTGATTTAATGTCATAAGAAATCGAAGGTTGTGTTATGTATCAAAACACAGTCACCATGGAGTGACTTCCTGCTACCCCATAAAATTATGTGAGGTGGAATGGAATAACCTCCATGTCCTAGCCAGCCCCCTCCTGGCTACCGAAAAAATTAATGACAAGTTCTGGCCAGGACATACAGCAACAGAAATGAGGCAATAAAATCACTTCAGAAGGAATCCATACCCAAACACTTGACTCCTTTGTCACAGCTGACATTCCTAACTGTCTGTCCAGAGATGAGGCTCCTTGGTATTTGCCACATTTTAGTGGTTTGTGTGTTTCCTTCATTCTTTTATTTATTATTTCTTCTAGCCTATATATGTTGCATTGTTTTTTACACAGCTTTCCAGAGTGAGTAGGAGAGATGGAAAATGATTCCACACATCTTAAACTATAATCTGACAATATAAAATTCCAGAAAGATTTGAAGGGCAAAAATATTACTGTTTAACATTTCTTGTTTTGTCAATATGCTCTAAGAAGTTCTAAGTCCTCCAAAAGAAATACGTTTATTCTGTCAAGTTTTTGGATCTCATGTGCTGCTGACTAGTTTAGTTTCCAGGGTGCTTTGGTTTGGTTTGCTCCAGACCTACATGCAGATGAAATTGCACTTCTATGGAGCTTGTAGGTCAAATCAGGCACGCCTAGTGAGTTTAGACACTTACATGATTAGGTCGTCAATAAACTAAAAGAGATCAGTGCTTTGTATTTAGGCAAATGTTATCTGCCTGCATTCTGTTTTAGCAGTTTAAATCCCGTCCTTGGTTTTGAATATTAATCCTTGTCTGTGCAATCCTTATCTGTCCAACTGGGTTATTTTGCTCTGAATTAATGGAAAAACTAAATTGGTGTGCTGCAAATGTACCCTGTTGCATATTGAGAGACCACTGGGAGGTTTTTCAAATCTTTTGCTATAGAAGAATTATCACAGAAAATTCTGAAATATCCTATGCATGGGAAAAAGTCTTGTCAGTTCATCTAATTAATTGTAACATGCTTAAGAAGATGAGAATGTGTTACAGAAAGCTTAAATGTTTTCAACCTCTCTTTTGAAAGATTAGCAATCACATCTCAATGTGAGAAAAACAATTCGGGGGAGACAAACCCTGAAGAGATCTTGAATACCTAAAAAGACAGGAAATCAATAAGGCCCGTAATTATCGGCACATAGATTTAATGAAGTGTAAAACTTTGGTGTTACAACAAATTAAAACTCCATTAACATCCATGGATAATGAAGAACAGAAAATGATTAAGTAAAAAAATACAATCTTTTCTTTTTTAATGTAAGAAATAGCTGAAGGAGACTTAAAACAGCAATTTAATGTGAATTTAGGACTTATTATGAAGCAAACTTAAGCACTTTTTAATACTTCCCAAATGAATATAGAATTTTAAACTAGCAACAGGCTTCACTAAAAAATCTTGCAATTTAATATGAAATGTGTTACAAGCAGGTTAATTGAGTTCATTTCATGAAAGCGTATTCTAAATTAGCTAAACACATCTTTTTTCTTTTTTTTCTTGACAGAATAAAAGGTCTGAAGCTGCTGCCATTGAGCTTGATTCTGAGATGTAGAAGAATCTGACTGATAGCAATGGGGAGTGGGAAGCTGGTAGTTTACACGTGGATCACAGAGAATTCTCAAAAGCATTTGTTGTCCATGGAGAATGAGTCAGACAGCTTTGACAAATATTTGCAGTAGAATGAATGTTCTTCTTGTCATACTCTACGATTACTGCTGGATAAATCTTCCATTTATTAAAGGTGTTTCCTGTTTTCACACAAACCAAGCTTCTAACAGAGACAGTACTATTTCCTGTGACACTGTTACACATATATTTCCCTTGTATTCCACTAAATTTTTACTAATTAATTTAGTTTGATGGATGTTAATACATTGTAGAATGGAAGCTACTAATTTTGAATAAAATATTAGTCACCATTTATTTTACCCATGTGTCTTCTCTATACATACAATCAGTCTACATTCACAATGATACCTAAATATTGTGGAATTTAATTAGATAAAGCACATCGCAGAAGTAGTTATAGACCTTAGATTATCTAAATACTATCTAAGAAACAGAATGGCTCAATCAAAAGACATACATAGGTAGCTATCAATTTAATTGCAATACTAGGGAAACATTAGAATTTGTGTCTAGGTAGAAAATATAAGCTTTTAGAATAAAGTACATGAAAACGCTCAGTATTTAAGTAATAGATAATGGAGGGTCTGCATAGTCTTCACATAGGAATTTCACCTCTGAATAGTTAATCTATGTCCTCAATTTTGATACAGGACACTTTTCTCGATTCTCATTTCCCCAAGAGGGCTGAGAAATGCCCTCCTGGTGATGGCTGCTTTCCATGTCTTTCTCAGTAACTGCTTGCTAACCTGTTGGCAGAACAGCCCTCTTTGCCCACTGGCAGCTTGATTTTCTGTCAGGCTTTAGAAAAAACCAAAAGAAAGCATCACTTGGGCAGCTATTTCCCCTTACGCATGGGAAAAAGGCAGAGAGAGAGGTAAAAATGATGACAAGCTGAATTTGACCTAAAGCCAGGCTGGAACACATGTTTGAAGGTCTTCCAAGCATATTGAGAAGATGACAACTAAACACTGTAATTATAAAGATCAATACTCTTAGAATATCTTCTTAGTTTTATGCCATATTTTTTGACATTTTAAATACATAAAATAAGTTAAATCCAAAACCAGAAATCACAACCAACAATAAAATGTTTGAGGATACATAGAGAGAAATCATTCTGCTTGCACCACCTCTTCATCAGTATCTGCTGTGGGGTTTGAAACTACTTGATTCTGACAGAAATCTGAGGGACATTAGAGATGCAAGAGAAGCTATGCCTCAAGAATGAATCACCGCTGCTCACAACAAAAATCTATTCCTGTGGAAAACCTACCTTTTTTTTCCCAGAAACATAGGTTTTAAGGACAGAAGTTGCCTAACAAAAGGCATGTAAACCCCAAGGTTACATTGTGTGATTCCTATCAACCCAGATTTACAATAAGAATAGAGTCTTTTTCTGATCTTGTTTAGGTGGAAAATTCACATTAAACATCAGTCTGCTACTTTCCTGAAGCTTTTTCCTCCAGAGCCAGCATTGGATGTCTCTATATATCCTATCCTATGGTAGACCTTATAACATAATTTACATTGATTTCATAGTATAGAAATAGCAAAAGAAAATTTTTGCTTTTGTCGTTGTTGTTGTTATATTTCACCATTCCTAATATACATTCTATGGCAAACCATAGCTCAAGAAAAATGTTAGATCTGAAATGGCTGATGCAGACTTGGACAGCAATTACCTATTATCTAGAAACAATAAAATAGAAGAGAATTTATATTTAGTTATTTGAAAAACTTATTAAATGAAACAATTTATTCCCGAAATTTTGCTGGAGAAAGGGGTCACTTGCCATGTTTTAGATAATCTGTCTTTATGTATTTAATTCAGAAACTACAGATAATTTTATGGAATATAATTTGATAAAAAAATAAGGATTCAGAACAATCAATAATATTGTTATTTAGATAGACATATAAAATTAGAATAGAGCTGATTAACAACAAAGGGATTGGATGAATCTAAACAAATTATCTGGCCTACAACACAAGAAGGAGCTGTCACGAGGTGTCTGACTGTGAACATAGCCTGACCAGTCTTTGATCTCTGACAGTTGTCAGACAGAGAAAGTTCTGACAAGTCCATAAAGAGTTATTTTCTGCAGGAAAGATAAAAACATTTCAAGTCTTAGCTTAGTTTTTCACATATTGTATTATTTAGCCTAATATTCCTGGCTTTAGGTTTTTTTTGTCAATAAGCATGAAAACGAAATATTCCTATTAGTTTTCCAAAGAAAAAGGGGTGCTTTCTCTTTCTCTCATCCTCACATAATAATTGTAATTATAATTATAATATTATAATTACAAGGTATACCCGGGACTATGTCCTAGTTATTTATCTGTCATTAATAAAATACAACTCTATTAAAGAACACAAAAGTATAGAGCAAGTCAGTGCGGAAACCAAGGGAGTTTTGCAAGAACTAAAAAAAAGGTGCATAGATCTTCTCGGCCTGAAGTTTTCTGTGTTTTCTTTCTGCTTTATTTTGCCTTCATTGTGTTTGAGACGTTTGCGTCCATCTGGGCTCATGGAGAAACAAAATTCATTTCGTAGCCCATACACATACATTTTTAATTGATTTAAAAACAGCCACCTGCACTTACTAGCCTTCAATTGCTTTGGTTGCCTCTTATGTAAAACTTTCACTGTTGTATTACTTGTTAATACACCAATCATAAAAAGAGGACTTGTTTTTTGTTCCAAGAGGACTTGCTGTCAAGACTTAAGACTTAAGAGGACTTGTTTTTCGTTCCAAGTCTGCCTGTAAGATTCATGACTACATCTTTCTCAGTCCCACCATTTTTATAGCTGTTCAAGTTTTACTACACGTTGTCCTGGGTGCATGGCACTGGCTGTGGAAGCTGTGGGGGCGTCTGTGAGGAGAGAGCTGAGGTGGTGGCTCCTCAGGGAAATGTATTTAAGATTTTATGTAGAAATAAGAGTAAACCATTGTAGGGTCACTTTGGAGCCAGCCTCTAAATATATAGATATTTTCACACTGACATTCACAAGTCCATATGTATAAGTAATAACTTCCTATTTCTTGTTTTGCAACAACTATTTGCTAATGTATTTGAACTAAATTGTTCTGTGATCCTAACTGGGAGAAAGATGTGAAGTCCAGTTCAACTGCATGCTTTGTTGGCATACAGCAACATAAATAGGTCAGACAGTGGAAATTTTAATTTAATATATCCCCAGACATTGAGGTCAAGGGAAGTTTTATCTGGAAAAGGCAAATGGGATTATGTTCTTAAAAGAATTTCTTTTTTATATGGGTTTTCTAATGATGAAGCTTAATAGGTGATCCATAATAAATTTTCATTGTAAAGCATACAATTCTAAATAGGATTTTCTTTTCTTTTAGAGTTTAGTCTGTGGTTTACTACCTGTCAAATTTTGACTGCTTCTGAAATGCCATGCTGTTAACTTGCCTTTCCCCAGATAAAAAATATGCTAATCTTGACCTATTCCTAGTTAGCTTTAATAGTTTCTTCCCATTACTCAGTCTTAACTTTTCTTTGCAATCCCTGTACAATTGCACACTACCCTATTGCAACATTAAAAATGAAGTAAGCAAGCAAATAGTGTCCCACATCTGCATTAAGAAAAATTTCTCATTTCTTGATGATAACATATCCTTCTCTTCCTTTTTCTTTCTTCATATAAAAATTAAATCAGATAGAAAAAAAGAGGCTTCTCCCCTGTCAGATTATCATTATCATTAATGACATAAATGGAATTCATTACACAACCAGTGGCAATTTTTCATGACATTCCTGGAAGTGGATTACAGCTATCTCTCCACAGTCTTTTGGATACAACTCATGATCAACCAGACTTCTTGTATTTTTTATTAGGAAACCCCCAGGGCACAGACAGAATCACAAAAAAATGTAATCTGAATCCTTTCATATTTCAAGAAAATAAATAAACTAAGTAAGTCACTGTGCTCATTTCAGACACACTTTTTATTAATATTACTATCCTAAGATTTTAGAAGTGAATTTGTAACAGGTTTCCTTCTGCCATTGCAAATATTATAATGAAGTAAAGTTTATCTTCATTTTCACAGACTACTTTAAAACAATTGAACTGAAAATTGCAACAGTCACAGAAGAATCTGATTGATACTTATTTTGAAAGACACCTGTAAGGCACATTCTTTCTTTTATAACATTTCCTAGACTGTTAATGCTGTACTACCACCAGAAAAAAATCTGTCCTCTGAGACAAACAGGCAGAGGTGTAGCAGGTCATGACTATTCATGGTTTTTTACCATTTCATTGTATAGCAGATCCATGGTGACTTTAGGAACAAATAAGCAAATTTATTCCCGCACATACAGACTTAGCATCAAGAAAGCCCAGATGGGACTAAAAACCAAATCAAGCATATAAATTGAAGTCAGAGATTTAACTCATTACAATTGAACTGGAAACCATAAGCAAGTTAGTAAAGGTTGTGGTTTTCATTTAATGCAAATTCTCATGTGAAAGCAGCTGATATTGCTTTTAATCCAGCCATTTGATAACATTGAAAAATTTTGTCTATAAATGCAAATAAAATAGGATATGGATATTATTTTCTAATGGTAAACTTCAAGACAGCAGAAATGAAAACATGACATTCTTTACATTGTAGCAAAGCAATATTTTACCAAAGAACACAAAAGTATGTTTCAGGCAAGGACAAACTTGGCGTGAGAGCAGAAAAAGTGCCCTCCCATTCAGTAACTTTGAACCCTCTCCTCTCAATTTTAACATTCTCTGACAACATTCAGTCAAACATTTATTCAATTTTACTTGTAATATAGGCTCATATACGCATATATTTAATAAATGACTTCTCAATAAATTTTTTTTATAATCGGAGTAGTATATAACTGTGTAATTCTTTTATAGGACTCAAAATGAGCTTGTTACAGCTTGTATTAAAAAGATTCAAAATTCTTCCTGTTTTTAATCTATTTACCAATGTTACTTTATCAATCCGTGTCAGAACTGATACACTTTAAGCAGTAAATTTTCCAAGGAGCAGACAAAAATTGACCAGTTTTATTTTTTTTTTTTAAAGTCATCATAAAATGTCCATTCCCCATTCTGTGCAAATACAGCACTGCCCAAACAGCTAGTGGGAATTATTCATGTTCATACCAAGGAGAAAATTCCCTAAAGCATTTTAGCCTTCTTTTATGGAAGTACATAAAAAAGACTTGACTCTTGCAACCTTTTTTTAAAAGATGACTCTGTTTGAACTTTCCCAGAGCTACCATACTCACACTAATAACCTACTAGCATACAAAAAAAAAAAACCACACCACCCCACCCCAAACCCACCCCAAAAAACCCAAAAAACCAAAAACAAACCAAAAAAAACCCCACGAGAAAAACACCCACAGACAAATGAAAAAAGATATCTATTGAATAGTTAGATAACTGTCACTGAATGGCAATGCTACCTACCTAGAGCTAACTGTATATTTTGCCATTCATTTTGTATGCTGTTATTAATTTTTTAAAATATTCACTGCTATAAAAATTTCAAACACAAAAAGACCTGTAACTTCCTATTGAGATTTTTAGCCATGCCTCAGAATGCACATTACTCTTTGAATAAAAGACCATTTAATATAAAGAAAAATGCATCTTTTAGGCATTGCCATTTTTTTTTTAACTTTCACAGGTAGCTGCGTTTCCCCCGATTTTTCAGCAGTGCTCCATGGCTTCAGTTGTAGTGAAATAAAAAGGGATTTTCTGGAAAGTCTGTAGGTAGATATTCTGATCATAAAAAAATATCTTGTTTCAAAGTAGTTGCTTTTTGGTTTGAATGGTAACCATCTTCAATTTCAGACAAAATATATATACAGATATTTGAGACCACTTAAAAAAATATTAATTATTATTGTATAGCTGTTTGCTTTCAAGCAATTTATTGCAAATTTGTTACAAAATTTTACTAAAATCAAGTCTTGCTTAATTCTAATACACTCTTCGGCACTAAGTTTTTTTCTTTTTATTCAAATCCTGGCTATCTAAATCATTCCTAAAACCCTTCAACCTGACAAACTTAGTTGAATTAATCAGCAGTTAATAGATTTAATCAAGGTAGGGGTAAAATTCATTCAAATATTCATGCTACATGCTTTCATGACCATTTTGTGATACTAGCCTACGTGTTTCTCGTTCCCAGCAGTCGTCAGGTGTCAGCCTCTTTTCACTATTCCACTAACAATGGAATTCCAGTATAGGAAAAACAGATTACTTTTGGATGTTATCTGACCATGCAAAGGAAAATGAATTTTCATTCCACTTAAAATAGAGTATAAAATTAACTGTCTCATGACATATCATTTCCTGTGGCAGCCAGGTTTCCAATTACAAATATATATAGGTGTCATAAATGTAAGCTATGTTCCATCTAACAGAAAAAAAAAGATGGCTAATCATAGGCAAAAGTTATATTTGGAGGGCAAAAATATTTATTACAATATTGATCAAACTTCTTCATAACTTGTAGTTTTTCTGGTATAAAAAATGTACCGGGTTTAGCTCCTAGTCCACTTGCTTAAATAAAGTGCAGGAAAATGTCCTTAGGGAGTGCTTGGGCTGCCCAGAATACAGAGGGATCTCTCTGAAGCTGCAGAGATGATATTGAAAATTTTTCATGACATGTTAGTTCTAGCTGTTTCTGGAACAAATACCAGAGGTGAAGAAAGGCAAGGTCTCAGTAGACCTTCAGTTGGTGTAAATTAGAAACCACCTCACACTGGATCAAGCTGAAGAATTGGAAAAGTCAGAAAAGCTGAAAGTTGTCTTTACTGCTGTCTCTGACTTTGTATTTATTTGAGTGCCACCAAGAATGTCTTCAGCACTGAGAAAAAAATTGGGGCATTTCTTCAGAGGTTATTTAATATTTTTATTAATTAGTAAGTCAAAAGCATTTCTATCCTGGCCATGGCACTTTGGGTTAGAAATCATCAGTGCTATGAATTACTGACCTTTACTGTGAGGGTTAAACTGCAGTCTAATATTTGGTGTTTTCTGATTCCAGAGACGGAATGAAAATTCTAAGATTTTGCTACATGATCCTATCCAGCTTCTACATGAAAAAAATGAAATTTTAATCAACAAGAATTGTATACATATACACATACACACACACACACACATATATATACACACACGTATACGTGATATTATTAAAATAAGATTTGTGTTTATGGTGTACCATGTAATCCCTTTGCCCACTCAAAAATTCTGCTCAGCATTTCATGTACGATAATAAAACATCCCATAGCTGTCTGCTATAGTTTCCAAAGTCCTTTAGGAATAATGTCAGAGGGCATTACCATTTGATTGATGTTGCTAGAAAAATATTGCTCCTTTTTGACAGCGTTTAATGATTCAGGTCACTAGTCTGTAC
The DNA here is from genome assembly GCA_013397755.1 of Cnemophilus loriae. Taxonomy (NCBI): domain Eukaryota; kingdom Metazoa; phylum Chordata; class Aves; order Passeriformes; family Corvidae; genus Cnemophilus; species Cnemophilus loriae. The sequence goes on from VZTF01004051.1 coordinate 950,879, forward strand.
CATACTCAGTAGCTCTCTCGAAGTACACAAAACCTTGCTTCAAAGAGAGTACAAAAATGTAGGCTTTTTCTTTTGAAGGAAAATGTGAATCCATCTCAAGCACTTATTTTTCATACCTGCACAAGTCTATATCAAAACAAAGTAAACCTACAATAATCAATTCAAAACTGCTTTGTTTATTTGTACTCATAAATGTTCTATAAAAGAAACTAGCAAATAATGCACTCGGGGGCATATGAAGAAGACATAGCAAAGAAGAAAAAGGATTCACTTCATATCTTTTATGATTTAATTTTTACTGAGGTGGTACAGCTGAACAAATAGAGCTATAATATTAAGAGTAAATGCTATTATTATTATGAGTGGAGAGTTATCAACGTATTTCTTATATCTATTAGAAAATCAACAACACCTAATTGCAAAATTAACTATTTCTCTCTTAAATAGTAAAATATAAACATCTTGCTTTCTGAAAAACGTTATTTCATAATTGAAATTACTGCCTTTTGGTTGCTTATATTTTGAAAAATTAGCTAGTTTCAAATGATTCTGAGGCAGGTCTTTCCAAGAAATGATTTTACACTTATGAAAGATTAAAGAACTATGTCTTTGTATGCAAATACTGTTAAAACAGTTAAATGAAAGACAATTCAATTTTTTTTTCCTCTCTTGGGTTTTAAGGATAATTAATTCTGCCATACGACAGATTACATTTTTTAGCATCACAGAATACAGACCCCAGACAACACTGAGTGCTTTTGTCATAGCTCAGTCAGCTCCCATGTGATCTAAATCAGTATCAAAAACACTAAAGCTACATGTATCTATATCAGATAAAGATCAGATCTTTACGTTCACCAGGATGTCCATCCCATTTCCTAAGCACAGCTGCCTTCACCTCAAGTAAAGGAATTCCATAAAAATTCACATATTAAAAATAAAAAGTGTACTCCAACAAGCTCGTGACACTGAGATTGCGCTTACAGATGAAGATGTCTGTATGGATATATTCACATGTGAACTAGAAGGCAGCTCATTTGCACATTAGTTATCTACTGTCAACTGAAAAGCACTCAAGGATCTTTCCATGTGCCATGCTATTGGGTTTTTGCTCTTCTATAGGTTCTGCACTGTGTTTGCATCCAGGAAGACATTGCAGATAACTTAAAGCACCTAAAATGACACAAGGTACCTTTCTGGAGGGAAGTTACCCACGTAATATTCAACATAGTCAGTGAAGGTTAAGGAGCAGTTCAGCCAGTAACAGTTCAGCAGTTCAGTTCAGTAAAATAGCAGTTTAAGGTGACATTCCAGAGTATTACAGTTTGGTGCCATTTTTGACCCTTTTGGACATGTGAATCCTGCTTATGTGGCTAAAAGAGATAACTTTAAACCTCTCATCTTTTTGAAACGGAGAGTTAATTGAAGCCCAAGAGCATGTCTCACAGTGTTTACAATGACAACGGATGCCTCTGGGAAATTCAGTCCTGTGTTTGGGTGGCTGATCTGCTAAACAGCTTTGAGATTCTCTTTACAACATTGACAATATTGACTAGATAATAGATAGCCATTTGTGTACTAATCTGTGTGCTAAATCCTACCCTGAGTGATGATAGTAATTTAGCCATCATTTTTCTGAACACTTTTCAACTGCTATAAAATATTTTTATTCTGAATAATAGGCAAACTCCATAGCCATTCACAGTTCTCTGATTATTGCACCTTTTTTGTGATGCACATGATCTCTAAACTTGTATGGGATGTCAGCTAATCTGCAGTACATTGCTTATTCTCAACCCCAGGTTTTATTCTAAACTGAAGGGCAGGGATATCTGAGCAGCCAGTTCATGTGATCTTTTTCATGCGACAATAACAAAATATTTTGAATACGCAGAAAATCAGCTATTTCCATGGCTCAAAACAGAAACATCTGTGTAAAAAGGGATTTAAGGCATAAAGACCTTTTAGATCTGTTTTAGAAAGTGCACCATTGAGGTGTGGCAAGCTACCATCCCTCTGTACCGCAGAAACACTGCAGTACATTAGTGTTTCTCCTAAAGAGGTTGTATTCATCTTTCTGTAGCTGAGCTACGGCTTGGTAGCTGTGAACAATCAGCAAACACAGAGTCAAATATTCTCATTAACGTGTTTCATTTAAGTAAGTAGTCTGTGATTTGGCCATGTGGAAGACCAAGACAAAACTGTATTCAGAATAACCTATCTGTTTGTACATGTAGTTAGTCCATTCATTGATTGCTAGAAAACATCAGTATGGGGAACCACTGGGTAGTCTTTCATTTTCATAGTTATGATCTTTACAAGTATCGAAGAAATGAAATGAGAAGTTCTGGCTGGAATTTTTCTGGCAAAGTCGAGTTTCACTAAAAAATAGTGTTTCATTAAGCTCCAGAATATTTTATTTAAACCTTCTGCTGAATTTAAGGCAGTATTTTGAGATTTTGTGTAGGCTATGTACAGAACTGTCTTAGAGTAAGGGATATTGGTGGGTGTCTGTTGATATCACAGCGGTTTTTGTATCCAGCACAAAAGTGAGCACCTTCAACACACCGCAGCTGGTCTGTGGAAATAACATTCTTACAGTCAAATGGCTAACAGCAGCAAGCCAGCTTCTGAGGTGTAATGAAATTAGTCAAAATGGTCTAAGAAAATTCTAACACTGGAAATTTAGAAGAAAAAGTCTGTAAGTAGCTTTAACCCAATTTGGACCCTCCGCATCCCCAAGTATTTCTTATATATCAAACCCTATGTTTTTCAGCTTACCTAAATGCAATAAAGAATAATTTGAAATTTCATCAGAAATGCATATTTGTCTTTAAAAAAATTGAACAAAACACCAAATCTCCTTTTTTATATCGTTACAAATATCCTCCTTTCCTTCGACAAACAACATACCTGAAGACAACACAGTGCACAGATATTAAGGCCCAGTTGGCAAAAGCAAAATAAATTTTGTATTGGCACTCTTGTTTCCATTAACAATTGTTGACACAAATTACAGCATTTAAATATGTAACTGGATGACTGAACCTGAAAATTAACTATCTCAACAGATGCAACAAATGCAATCATTTGCTTTGCAGTTATGTGACCACTCTGTTGATTCTGGAAATGTATGCAGGTGCAAAATTGAAGCCAGGGTTATGTCTCCTTTTAAAGCATAGTCCTTAAAGTAATTTGCGTTTTAATATGCATTTGCAGCATATATTGTAATTCTTTCTCTAGACCTCATATCTATGATTTGAATGTATAATATCTGTAGCACAAATTGTGTATTACAGCTCCAGAATATCAACTGTAGTTTAAAATGCCTATTGATTGGAAAGCAGTAATTTGTGCGCGATGTGCAGAAGCTACTGAAGTGTTTCAGCATTATTTTTGCATCATAAAGTTTAGTCGTTTATATTATACATCACGCCCACTAAAGTTAACTTTAAGGAATATTCCAGGAAAACAGAAAAACGCATCCTAAAATTCTTTTGCAGATAGAGCATTTCTTTTAAAAATAGCTTCCCTTCCTCCTTAGTGTTTTCATCAACTTTTCTTCCATAACCCATCACATTTTTATAAACTACATCTTTACGAAGCCACACTTAAAGCCTGTGATGTTACAGTACTGTAAATTCCTTACCAGTTTCCTGACTACCAGAACCTAAGTTATTTGTTAATAAACAGAGAGAATACCTGACAGTACAACCGTTAATAAGACAGGTAAAAATGAACTAGTTCCAGTGTAAAGAATAGACGTTCATCTGGGGACAGTGTGCTGCAAGTGTAATGACTGAGTTTTTGTTGCAGATTTATTTAGGGAGAAGAATATTTCTTAGGCTTGCACTGAAGATTAGCTTTTTATTTGTAAGAAACAGCTGCTTTTGACGTCTGTACTGTGCCTCTTCAAGAGCTATCATGGCACTATCAAGTCTACTTACAATTTAACTATCAAGGGATTAATTTCCTAGACATAAAGTTTAGTTCTAATGGGTAAATATTAGAGTCTGCTTGAAAAATCAAACTGCAGCTGTAATGAAAAAAAAAAAAATCAATGAAGAATATTTTGGGGAAAAAAACCCCAAACACTATGATAAACCAAATGGGTACACAGTTCTTTAATGATTTTCATTTTTTTTTTTCATTTTATTTTGACAGTTATATTGATGGAAAAATCTTTAATCCAATATAAAGCAGTGTGGATTAGGGTATGCAAATGTGTATTTCCATTCCACTTATGGCCATGTCTGCTACACAGCTGCAGAGCAAAAATAACTTTATAATTTGTTAGTATATTTATAAGACTTTTTAAAAATACTGTTACTGAGTGTCTCTGGCAACCTGATAACATAAGGTTAACTTTTGAAAGACAGTTTTGTAGACAGAAATTCACTAAAATTTTTAAATTACCACCTTGGATATTTTCTGGGGTATCCATTTGTGCCATTGTCTAAATAATTTGAAGACAGATATGCTTCTTCAGCAATCAAATGATGTAGAAGTTAAAGTACTGTTTGCCAAATACAACCAAAATTTAACCAAAACCTATAATTGTTTCTTTGGATAAATATCAGTGAAGAGTACAGAATGTAAACTAAGTATATAAACTGTCATTAAACAGTAGAAAAGTAGGAAAAATATCAAGGGAGAGAAGTTATTTAGGATAAAATAGAAAAACTGGGATTTCACAAATACTGTTAAGAATTGTCAGCATACTCAGACTATAAGTAGACTCACCATGGGAAAACAGGGAGCGCTTCAATATCAGATGTCACAGCCTGAATTGACCATATTCAGTATTTTCATTCAAATATCTCTAAGGTTGATATTACCTCTTTCTGCCAACATAACATGCAGCTATAATTAGCGAAGCAAGGTGAACATCCTGAGAGACCCCAAGCACCCTGCAGAAAAGTACTGAGTTTTATAAAAATTTGGTTCACTTTTTATCACTGTCTGTTGCTGTCGGGGATCACTGAGACCACAAATACCAGACAAAGAAAGCTATTTCTTGCACAGCCTCCAGGATGTGGTTGAAAGACAGTACAGCACTGGTCACCAAGGTCCAGCCTCTGTCTTACAAATGTACATCAAGTGCCTTGCGTTTCGCAGCTGAGAGAAGGAACAAGCTAGAGTCAAAGCTCAGCTCTGTGTTGCAATTCTCTCTGAAGACAGGCTCACAAGGGACGTCAGAAAGGGACAATACCATTACAAAACGTCTCTTGTGGCAATTATTTTTTTTCCAATTTTTGGTTCAGTGACAGTTGAAAACTTCCCCCAATAGCCCAGAAATACACTTTCAACTGATATGTTAGACCCCAGATCATTTTATTGGATAAAAAAATGAGCAACTGTATGTTGACTCAACTGTGCATTACAATGAATATAGTCGAGGAGACCAAATGAACTTTTCTTCATTGTTGCACATTTTAACATTTAGTGTTGTGTTTACAGTGCATTTATAGCTACCTGTTTAATCTTTATTTTCTGGGGTTCTTTTAGTACTGATAAAGCTATAAATGATTATGTAAGGCATGTATAAAAATTACTCAAGGAAAAGCCAGAAAAAAAATTTAAGACATTGATATTGTCATTACATTTTTATATATACATACATACACGAAACTTGCTCCTGAAAAAACATGAAAGTAAAATAGGTATTATACAACACCCCCCACTTGCACCTTTGTGTTCAGTCAATTCTTTTAGGAATCAAGTTTCAGTTAGGTCTCAGTAATGATTATTTTCTTTTCTTGCTTAGTTTGGAAAATCAAAAATCAGGTAAAAATGGACAAAATATTTTAAAGCAAGTCAACAAGCGTGTTGCTATGGAAAACTGAAATACTAAAAAATCTCTCTGCTTTTACTGCTTGAGAAAAATAGTATTTGGTTTTTTGTGTGCCTCCCATGAGGTTTCTCCTGAAGTGACATACCTTAAATTACATTATATTTTTCAAGACAAGATGCCTGTCAGGGGATATAAATATATATCATTCATTTCTATAGAGAAAAGTATTTACAAAATGAAGGATTGCGGTTTGAAAAATAATAATTTTAAAACCCAGTTCAGTTACTACTAGCTATAAATGAAAAGTATACTGGATATTTGGCTTCTCTATTAAAAATATTGATCTATGTTTTACATAATGGCTTGTAGAAACATGAGTTTACAAGGTGCATTACCTTAAATTAAAACAACCACCTTTATGGGCAGTGGAAGTGGAATACAAGAGTCCTTCTTATTTACTTCCTTTTTCTTTCCACCCTTCCTGCCCACAGCATAGTGGAGAAAGGGAAAAAGGATAATTGCAAGAATAATGGTATCAATAAGCTGGGTAGCTTATTACACTATTTTTAAAGTATTGTTCCATAGAGCTTATACCATATGTGTCAACAATTTATAAAGTGAAGGTGTCAGCTTTTGTTATTGATCTATTTTGCTATTTTTCCAATTTTTTGAGGCGTAAAAGGAATATAAATTTAGTTTTAAATTACTAACAATTTTATGGATGTACATTTTTGATGTCCTTATACATATTATAAATGACAGCAGAAAACTGTCTATTGATCTATTAAGCCTCAAAGAAGTTATATGCTAACAAATTTGCTTTATTCTCTCTCTTGATGCATTCTGAAGTAGTTTCTTGCTAGAACATGAATACTTTGAGTTTAGACTTTTATAGACATATGCTGTCTGCATTGACCTGCCTTCAGGCATGTTAGTACAATCTTTTGCCTGGAAGGCAGTCATATTGACTACTTCTGCTGGGAAAGGCAAAGTCGAAACTTTTATATCGTTCATGGACAAGCTGTTCTGGTCACGTGCCTGAAGGCTTAAGCTGTCTGCAAAGTATTGACTTCTCTGGGAAGCTTTTTCAGAGTCAAATTACATTTCCTTGTCTGTAGCTTCAGAGTTCTCCCCAACAAGTCTGAATTGATCCTTCATGGTAGAAAATTTGACTGACTGCCTTCCAAGAATAGTAAAACTTTAAGATTCCCTTTACATTTAATGAGAAAACACTAAATACAAGTTTTCAGGGAATTAGTCGGAGTGAGGTCAATGAGTACATGTAGTATATAAAGCGTATCAAGGTTTTTGCTAAGACAATACATTTGGATCACTGCCTTCTCCTCCTATTTTTGCTATGTGTCCTTAGAGAAAAATAAGCAAAAAGTCACTTTGGGAGTATACACTTGTATTTTGAATGATCCATCAGATTGTCATGAAAAACTTTGCTACCTTGCTTTCTTCCTCCCCACCCTTGCTGCCTCCTACCATGAATTTCAGCATTTATGGACCACACATTTCAGGTGTGACTCCAGAGGATTACAGCCTTATGAAGAAGAACTAGGGTCATAACTCCTTTCTTTTTTCTTTTTTCTTTTTTGTTATTATGAGAAAAAGAATTCTGATTGTATTTCCAGTGAAGAAGGAAATTTTTTGATGTATACGCAGCCTTGCTGTCTTTCAGGCACATGGATCAGGAAAAATGATGCGACCATCATGCTACACTTTTGCTTTAATTAGGGTTTATGAACTCCAATGAAAGCGGATAAGAGGTGTTGAAAACCTAGAAATTTCCCGTCAGACACAGAGGAAATCTATTGCTCAGCTTCTTTGCAATTCAGCTACATTAATGAAAGCAGTAATAGTTGCAGACCCCATGCCATTTTGCCATGTAGTCATGATTCATCCTTTCACAAAAGAAAATCAGAAAACTGCTGAGTAGTAGAAATATTAATGGTTGTTAGAAAAGTGTAATAAAGGTCTCTTCTTCTAAAGCATTGCCAGGCTTTTATGTCATTATTCATGAGTGACTAACACATTCAGAGGAGAGTAGCTCTGATATCCAAGGAAGCAATGATGAGCAGCAGGAAAAAAAGGGTGCAAGCAAAGCAGTTTTTCATAGGACTCAAATACCCGGGCTGCAATATATGAGTTGTACAGAAGTGAAAATTAATTATTTTTCATGAATATTAGGAGTAGAATGTCATTTGGAAAGAGAGATAAGTCAAATCTGTACAGTAGTTGAAATATCTGAGGGTAAGGAATTGGAACAGGAAAGAAGAGTAGAAATAGACCAGACAAGAACAGACCAGATTAGCATTTGGTAACAAGCAAAGTAACATAAAGACATTCTCATACTTTGAGCTGTTTTGATGGCACTTACTATTGAAGCTCTCAATAATATTACATTATTTAACAGTGTTTTAAAAGGATATTACAATGAAAGACATGAGCATCAATAACTAAAGTATAAAAGAAACAGTTAAAAAGGGGTGCTTCATGATTTATTAGCTTGAGAATTGTTGAACTGTGTTTAATTACACTATAAATCACCAAATATGTTCCAAAAATCACAGTCCTCATTCACTACTGTGAAATAGGTGTGAAATTATGTTGAAATAAGCACCTAATTGTGTGTCAGTGATTGCTTGTCTTCTTTCTTGTGCTATCAGATGGAATACAACATAATTTTTATTATAAATAATTTTAGGTTAAAAAGTAAAAACAAAATCAATCAAACAAGCCCTGAAAATCAAATAGAACAAAAAACAACACATTTGCTTTCAGCCTTCATCTCCTAAAAATATCTAGGATTAAAAGTCACATTTAGTTACATGAAATAACCATTCTTACATTTTTTCATTTAGTTCTTAATCTAAAATCATTTAAAGTGATCTGTGCATCTAGGTATCTGGAATCTCTTTATTTGTATCATTATGGTTGTTATCAGGTCAAATGATAATATAAAGAATATGTAAATACCATAGTTTAGAGTGAACTTTTTCTGATTAATAAGAATTATTTTTGTTACATTTTACTAGAAACGTTAAAATACATATTTTCCTTTTGCATACTGTCAAAGGACAAGAAAGGCTATTACAAATATACAAAATGCTAGTTTCCATATTTTGTCAAATTCATATTTATATAAGGAAGAAACATTCTTGCATATCTTTCAAATGGACATTTTCCAGCTAGATAATACTGAAGGTAAAAAAATTATATGAAAAAGTGTGAATATTTTAATAAATATTATGCAAAACTATCTAATGTTATTCATACGAACTTTTAGATGTATTTTCTTCATCCACCTTTCAGTCTTTTTTTAAGCCTGTTTTCCTCGACACATTTAACTGATAGTTCATCAGAAAGTAAAGTTTAAATTTGGAGGTACAAATATGTAAACAAGCAATCTGTAGGCAGTCTCTAACGGTAAAATTAGATATGGAACATTGCTAGCCATCAGAAAACTTTATTGTCAGCCCAGAGTGCAACATATGCATTGTGTAATGTGTTGCTTAATGAAACCACCAGTTTGTTAGTCAAGGAAGGAATTGCAATGCAGAACATTCAGTACTGGGTTCATATACATAATTAAATGGCTGCCTATCCCGTCTCGTTCAAGAATGCCCAAATGTAAGGAACAAATGCTGAAGCCATTTTCAGTAGGGAACTTTTTCAATAGGAAGAAGGAAATTTAAATTCAGTGCTGAAAATCCTTGGTTTTAAAAATTTAAGCTCCAATTATTAAGAAATAGAGGTCTTCAGAGCATGACGCAAATCTACTAGAGTCACTGAAATCCTTCAGGTAAAGCTATTAGAACTGAATTCTACCGCCAGTTATAACTCAAAATACAATAGTAAAAAACACATTTGTTTTGTTGTTGGGTTTTGTTGCTGTTGTTTTGTACAGATGATGGAGATAGAAACAGCATGAAAGCGGAAGAGGTATTTGAGGCATAAGACTTATGTGGAACATCTGTTGACTAGACACTCAGGAGATGTGCTAAACAAGTGCACGCTTGTTGTGCATTTTCTTCACTTGCTGTTGGATTCTGCCTCAGCTATTGCTCATTTAAATGTTGCCTAGTCTTTGTTTCTATAATGTGTTAATTTCTACAGTGACAGCTATGACACCACATATTAAATTAAGAGTGAAAAAAAGAATGTACACTGTAAGATAAGAAATATTTATATTGCTTTAAGAAGAAAAATAATATTAACATAGGAAGTATTTTGGGAGATATTTATGGTCGAATAGTCAAAGACTATTTTCTTTGTATCTGAAAGCCTTACATTTTCTTTGGACTGATTAGGCTTCTATATTAGCTGTTTCCTTAATCTTTTTGGAAAATTTATTTGTAGATAGTCCTGTGAAGAACAGGTAGTCAGACCTGATGATTCTTATGGGTCCCATCCCACTTGAGTTATTCTATGATTCTATGATTTTGTAAGCCTGATGCTCTTTTTCAGAGGTAAGACCGAGTAGAAAAGATTCTCAGATTCATTCTTTAGATGCAGTGCTGATTTGACAATATAGTTATGATATTGAACTGAATACTCAGACCATTTTTAAAGTTTAAATTTCAGTGATGACTGAGGCAAGCAAACATAAGTTTTTATGGTTAGAAGAAAAAGAATCAGTTTTAATTGATACCACAAAATATATATAGTTTTAAGGAACAAAAATTACATGCTAATACATTCATCACTCCTTTTGGTGAGGGATACATCTGGCGCAGGTAGCCTCTATTTGCAAGCTGCAGATTGAGATGCAGATGAGCTCTGGGTGGGAGCCCGAGACAAGAGGCCGTGAAATGCCACCAATGGTTAACAAATGGCACAAAGAAGGTGGTGCCAGCCAGGTGGATGGACAGTGGGAGGCACAGCAGGAGCCGAGAACCCGGGGAAAAGAACAAGACTTTTGCCTGGGTAGAATGTGAGGGTATAAAAACCCAGGGGTTCCTTCGCTGGGGATCTCTCCTTGGAGGCACCAGCTCGGGCTGTTTCTGTGTTACTGCACCGTGAATAAATGGCCTCACGCAATGAGACATCTCAGACTTTGCTATGGGAAACCTGGGGTTAAACTGGTCGGGAAACCTGATCTGACTGTGGGAGTGGGGTGTGCAGGGAGTCAAGCAGGGCACCCGTGGGCTCACTGGAGTTGCCTCCTGTGAAGGGGTTTCGGTCCCAGTAGTGAAAGTCTCTGGCATTCAGAGCGTGACTGGCAGAGAGAGTCTCGTGAATGCTCAGACTGGATAGTTTCCTTAGTACTTTAAGTATATCTTGGAATCTCCTATTTTCATGACTTTATGTTTAAATAACGAAGACGTATCATCTAAGTTGTATGTAGATTTCCACAATCATCACGGGTTTTCTTTATCTTTCAAGGCTGTTCATTTTGCTCTCACTGATCCTTTTTACTCACAAAATAATTCATACCGTGTACCACACTGTTCTGCTGATGGAATGGCTGACCAGTTCTGTCTGTATTTGCTTTCATTTTATAACGTTTTGTCTTATTTGGTTTTGGCCTTTTTTATTTTCTTTTGTTGATGGTGGGTTTTTTACCCATATAGTAGTGTAAGTGGTGGTAATCCATATATATAGACTTTAGGCTGAGAATCATTTCTTATCACGAAAGTCACTGCATGGTAGAAGCTGCTGTGGCACTATTTACAGGAATTTCACTGCTGCTTAGAATCAGAATTATGTCTATTTGCTGTATGAAACTAAAACCACTGCATTATTAATACCAGTAAATGCCACATATTGATGTCCAAATGGGACTTTTCTGGTTATATATTACATGTCCTCTCAAAGTTGTCACATTGATGATGTACTACATAACACTAATAGCTGCTACTCCAATGATGTATTCCGAGTGCCATCACTCCAGCTAAATATTTCATCATAGCAACAGAATTTGTGCTAAAATACTTCAACAGCATGGTTGTAACTATAATATACATGCACAGAACAATCATTCTGAAATGTTCTAGAGAATTATTTACCCTATATGTGCAAGAGTGTATGTGTGCATAAGCATGCATTACTGTAATCAGTTTTCTGTTTTCAGGATATGCACATTGTTCTTATTTATTAAAAGCCTCATGCCAAGTTCTCTTAAGGTTAATACCTTTAACATGGCCAAAATCTCTTACCACATTCTTGCTGTGAATTTTATTGATCGTATGACTCTATGACTTTGGAAAACCAGTTTTCCATACCTGGAGTGTCACTCCAATACCTTGGGTTATCAATTGTCAGTGTTGCACTTTATCAGTTGCCCTTTCTTATCTATTTCACTTATCTTCCCTTTTATATTACCAATTGCTCTTTTCCTTTAGCTCTTTTCAACCCCACCAAGAGTCAAAATTGACGTTTCACTATTCAGACCTATCCCCAGGATTTAATAATATTCAACGACCTGCTAAGTAACTTGCGGTTTCAACCCAAGTGAATATGACCAAGTGCCAAAAATCACAAAAAAAAACCCCACCCCCAAACTAAAACAATGTAAAAAATCCCCCATAACTAAACAACCGAAGCCAGAAGAAATTAGCTGAAACACTGTCACAATCAACACTTTTATTTCCCTAGGTCAGGAGTCATGGCCTGACAACAAGTGCAGCGATTAAACCCAACTCACTCCTCCCTTGTTGCCTGGAATAAATACAAAACCTTTCCAAACAGTATTAAAATGATAATATAGAAGCAAGTCTTTAATTGAAAGCTTTCAGGTACACAATATGGCCATATGCAGTGACACAGTATTTCTACACTTTTATAAGGTTAGTTAATTAATATATCTAACAAATACTGTCCAATTAGAAGAGCAGTTGGTTGGGTAATTTCCCCCCAGGTTCTCCCCCACTGCAGCCCCTCTTTCCCCCTCCCACCCCGATCTTTTAGCCCTACACTTTATTGTGTGTACGATGTGTGGTGCAAAGCAAAATGTCCTTGCTAGACTAAAGGCAAGACTAAACAGAATTTCCAGAATGTATTAGTAAGGGTTTGTTAAACCATGGCAGAGGGCAGGAAAAGTACTAGAAGTTATAACTGTATATTAGCAGTCTACAAAGTTATAAATATAGGAAAAATATATAAAAAGCTAAAAATCTTTAGGCATCACCCTCACGATTACACTAAGTGATTTTCTGGAAATGCTACTACTTTCTTCCTAGGATTCTTCCTCAAAAATATGGGAAGCAAAATGGAAGCAGAATAAAGTTTATATGTAGAGACTATTCCTAGGATAATTTGTGAGGCATCAGGGCCTCACGAAGTCCCTAATCCAATCTATTGCTCAAAGAAGGGTGAGCTCTGAGGTCAGACCAGGCTGCTTAGGGCTGTATCCACTTGGGTGCTGACTGCTCAAATCTCTGTGGAATCTGTTCTGTTTCTTGACAGGAAAAGAGTTTCTCTTCACATCCAGTAAGAGTCTCCCTCAGCTCTTTTATACCCATTGTCTCTTGTCCTCCCACCATGCACTGTGGAGGCTCTGTTTCTTCATCCACCTTCATGGATAGCCACCGTTACATCCTTTCAAAACCTTTTGTTCTCCAGACAAAACCAACCTCAGTCCCTCAGCTTATCCTCTCAGGTCAGGTGCCTCAACTGCTTGATGGTTTTGGTGGCTTCATTGAACTCACTCAGTCTGTCAGTATCTTTCTTATAATGAAGGGGCAGGAAATCTGGACTTATTATTATTATTATTATTATTATATCAAAGAATACCCATTAAAAGAGCATAATTAAGGCAGTCTAGGATGCCATTGGTCTTTTCTGCTATTAAGACACACAGATGGCTCATATCCAGCTTTCTGTCTGCCACAGGCCCCAGGGACTTTTCAGCAGAGCTTCTCCCTAGCCAGTCCTGCTGTCTGGCACTGGAAGCTGTTATTCCCTCCCAGGCAGAGGATTTGCCATTCTTCTCTTCTCTTACTCTACCACACAAGCTCTCAAGCAGTTTCTCATCTGTCCTACAAAGGAGGTCTACGCATCCAACCTACTCCTTCTTTCTGAAAACATCTTTATATCAGATGCCATTAAGCTTTGGAGGATCTCGGGTTCTGTCACAATTGTGCCCTCCCTTCTGCTAATTCACATCAGGAGTCTTCTACTCCTGTTCAATGTTCTGCCCTCCCTTCCCCTGAGGGAGAAAACTGGAGGAATGCTCTTCGATTAAATAATTAGCTAGTCTAGCTTGTGTCACTCTTAACTGCATGCCCTGCCAAATCATGTTGTAGGCATTTTATTACTTTGCTCTATTTAGTTTTTCACAGAGCTCTGAGGTCTTCCTTAGGTCTTTTTCATTTATCATTTTTCTCTGTTTCAAAAAAAATTCCTCAGTATTCTTAGTATTTTTAAGTAGTTTATAGTTGTCTTTCTTCCTATTTATTAAGTGATGAGTTCTCATTTCTTATAGATAACGACATCATAGCATCTAAAGTGTCTGTAGTGTTATAGTGTATGGGATTTTTTAACCTAAAAATTATCTGCAGGATAATAAAGTAAATTTTCACAATAATCATGCTTTCTTGTTAAGTTGTTAGTAATAAATAGCACTCAAAGATATTTAAACTTTCCAAATAGTTGCCATCTACTGTAGATAATTACTGTAGACTGAATAGAACAGATTACTGAGTGTTGCAAATCATATTCTGTCCTATAATCCCTTTTTATAATACAGATATATATATATGTAATTCTATTGATTGCACCGAGGTAAGATGCTTTGCAGTGGTTTTACATCATATTTTTTCAAAACGTCAAGTTTTTTATATTTTCTTTCAGGATTTCAAAATACAAAACTAAAGTGCAAAGCTTTGTTTGGTTTATCCTTTCATGCCTTAAATAATTTATCAAGAAAGCTGTAAAATATTAAGCTTTTTGTTCTCATTAACTTTTAAGACTCTTCAATTTTTTTACTCCTGCTCACAAATCAGATCAGCATCTGAAAATGTTAGCTCAAATCTTCTGTTTGTGTATGTCCTATGTTTCTGGAATTGCAAATTCTGTGACTTAAAGATTTGTAACTTTTGTCTTTGGGAAATTCACTTGTATTTGATAGTCACTCTTCTTTATATAAAGATTCCTACAAACCCCTCCCAAATCATTAGTATTTCATTCTGTCTCCATTTTCTTCACCAAATCATAAAATATTTTCTTTTGAGATGTCTTACTAGCCTCTCATTCTTGGTCTCTTTTTTATTTTCACATTCCGCAAGACATGACTGATTCTGTAAACATGTAGCTTGCAATTCATTTTACAGACAGGAAGCTGTAGAATTGTATCCTCAAGTAATCCCACTCTTCATTTTCACGGTCTCTGGTGTTTCTTTTCAGTATATGCCTGAACATGTCACGTAAGATATCAGCAACATCTGAAATCTCCACTTGAGTCTTCTAAACCCTTACTTTCAGCTTAATATTCCTTTCTGTATTTTAGCTTTCACAAAGGTTCTGAATTTTACCTGTAGCTCATCTGTTTCCCTTACCTCTCTGTCACAGCAAGCATTTTTTTTAACAGTCTTCTAAGTCAGTGGTCTGAGCATAAACTTCCCTGGAGGTTCATCTTGTTCTTGATATTACTCTAATGTCAGAAACCAGTAAATGCATGATTAAACTGCTTGATAGCAACAAATATCCTACCTCATTTAGGATTGCTGATAAGCTGTAAGTTTATGAAACACATTTCTCTTTACAGCCATAACTTTGTATATGTTTAATTATTCTCCTTATTCTTCCTTTCATTATATTATGACAACACTCATTAATTATAATTGGCTTTATATGGAAGTGCTTTTAATGCTTCCATATTTCAGTCACCAGCAGTCATTTGAATGTTTCAGTGAGGCATACTACTTGTTATTTGTTAATGTTCTTCATAAAATACTTTGCACTGCAACTTTTTTTCACAAAATATCTTATGTTTCATTTTCTCTTCTTCCACAACGAGCATTTAAGGTCACTATTTTACCATTTTTTTCTTATCCTTTGATAGAAAATTTCTTCATTGATAGTGTCAAAATCAATAGCTGCTGATAATAGGGTATCATTTATCATAAAGCTTAGTCCTATTTCATGCCTCACAGTCCTTTCTCTCCTATAAAACAATGTGCATTCACTAACTCAAAAGATCCCCATCTCAGGTATCCTGTGAGGGTGTGATGTGTATGCTTCAAAAGCTAATGGCAGGGCCACAGTTCTATTTATGCTTTAAATATTCCATGTGCCAGCTCCCTGTCCTTTTTCTATGCCTTCTAATCCTACCCACCAGTTTACTTTTGAGTTCAAAATTGAACTTTTTACAGGGCTTGCAGGACTTGGGATATTTAAGGAAAGGAATAAAATTTTTGCTCTGAAGTGATTATGATTCACATCAGAACAGCTACTTGATATCTGACCATTGTTCTGCCAGAGATATTTGGCTTTCTACATGGGAATGATTATTGCTGGATGTAAGGAATTTGTATTTCCTGAAATAAAGTTTAAGAAAACGCTCAGCACGGAGAGCTAATTCATAGTCACAGGCCACAAGACGGGCTATGGATGCAGGTCAGCAAACATGAGACACTGTCAATAGTAAGCTGCATCTCAAGACACTTGGCCACTGCAGAACTGCAGCCACTTTAGGCTGAGCGTGCAGATTTCTTGAAGACTATAAACTGTAAGATAGACTGAAATATCAGAAAAATAAATGTTTGGGTAATGCTACTGCAACACCCAAAAATGATAAAAGAGGCAATCTTTGGTGATATTTCCTGATTTTGAAGGCAAAACATCTCTAGGCTGAATATACGTTTGCCTTAAAAAGTTAGAACATTGTCTTTAAATGGTAGGTAAATTTATTCCTGATAATAAGAAAGTCATAAACTCAAAAACATGCATCATTTTCTTTAGCAGGGAACAAATGTCTCAATGCATAACTAGAGAAATAGGATGAAAATAAGTATATTGAGTATACTAAAAAACCCAAACCAAATAAAAAACAAACACAGGCTTTTGTTTGTTGGCTATGAAACAATATTTCTGCAGAAGATATAACAGCTGGATCCCTACAAATTTATGGAGCCTGCTGGGATTCATCCAAGAATTCTCAAAAATCTAGCTAATGTCATCACAAAGCCTCTCTCAATTATTTTTGAGTGGCCTTGGGAACCTGAAGAGGTTCCAGCTGACTGGAAGCTGGTGAACATTGTCCTCATTTTAAAGAAGGGCAAGAAGGAGGACCCTGGAAACTACAGGCTTGTGAGTCTCACTTCAGTGCCCAGTAAAATTATGGTCAAGATTATTCTGGGAGGTATTAAGAAACACCTCGAGGACAATGCAGTCATCGATCACAGCCGGCATGGCTTCATGAGGGGGAAGTCCTGCCTGTTGAATCTGGTTTCTTCCTGTGACAGCGTATCCCACACAGTTGGTCTAGGAAAGTCAATAGATGTAATTCTTTTGGACTTCAGCAAAGCTTTTGGTAGTGTCTCTCACAGTATCCTTCTGGACAAAATGTCCAACGCACAGCTGGATAACCACGTTACATGATAGGTGAGCAACTGATTCACAGGTCAGGCACAAAGACTTGTAGTGAATGGGGTGACATCAGGCTAACATCTGGTCACTAGTGGGGTTCCAGAGGCGTCTGTCCTCAGCTCTGCGCACTTCAACATCTTCATTAATGGCCTGGATGTGGGACTCAAAAGAATATGAACTAATTTTGCTAACAACACTAAACTGGGAGGAGCTGTCAACTCCCTCAAGGGCAGACATGCCCTCCAGAGAGACTTCAACAAATTAGAGAGATGGGCAGTCACCCACCATATGCAGTTTAATGAGAGCAAATGCCAGATACCGCACCTGGAATGGGATAGTCTTGGTTGTATGTATAAACTGGGGAATGAGAGGCTGGAGAGCAGCACTGTTGAAATAGACTTGGGGGTCCTGGTCAATGGCAAGTTGAGCATGAGCCAGCAGTGCCCTGGCAGCCAGGAGGCCAACCGTGTCCTGCGGGGCAGCAGGCACAGCATCACCAGCTGGGCAAGGGAGGGGATTGTCCCACTCTGCTCTACACTGGGGCGGCCTCATCTCGAGTCCTGTGTGCAGTTTTGGGGGCCACAATATAACCAGGACTTTGTTCAGACTGGAGGAGACTGAGGGGAGACCTCACTGTGGTCTTCAACATCCTCACAAAGGGGGTACAGATCTCTTCACTTGTGTGACCAGTGACAGGACTCGAGGGAAAGCCATAGACTTCTGTCAGGAGAGGTTTAGGCTGGATATTAGAAAAAGGTTTTTCACCCAGAGGGTGGTTGGGCACTGGAACAGGCTCCCCAGGGAAGTGGTCACAGCACCAGCCTGACAAAGTTCAGGAAACATTTGGACAATACTTTCAGGCACATGGTGTGACTCTTGGAGTGTCCTGCGCCAGGAGTAGGACTCGATGATCCTTGTGTGTCCCTTCCAACTCGGAATGTTTTTTCTATGCTTCTATCACAGCCTTATCTCTCGCCTCTTCCAAACTGATGTTTTGAATTATAATTTTACACAGAAATATTAAAGGATGTCCAGGAACACTTAATAGAATCTGGGAAAGGGAGCACATGAAGAAAACATTGTCACTCATACAGCTGAAATAAATGTGAAAATATAATTCTGTAATGAGTGAAAGAAAGATTTCTTTCCCATAATTTTGGGAAGATATATCAACATTACTCCATGGGAAGGGTTTCACACAAATATGGTATGCAAAATAAATATAACCAATTCAATAAAAGACAGAAAAAACATACACCAGGAATTAAAAAATCAGATTCAAAAATTCAAGGGGTTTTTTAATAATAGTAAAAGTATCACTTTATAATCACTGTGGAAAGTAGGTGATTTCAAGTTAATGGATTATTTTTAATTCAATAAACCTAAGGGAACATTTCTCTTTATGCAGGGTAAGTTTAAGGAAGTCTTAGAATTTGGTATTCAGGGGGAATTTAGAAGAGGTATCTACTAGAACAAAGAAGAAACCAGCTAAAAAACTAATTATATTTTTAGTAAAAATATTCAAGAGCTGATATAGAGTGCCATTTGATGATATAATCACAGATAATTATAAGCTTCAGGGGAAGATCTTAAAACTATTATATTAGATTATTGCATTTTCTGTTTTTAGTGATTTTTAGCATTTCAGGTATACATTACATTGCAATTTATCATGGTGTGTCCAATCAAAAATTATTGGCATTAACAAATAATTTTCAGTTATATTTTTTGTCTGACTTAATATGAATTTAACTCATTAAGATAAAAAATTAGCATTACATTCTAGTCTTTAGAAATGGATTCTCTTATGTTATTAACAAGTACGTTAGAGCAGGGCATAATGAATGAAAATCTAACAGAAGAATATATTTGGCTTAATAATAACATCGTTTCATGCAGTACCTTATTAAGATGTGGCTTCATTAACAAAATTGACAATTTATTTGAAACCATTCCCATTGTAAACTGCAAAGCAGAAAAGAATCTTCATAATAAAATCAGAAATGGATATTAACTGGTCTTCTTTACAATCATGTTGTACATCTCCACAGGAAAGTAGGTAGTTGAATCATCAGCTGAATAATCAGATGAGGAACGCACGCTTTTTAGTACATGTTGTTTTATATATTTACTATTTTATATAAATAAGGTGTTAAATTCACAATGAAAAATATTATTAGTTAATATATAAATATATATATTTACGAATAAATACACCATTATGATATTTATGCAAATATAAATATGAATATATTTTGTATGTGCATGCAAATATAAATTTCTTACTTTGTTTATATGAATACTTGAATATTTATTTATGTAAATATTTAAATATATGTCATATTATTAGCCTCACAGTACTCTTAGAAGTCTAACTATTTGTTTTTAAAAATGGGTCTTGATGCAGATGGAAGCTATACAAATTCACATTAAAAATTGTAAGAAAATAGACATTTGAAGGCATATAGGCCAAGTCCTAGAAAATGACTCAAACCATGGAACCATCCTCCTTTTCTTACTAACTCAGAACATAGACAGGATGCTCTCCCAGGGAAAACACTTAGCAGAAAATATTTCAATGATAATGAAAAAACGACTAGCTAATCCTCTTGAGATAAATTGTTATCTCTGTTCTATCTACACATGTGAATCGGAAATTCTGTCCTCAGGTCTGGGTTTCTGTATCTGGTTCCAATTAATCTGCTTCCTTGGATGAATGGTGTCTGTGACCTCTGTTATTGTTTCGCTTTCCTTACTATCGTTCATATTTTGACTCCTGCAGAAATAAATTTAAAAAATTAGCTTGATCTACTTTTGGTCTCTAAAACTTTTAAAATATGCTCAATGGCAGGATATAAAGCATTAATAGATACTAGCTAACAGCTAAGTGCATCTCTTATATTCGATAAACTATCTCGAACATCTTCTAGGAATGCCAAATAAATTACCCACTTTTCTTGGATGTTCCTTGGAATTGTTGCCTTATTCTATCTGAAAGTTTAAATGCCTCTAGTTATTTAAGCATTGTTGCCCTCAGCATGGAGGGCAGATTCAAGAAACAATTACCTTGCACTGTAGCAGCCCTGACAAAGAGCCCTACCAGTCATCAAAAGAAAGTTAACACAAAGAGGCATCTGCCACTATAAACAGAGAGAGAGGGGAAGACGTGTCCTTTTCTTCCTCATTCATCCAGAGCTCTGAGTAAATAATTTCCACAACTGAAATGTTCTGTACCCATTTTCTTCCATTTTACTCCCCATCAACTGCCAGCAATCAAACTAAATTCTGCACTTCCTAGGGCTTGGAGGACACATGCTGAAGGCATGTGCACACTCTTCCCACTCTGTTTTTACTGACACACACTCTGTCTTAACAGCTGCGTACCATTTCACAGGGAAATTCTTATACTAGTGACAGACTGAAGAAATCACAGTCTCGGAGACTTTCAAGATATTTTCACTTTTTGTTGATGACTTAATATCTTAATACCTTCCCCCTCTCCCTTCTGCTGTGTGGCAGACTGGACAGGGCTTGAGAGAGTTCTGAGAGACTGAAAAACTTGTATTATTAGGATGTCTTTGTCTCCCCTCTTCCTAGATTCTATTTTCTTTCACTAACCATGACATGACTGCATAGCAAAATTGTTAGGGCTTGCATTTCCTCTTAGCGTCCAGTTTTTCTGTTAGCTCACAGCCACCACAAAGTCTCTGCTCCAGCATATCTTGGCCTCTGAGTGATTCCAAAGTCCAAAGCTTAGTGGACACCTACAAGATATTTACATCCAGTAATCAGACTAGAAATTTGGGCAAGACCTGATGGTTTTGATATAGGTAAGTGGAAAAAAATTCTGCATCTCATACATTGAAGAGCAGATGACGGACTATAAAAACTCCGTATAATCTATGTGAATGAAAGAATATCCTTATTTAAAATATTTAAGTCAAATATTGCTGACAAAAAGGACTACAGCTCATCACTAATAAATTATCCAATTTGACAAAAAAAACACTGACAAGGAATGGAGGAAAATATTCAGAACAAACTGAAAAAAAATTCTGGTATGGAACTTGTTGTCAAGCGGGGCAAATTAAGAAGACTGTGTTAGAACATAACAAGACAAATAATTATTAACAATTCAATATGATGCAGAAACCATATAGTGGTCACACGTTTCATATACAATGAAGGGAGTTATCTTATTAAATGTAATGGCACCTGTAAAAGGGAGAGAAGTCACAGGCTTGTGACAGTAATGAGATAAGCTTAAAGTCTGAACAGTTTGCATGCAAATGACCTAATCTGAATGAAATTAATGTTTGCATTTCAATGCCATTCTGAAAGCACTGCCATTCTTATTGTTCTATCCTTGCTTTTTTGAATTTTCTTAGAAATAAGAAAAAAAAATTGCTAATTAAAAGGGTAAAGGGCATCTTGTACTCTGCCATCACATCAGCTTATAAGAACTTGTTTCCAAGTGAAAACTTTTGCTAAAGTCCATCAAAGACATGCCTGAAATAATTTGTCTTGTTAGAAATTTTAATGAAATTTAAAATTTTTAAATGTATATTTGATTTGAAATATAGTCATGTCAAAAGGATAGTGAGATGATAGACTTCACATTTAGATGGACCAGACATCAGTAACTTTAATTTTTTTTCCTATAAAGAAAACCTCTTTGCATTTTACTTAGCTTTATGCATTCCACAATCAAAGAAATAAAGCAGCTGGAGTCATGTCTGTGTTCATCTACATTTGATTTCTAAACATTTAGTTTACTATTCCTCCAAATGGTATTTCAGAAGAAGTGAAGAGTATTTCATATATTTGCTTTCTGCGCAGTTGTTTCTTAGACCTAATATAAAAACACAGGAAAAGCATTTTCTTTATTCCATCAGTCTGTCAGAGAACACCTTACCAGTAATATATGCTCAATATTTTGACCATATCCCAGCAAAACATTTAAAAGCGTTCTTCGTTTTAAACATATTAACAGGTTGTATTTCTTTAAATTATGAATACAAAGGTTTTTGGCAATTGAGGGTAAATTACTATAGAATTGCAGAAAACTGAGTGCAACACAAGCTTAAAATCCAAATGTCACACTAATTCTAATGTAACACTAATTTCTGCTATTATTGTTGACTTAGTAAGTGTTGTGCTTCTGACTCTCTTCTTAATGTTTCAGACACTAAAGGTTTTATTTAAGTGCACAGTTTCATGCAATTCATTTCCCTCCTCCTCTGTTAAATAGCAGCAAATGAACCAGCAACAAACACAGCTCTTGTCTCTTTGTTGTTTTGGGTTTTTTTGGTTTTTTTGGTTTTTTTCCACTGTTAAGAGAAGCTACCAACAGGATCAATTCACAGTATCTTGAAGAACTATCCTTATGATTGGAGTACTCCAAAGAAGACTAGGACTTTTAGTGAAAATTTCTCACATACTTTCTCCCATACTTAAAGGAACAAGTGCCAGGTGTCGTACAGCCTCCAAACACCAGAGAAAACGAGGGGTATCCAGCAAGACTGTTGTTTGTGTGGTGCCATAGCAGCAGGGTCTGGTAAGGTTTTCTCTCTGCAGTAGATAGCAACAGTACTGTGAAATGCAAGTAGTAAGGCCAAGAAGACATTGAACTGACATTCTAGTACCTCCAGATTTCCTCCCCAAGCACAGTATGCAAATCTTGTAAATTAGCTTGAAAAACATTGGAAAAAAGGAAACAATGTTGCTGGAATTGTTATAGCAAATGAAAAGCATTTTCAGAGACCAAGAAAAACAGTTATAAGGAGAAAAGAAAATTAGGAAGTCAATAATTTAGAAGTTGTGAGATAGCTTTCATTTAAGCTTTGAGAAGAAAAAACAAAGCATAAAACTGTGCATTAATTGCAGTTCTTAAAGGATTGTGTCCAAAAAGAAAAAAGTTGAGGAGAAGATGCGGATGATTTGACTGTTCTACCATCTTAAGAGGTAGTTAAGATAGAAAGAGAAATTAAATATGTGAATTAAAAAATGCTAGAAAATAGGAAATGTTAATAACAAACCCCACCATCTTCACCTGTTACTAGCCAACCACGAGTAGGAGTTCTATTACATAGGACAACTTGAAAGCGTAAGGCAGAATCATCTCAACTCGAAATATCCAAAATGTCAAAGCAGAAATCTTATCTCTAATCAGTGGTTCAATAGGCTACTTCACCATCTTGTCCTGGAAACTGAGAAGATTATTTCCTTGCCTTCGTGCTTGCACAGGTACGATGAAGGATTTCTGATGCTGTCTGCACGAGAAGTTATGTTTTAGCATTTTCTGACCTATACTAAGTGTCGATGAATTGTGCTTTTTATTTCCAAAGCTAATTGTCATTGACTTACACAAAACATCAACAAAATGAAGGTGTTTATATTCTTGTGTTATCCTCTTACAAATACATAACAAGAAAAGAAAATTCATATTAATTCTACTAAATTGATTATGAGATCAGGGTCAAACACCTTCTGAAGTAGCATATAGGTGGAACAAAGCAAACTTTTAAAATCTTAGGAAACATCTCATAGAACAGAGTAATTAGAGTTGACTTGCATAACTCTTAAAGGAAGTTGCCTATTTTGTTTTTTAGTAGTATGAACAATTAGTTGTATATTTGCATTTCAGCTTTTATGTTCACTTTTCTGCTTTTGCGCAGTTTGGAATTCTATTGGTAGATGCAGAAAAAGACAGATGTGGGAGCTATGTCAGGATACACAGAGTAGGGCACAAGCAGAAATCATTTCCAGGAAGGTGGTAGAAATCTACTTTGAGATTCTTCAAGTTGCATAGTGCTGAGAAACATCAGACAACTGGAAAAAGTTGATCTTAATGGGGCATCATAAGGCAAAATAAAGAAGCAAAAAAGTATCTGCAAAAATATTGTCATGTTGGCTGACTGAAAAAGTTTTGAGGAGTGACCTGAGTCTGAGTTGCTCAGTTTTGCAGGAGTCAAACTGAAGCTCCTGTTTCTTGATTATCATTCAGAAACATCGTGTAGGTAACCCTTAAAAACCTGAGGGGCCATTTCTGTTCTTGACACCCTGGAAAATGTAGACTCTTGCTAGGTCTTATGATACAGCCATGAAGACTGAATGAATCAATGTACAAGAAGTCTGAAAAAGTTGTTCTACAATAATTTTTTGTAGATTTTGTGATTTCACTGCTCAGGTGTTTACAAGCACTTTTCTTTTGAAGTCCCACTAGAAAAAAACAAAGAAATAAAAAGCAAAGCATAAAAAATCCCAAACAAAAAACACCATTCACCCAACAACAACAAAAAAATCACAACAAAAACTCAGCATTAATTAGGAGCATTACATCACATTATTCCTCTCATAAGAATTTGTGAGAGAAAAATTTATGATAAACTGGCATGTTCCGATTATCTTTGTTACCTTATGATTTCTTTCTTCTACAACTTTTGGTCTTAGTAAGTTAATTAAACATACAAGAAACTAGAAATGTGATAAAGATCACTAGAATTTAATTTTTTTTGTAGGAAAAAAGCTACCTCAGATTTATTTCAGCACCTGAACATGAAAAACATGCGTGGATAATCCATGTTGTTCACAGAAATCTATTGTAACGCAGAAAATCACGTTTATACAATGGATCAACATGGCTACCTGGCATGTTTCAATGCAGTAAGTGCTAATCACTGGGGTAGTGTCGAACAGTGTGTGTATGGAAGAGATGCTGCTAGATTAGGCCGCTTAGGCTCATCACTCTCCGTGGTGCTGAACAGAAAAGTTGAATCAGCGCCTTTTTTCTCTACGTACACTCAGTTCCGTGACTCTTTCTTAAGAAACTCTAGATCTACTTGTCCTTTCAGCACAGTTTTCACTTGAGGTCTCTCGTGGACTTTCACCAGGGAGCCCTGGAAAATCTTTTCCTGTGAATTAGCTTAAAGGAAACTTAAACCAATGGAATAACTTTACAGGTAGCAACAAAAATGCATAAACCAAGAAAGATTTTGACAATTTTTGTGATATTGGGCTTTTTGCCCTGCATCATATAATTTGGCCTGGAAATGGGAAATGTACAAAGTAATAAAGTGCTATAGAATTGCCAACATGGGAGCTCTTTTCAGGCACTACCTAAGATCCAAGGTGTAGACTAAATCTAGGAACATTGGTGCCAACAGTATTCTGGTCCAATTCTTGGTCCAAAATTTTTGATAGCACACACTCAAATACCCTACCAGTTAAGAAACTACTTTTTTTTCTTAATGATAGAGTTTCCAACACCATCTTTCCTTTACCACAATGGCCTCGAATGACCCATATCTTCTCGGACAGAACAAAGGTCACAAAATCTAATCTCTTCCATACATAATACAATTCTATTTCACCCTACTGAAATTAATACACTTAAACCCCTTATATATATTGTTTAGAAAGTTATTGGTGTTATAACATATAGATATTAACACTTACGGTTAACACCATAAAGAGTTTTCTATATTACAATATATATTATATTATCAATTTTCTATATTCTATATTATTTTATTATGACTAAAATAAATTAGTATAAAATACAATGGCTGCTTCCAAAACTATTTCTATTGCAAATAAAAATACAAGAATATTCTTATTAAAGCAATGTCATTCATTTATTTTTAGAGATAAAAGAGCTAATATTTTAAGAAGATTGTTGCATTCTACAAATAAGTAAACATGATAAGATTTGCATAAAGTAAGGTAATTGAGCACATTCTTCAACTACTCATTGAATCTGGGGAGAACAGATGCTGCTTAGTCCCAGAGGTATGCAGAAAAAGGGGAAAGAATACATTATATACTCAAATATGACCCTCTTATTAATACAATTTATTTTGTCAGTCTGCAACTGCTCCTTTTCATTTTTATGAGACAAAAACCCTTGCAGGTATGGTAAAAATTATTAGGAATTAGAATTTCATTCTGATTTCAATATTTACACGGCTTTGGATGCGGTATTTTTGTGAGGGTTTTAGGTGTTGTTTGTTTTGTTTGGTTGTTTTTTTCAGTTACTCAAACTATTTCTTATGCCAATAAAAGCAGCTACAGTAAATCACCTTTCCCGTTAATTTGTTGAGAGGGTTCCATGTGAATTTAAGCCCTACAGGTAAATGGATGAACAAGATTTAACTGCATTTTTCTTTAGATGTCTAGCCAGTGAGCCTTTTTCAAAGGCTGTTGGTTTTTTTTCAGGCTTTCACATGTATATAATGATATAATTTTAGAGGCTACGGCTATCTTCAGAATGCGTTTCTTATTCCAGGCACGTACGGCACTCGATCAACTGCCTACTTTCAAAAAAAAAAAAAAAAAAAAACTGCAGTGGAAAAGGTTTCAATCTTGCCTTGTCACAGAAAAGGCAAGTAATAGAGGACAATGTTGTCATTCTGATAAAATTTCATTGTAAATAAAAGTCCACAGTACATAAATCTTCTTACTACGGAAAATCAGAGATCAATTACTCTATTAATGCGCATAGACATTAAATATTTTGTATGCACAGTTTCTGTAATTACATTGATTTAGAAGATGACCAAATCCTGAATCTCAGCATTGCAAGAATACATTGCTTTGGTGTAAATTATCCACAGTTTCATGATAGACTTCCAACATTATGTAAAATGAATTTGATTATCCAAATAGTAATGCAAGTAGACGCTAACAAGCTCAACATAAGACTAAGTGGTGTGAAATCAGTGATCCACGTAATGGATATGTATTTGACATGTGCTCAGTGGTTTACAGCCCATGGTAAGCAAGTCCATCCACATATTCCTGGCATCTAGTTATCTAAATTTTTAACTTACTCTGTTTAAAGTCACTTCCCACTTTCAAAAATGCGTTCCCAGAATATTCTTATTGAACTGCTCAAAACATCAAGGGTAGTTCTCAAAGAACAGCTTAAAACAAGGTAATAATTTTACCTGTGGTTTGAAATCACAGTGTCAGAAATCAGACAGCTACAAAGTAATGTATTATAATGAAACATTTCTCCCTTGAGAAAGTGTAACACATTTTTGCTTTCAATATTCTTCTCATGATTCAAAAGCTTCAATTTTCAAGACACAAGGTATCATTGTCATCTTACTCCAGAAGAGAAAATTAACACCAGTTAAAACTTATAATGTTCAACCTTGATTCCATTAACACGTTTGAAGAATTCTTCTGCCTAGTCAAAACCTATAATGTTTGAGCTTTATGTCCCAACATATGTCTTCAAATTTCACTTAACGCTCTCCATAAAAATAATACAAATAACCCTAGTAAAAGAACTCTACTTCTTGCTGAACTCAATTGCAGTTGGAAACTAGCAAAAACCCTTTAAAAATTGGGAAAAAACACAACTTAGATATATCTTTATCAGTATATCAACCCACAACCTTGGCAGGTCTAGAGGTATTCAGCTGACGGATCACTAAGCCTCTCTTCTAGTTTAGTTCTAATTACACTCTCTTCAGGCAATCGATTTCAAGGGATTACATTATAACAATAACATTAAAAATAGATCACTTGTACCACATGTCTCTTACAGTATATGCAGCATATGCTATTCAGAAGGCAGAGCAACACCTGACAGTATGAAGCTAGGACTTTGTTACTGGAGATACTGAAACTTTCCATACAGTTCAGACTACAAAGCATCTTTAGACTTTGTTTAAAAAAAAACAAAAAAACAAAAAACAACCTCCAACAAAACAAAAGAAAGAAACAAACAAAAAACTTAGCAGAAAAATTAATTTTAAAAAAGATCCTGATTTTCCTGACATTTAAAGTCATCAAAACTACTTTCTTTACTGCATCCTTCCAGAATAGAAATGCTAACCCTGAAGGGAGGAATGAACTCCAAAATGAGAAACTAAAAATAAACCTGCTTCAGAGGAGAATTAAAAAAAACCCTAATACTTTTGATTGTAGAAGGAAAGAAAGGTGGAGAGAACCATAATGTTAAAAGTTTACATGGGAGTTATTCCACATAGTCTGAGTTATTTTTCTGCATAAACAAGATTTATGTAATTAAATTCTCTGCATGAAAAAGAGATGTAACTTCCCCACGGACTACTGAACTCCAGATTGAATATTCATGAAAGATAAGAGGGTTTTTTTTTATGAAGAGTGGTTCTACTTTTTACCACAGAATGACACAGAAATTACACTGAGAAATATAGTCAAATGAGGTGTTGGTAATGTACATTTCTCCACAGGATCTAATGTACATATTTCTCCTATAGCTTTTCCTGAAATCTTGTTCTGTAAATGTAGTCCTGCAGTGCCATATTTCTACATGGTAAATTCAGAATATTCATACAATATATTTAAAGGCAAGAAAATAGTCAGTGTTGTAAAGACAGAAATTGACGAAGAGGAACGTTTCAATTTTCTCACCCTCTGATTCAGCATGGCAATCAGAATTTGACTCTGACACCCAGCACAATTTAGATCAGTGTTATTGTTGAAAAACTTAATACTAAGTTGACTAAATATTACTCCCCTTAATGGTTGTAATTCTCATCATCATCATCTTACAAGTTTGAGATTTCACTATTTGATCACTAATATCATTATTTTCTACTCCTGGGATTACTACATCTATGCCAAAATAAATGAGTCTATATCAGCTTTGGACTGTAACATGAAACAGCAAAATCTGGAATATGAAGCACCATAAATATAGACATGCAATAGATCAAGTAGTGTGCAGTATTCAACGTAATTTTTTTAAAACTGTCTTTTCCTAACCGTTGTTCCTTTGTATTTATCTTGATATCTAGTAGTCACCGTTAATTTCGATTTGAAACAACTTGCCGGACTGCTTAAGTTCTGCCATTTGGGGAAGCTACTAGTATATGACATCTGATTACATGAAGGATGGCAGTCAGAGAAGAATGTAAGTGTCTAAAACCTATGCAGATACCTAAAACCTGCAGATTAAGAGGTATAATAAGTTCAAATACACTTTATTTGCTCATTAATGTGTGTTATTTCCCTAAATCCAGAGAAGTGTGAAAAATGGGAAAGAAGAAAATGTGTCTCTTAGAGGAGACGAGTCCTTGTACAAATGCCAAAGTCAAAATGCCATAACTGAGGTTGTATTTTGAGATGCCTCGTTCCTGAAAGTGCTGTGGAGACACGACATATACTGCGACAGACAGGCCTGCTTTTGCACATGTTATTGTATGACATTTTTCTTTACTAGGATATAGTATTGCAGAGGGTAAGATGATTTGTTTGCCTTTTCCTGCCACTTGATCTGTAGGTGTTCCTGGGCCACAGAGGCAGAATGCAGGCAGATACGACTGGGTGGGGTGGTGGTGACCCAGGAAACCACACCTCTGCAGGGACTGAGGGGCTCCTGAGAAGCTCAAGGAGCATATATAGAGACCTACATGTTCTGCAAGTTTGAAAAACTGTTTGTAGGCATCATGTCAAACTTATCACAATTTAGACAGCCATTGAAAAGATTATGGTCCTAGAAAGAAATCTGGGTTAAAGGACATTCTTTTCAAAAGCACAGCAGGCTGATGACAGCAGAGTAGAGAAGGCTGGCTTTCAACTCTGTGTCTCCTCAGATTCATTCTGAGCTTTATACAAAAAATATCTTGACTTAACTTGTAGTCTGATAGAACCTAATTTCAAAAGTGCACAGAACTTCTGCGGTGTTTAGGGTGCTCACTGCACATGAACCTCTCCCTCTGCTTTCTCTGTCTCTCATGTCCCTTCAAAAGGTACCATATTCATGGTAAAGGAGTACTTGGGAAGCAGTAGGCCTATATTTAGGCCCTCCTCTGTCAAACCATGCTCAAATCCAATCCTATGTTTTGCTTTTACAGAGAAAATTCAGAGAAGTATGCAATACACAGTATTCCATTTTTCATGCAATATCTGTGCCACTGATAATTTCCAGGAAACAGAGAAAATAATACAATTCATTTCAAAAACTCATCCCAGAGCCATACTAAAATACTGACATGGACATGTCCATTATGCAGCAAAGAACAAAGTATGTTAAAGACTGAACTTGGAGAGAAGTTCCTGAATTCCAGTAGCTGCTTATGCATTTTATTCATTAATTACTTGATATAAAGTATGTAAAAACTTCTATATTGTACATGTAATACTACAATCAGACTATGCTCCCATACTTCTTCCCTAATTTCTACAGGTCATTGAGAGTAAAAAATTATATGTCTCGGATACTTGGAACATTTTCATAGTAATCCATTACTCAAATGTTTTACATGACTTAGCAGAAAATATATACCTTTTCTTCCAAGAAAGCTTGCTTTTGAGTATTAGTTATTGGTTTTACAGCTGCCTCTCAACAGTAGTGGATATTGCAGTCTTCAAGAAAGGAATACTGTCCTGTCCTCAGGAGTCATACGTACTTACATGCCAACAAATTTTGATGGGGTAAGTTTCAATGAGAACTTTACCACATCTTCTAACAGCTTAGAGAGGAAAATGATTCCTGCTTGCAGAAAGACACATAAACATTTATTTTATGAGTTTCTGAGCATTTGAATATGTCAACACAGGTGCTGCTGGGCCACTCCTCCTCTGCTTTCTTAAACTGCTATATGAAAAATGTTCCTCAGTTTCTTTGTCAGAAATATTTCATGCTACAATTGTATTGGTGTAATTTGTGTTATTAAAAATAGCTGAACAGTGTTTTCAATAATCAAGTGGTAAGCTGCATTATATTAATTGGGAAAGAGTTCAAACAGTGTAGACACAAAGGATAATACACTTAGAAAATATGAGGCTGAACAAACTTTCAGAGACTCAAACTCTGAGGCAAATTCAATACAACCTATAATTATTTTGCAAAATATTTTTGTTTATTAAGACTTCACTCACAAAGTGAGGTTTATATACTTCTTATATCCAGAAGTATAATAAAATATACCATCTCTATCCTGAGAGGTTCCAAACTCTGTTATTTAGGATAATGAAAGACTATACACTAAACAAACCATTATTTTGATGATCAGGAAAGTGTATTTTGCAGTGTAATTAATCGTCTGTAAAAAGGATTTCTTTTTAAACCCTGTGATTAGAGCCTCTTTAGAAATACCTTTTTCTCCACAGTTTTCTACATTCTGTTAATTGTATCTCTCTGAATCTCTCTCTGCAATTTTCCCCTTATCAGAAAAGATGCTTAATGCATTGTGATTAGCCCATTGGATGGATATTTATAATTTTCATTCTATGAAAGAGATTCACGCTGTTCTAAACAGTTCTTCCTTTATTATATTTTCAGAGTATGCTAATAACAAAAGAGACACTGTGTACTTATTCTTGTCACTGAATAAAAGCATCACATTGCTACATAAAACGTGATGGACAGGGTAGCCTTAAGCAGAGGTATGTGAACCAGTCAAAACTGGATCAAAAATAGACAAGCAAAGGCCTAGCAAAAATCTGCAAGATGGATAGGTTTATACAGATTGCTGAGATCTCCCAGAGTGAAAAGACACTTTCTATTCTGCCTTGTATGTAGAACTTACAATTACATGTACATAAGAAGGCTTCTTTCACTTTATGAAAAAAATATTCCCTTGTTTCTTTCAATCAACAGAGATGAGCAATATGGTTTTTCCTCTATATGACTTACAAAATCTATTTTTTTAACTACATAAGTATTAAATGCATTAATTTTTTTTTTCTTTTCACCTCAAATTTCCAAAACATTTTCTTCTTCCTATGCAGCTTTCTCTTCAGACTTAACAAAAAAAAGGAGTGGCACAGCATAGAAGTTTCAGGATAACTCACCTGGAAAGAATATATACTATACTTGTATTGGGAAAAAAAAAAAAAAAAGTGCTGCTGGGCTATTTTCTAAAAATTATTTCATTATTATATATTCATTGTATATTTCATAATATATCAGCCATATTAAAGTACATAATACCTATATATTACAGCAGGACTGGTAGCTATTTGTGAAATGCATCAGTGCTGCCCACCCCCTCACCCCCTTTTCCCTCAAATATTTAATTCTTACTGAAAGTTTATAGAACGTTGTGAAGAAATCATGAATACGATGGGAGGTGGGGGGTGGAGGGAGGGAGAGGTGAATTAGTTATCATATACTCTAGAAGTGAGATATGTTTACTTTCACTGTCACCTCGTGCATGCCACACACAGTAGACCAGAGTACAATGACCACGATACATGCAATAATATTTCATACTAGATAACACTCCAAGGATTGCCTACAAAACCAACAAATTGAAAAATGCTACCAAGTTAGTAAGCATTGAAAACTGGAAATTAATAATTAAGGCTAAGAAATAACAGGACAAGTAATTTAGTGGGTGAGATGCAATGGTGTATTCTGAATCAGCTGAAGAATGATTTTGCACATGTTATTACTAGGATATAGTATTGCAGAGGGTAAGATGATTTGTTTGCCTTTTCCTGCCACTTGATCTGTAGGTGTTCCTGGGCCACAGAGGCAGAATGCAGGCAGATATGACTGGGTGGGGTGGTGGTGAATCACCTATTAGAATCAGTAAGGTGATTTCTGCTCAGAGAGTACCAATGCTCAAAAATACAGTGTTTATATGTATATCCAAAGTTCACCCTGTTAGGAACAAAGCAGACCTCCTGCCAGGGGTGGCTACACATACTTTCTGTACAAGACACTTCCTGGGAAAAGAGGGGAGTTTGCATACACTTCCCGTAAAACTGGGACATGATTAGAGAGTGCACACGTTCAGAGGAGTCCATGAGTTCTCTAATCTAAACTGTGTCCTAGCTTTTGGAATCCTCCTGTCTGGTAAAAGTAGTAGTTCTTGTTTCTGATTTGAATTGATATGAAGCTTTGAACACAAGCTTTGAACACAGCTATCAGCTTGAAAGAGAACCTACAAAATGACTGGAAACAAAAAATGAGTAAGATCCTTGAAAAAGTATTCCTGGCCTTTTGTAATATAAAAGTTTGAGCAGGTACAAAAGCTTCCCTTGGCAGATTTCAATTTATCATCAGAGCACTGGATTAATTTTCAGTAATTCTGACTTGTTCCAATATTTACGGGTTTGTAATTTTTTTTCCTCAATTGATTAGATTTTAATATGCCTGTGCAACAGGGCAAAACCAAAATGCAAATGCTCCCTGATACTCACAGCCCAAGTATCAGAATTAGGTAAGCACTAGAAATGCTTTGTGGTCAGGAATGAGCTGCTTAGTTTAGGTTGGATTTGTTTTGTTCTGTATTTAAGTTGAATACAAGGGTTTTCATTATTATTTTAATAATTCAAAATAGAAGTAAGTTGAAAGTCTTCCCATAGGTACATTCAGAAAACTCTTAAGAAACTGGGTTTCATGCAGAGTCAGGAATATGGGGTCATCAAGAAAAATTAAGATTTTAGACATGTGTTTCTATGCTGTGGCAGCCATGAGTTTTATTGGCAATTTCCTTGTTTGTTTTGTAATTTAAAAATGAAAAATAGAAACATTGACAGGAGTTAAATGGAATAAGTTCCATATTTTGTGGGTTTTTTCCCCTTTCTATCCTTTCTTTAAGAATTATTATCAGTGTAATACTCACATTCCCAAAGCCCATTTTCCTTGTCAACCTGAAATTTGTCTTCCCAAAAGGAATTAGAGGGAAAAATGTCATTGTGAAGTATTTTACTTCCAAGCTGAGGAGCAAGTAAAATACCAGCAGCTAAAGTGCAGATGCAATTTTGCTGCAAACAATGAATTTGTTTTCCAATTTATTTCTCAAATTTTCCTCCAGAGAGTCTCACCTAAATTTCCTTACTCCTCTCTAGCTCGGGAGTAAATTTGATGTCAGGAAATCTATTTCACAAATGTTAATCCCAGTAGATACATATATTTGGATGGTCCATTTCAAACACATTGCAAGGCAAAAAAAAGTTAACATGCCTGGACTGCTATGTGAATAACTGAGTGTCCTTTTACAACAAATCAAGAATTAAAGTGACAGAGTTATCACAAGGCAATATTTATAGGTTTTGGTCCCTAAATTTCACTACCAGGACAGTACTGTGTGACATGGCGGATGTATGACTTCTGACATAAGGTAAGTTGACCACTGGAAAAAAGATGAATTGCTTGATCTTTTACAATTAGTGATAAAACATTACTGGAAATAAATAATATTATCCTTTATCTGCAATTTTTTGGGAACTGGTGAGCAGCTGTGTTGCTCAGGGTGCTTAAAATATATTTGTACCACAAAACCATGGAATTAAGTGCTCAGTTCTCTCAATTTCAATGAGTTTAAGACAGAAAATATAGGTGAGTTTCAGAAAAAACATTATAAAGAGTGGAAGACTCTGGAATAATCTTGCTGTAGAAGTCATATCACTTCGGAGCTTTATAAATATACCAGAGTAAAGTTTGCTTAATATATAACACAGTGGAAATCCGGCTGATAGAAATTTGATCAAAAGTGAGGCTCTGTGATTCAGAAATAATTTCCTGGCACACTGTGATGACAGAATAAGAGGTACCTGTCACACCTGACTACACATTTCTGGTTTTTTATCATCTGAAGCATCTCTATAAACACACACTTCTAAAACATTCATAGCTCTCTTAATACGCCAGATATATGGTTTTGGTTTTCTGTTGCATCAAAAGATGTAGGAGGAGAGGACTTCCTGAAGAGAAATACACATCATCCAAACTAAAAACATTTAGCGAAACAATGATGGGCAGTGACCGGAGTATATGCTATTGGTTCAAGCACAGCAATAACTCTCTGGAGTGAGAAAAACAAGAGTGAAAATCGGATATGTTGTGATGTCATAAGGGCAAAATACAAAAAAAAATTTGTTAACCACAGATTTGAAATCTTCTAATGTTGGAAAACACTACTTCTTCACTGCCTTTGCCGTGAAAGGCAAAACATGGGAAATCCTTGCTATGCAAGGAATTTGGAAATTACTCTAAACACTCTATATGACCTTTCAAAACATGAGTTCATTCACAAACATATAAAATAAGATCACCATTTTAGTGAAAGTAAACTATCTGAATAATATTTAGCTTGTATATGTGGATTTATATACAGAAAATGCCCATATACATATATTACAGGTTCAGTTCTGCTGTAGATTAATTTTGGCCATGTAAAAAAAGTCCACAGCACCATGCCAACTTGTTGCCACATTTTAGGAATAAATAGCTATTGTGACAGTCATGGAAAGGGGAA